>CM067320.1:28917911-29517911 GCA_034231615.1 Meghimatium bilineatum
CATGAAAGATAAAACAAATATTTTGACTACTCGTGAAAGGTTCATACGAATCCTGTGAGACTTGCTGAACACAATCCTCTCTGGCCAAATTATTGAATTCCTATAAAGGATTACAGTCCTCGAATAAATTCAGTTGAAAATTTAATGCAGAAGTATGGTTCATTTCACTAAAGAACAACGATTCATCATCCTTACAGACTGGACAATCACATGGTGTAGTGGCTATACAATTTAATGAGGCTAGAAGCACCATTAGTCTACTTTGGAGGCATTTCAACAAACTGGCTCAGTGACAGACCGGCCGCGTAGTGGACGACCCAGAGTCATAACTCCTGCCGAAGGCCGCTTCATACGTCTGAGTCACTTCAGTAATCAATTTGCATCTTCATCCTTCACAGTTCGCTCAATTTCAGCAGCTCGTCGAATTTCAAAGCAAACGGCCAGGAACCGGCTGCACGACGCTGGCTTTTGGGCTAGAATACACTACAGAGGCCCTGTTTTTACGGACCGGCATCATCATAACCGACTGCAGTGGGCGAACCAGTAACGTCAATGGACTGTTGGGAATGACTGAATACGGTTTGGTTTAGTAATTAATCATATTTTTTTGGGTATGCTTCAGCGGCACGATAAACTGAGAAGAGTTGTCTGTGAGCAATACGCAGAACAGCATTGATGAGACTCCTTCACAAGGTGGTGGATGGGGGGGGGCGATCAACTTCGTGGGAATAAGTGACTTGGTGCAAATTGAAGGACGCATTAATGCCGAACAATACGACGCTGAAATTGTTCATTTTTGCTTCATTCCTTCTTGCTGGCTGCCCGAGGGTCGATTTTTCAGAAGTATAACGCTCGACCTCATGTGATACAACTTACCACCTAGTTCCTCGCTGACAACTACGTTCAAACCATTTCTTGGTCAGCCATGTCCTCAGACATGAACCCCATAGAACACTTATGGGATTAAATAGACAGACGACTTTCCCAGCGAGACGTGGTACCAGCCAATCTCCGTTAGTTACCTCTTGCACTGCTGGATGAGTGGGCAGTAATCCCACAACAGATCTAACGGCTAATTGGATCCATGTCACGGAGATGTTGTTCTCTTATAGAGACCAGAGACCATACACTTACTGAAACGGAGGACAGTCGCAAAGAATAAAAGTCTAAACAAAATTTAATGAACATCATTTCATTGTTAAAGTCTGAAAGGTTCTTGCGTTGTTGGTTGCGACACTTGCTTTCATGTTCAATATTTTTGTCCTAATATCTTTGATTTTAATCAGTATTTCATGCTTGCTTTTATGTTAATCTGGTTTCATATACTTACTTTGATTCTGATGGCATTAATATTGTGGATTCACGCTTGCCTTTATATTTACAGATTAATACACCGTAATACAAATTTCACAAAATTCCTTCCATATGTATTATGTCCCCCTCTCAACGGGTTAACAAGTTTCATAAGAGAGTACTACTCAAGACAGTACCACTCAAGACAGTACCCTCATGAGTGTATTACTCAAGACAATACCGCTCATGAGTGTACTACTCAAGACAGTACCACTCATGAGTGTACTACTCAAGAAGTACCACTTAAAACAGTACCACTCAAGACAGTACCACTCAAGACAGTTTCGCTCATGAGCGTACTACTCATGAGAGTACCAATCAAGAGCAAGAACATTCACAGCCTGAGCACCAAACACCAGTGAGTTCAAGAAAACAGCTACACACTATGAAATCCTATAATGATACAAACTATGAGATCCAATAATCCTACACACAGCGAGATCCAATGCTTATATAAAATACGATCCAATAATCATACAAACTTTGAGATCCAATGATCATACAAACCGTGAGATCCAATAATTATACAAACTGTGAGACCCAATGATCATACAAACTGTGAAATTTAATAATGATACATTTTGTGAGACGCAATGATCATAGAAATTGTAAGATCCAATGATCATATAAACTGTTAGCCCCAATTATCATACAAACTGTGAGATTCAATGATCAAACAAATTTTGAGATCCAATAATCATACAAATTGTGAGATCCATGCAATGACCATACAAACTGTAAGATCCAGTGATCATACACACTGTAAGATACAATAGTCATACATACATAACTCTATGTATATCCGTTATCTCTTCTCATATAGATGACTCGAACTTGTCCTTAATTGTAAAATGAGTTGTTGAGTTTTAATTTTATTTAAAATGTAAGAAGATGAGTTTGCTTTCTTTCATGAAAGCAATATTTTTTATGTTTCCTTGCTGTTATTGTCGTATTCTTTGTCTTATATTAGCTGCATTTCCGGATCGTGTTTTTGGCATAGGTTTGTAGCTAGTTAATTGGTGAGGCGTTCATTTTATACATTTCAATTACATTATATTTATTACAAATTAACAAAATGTAATAATAGTATAAAGTTATATCAATTCGCAATAATTTAAAAAGAGTATACATCTTGTCAATATTAATATTTAAGTAATAACTCAAGAACGATGTGACAGCTTAGAAAAGATCACAATTTAGTGAATGATGACAGTGTAACGGAAAAGAAGCAGGGCACGAAAATGATGGACGCAAGATATCAAAGACCATCTGAATATTAATACTCATAGCAGCATGAAGATTGGCAGTAGTTTCGAAAGGCTGTGATAACTGCTACATCCTGTCCATGATATAGTACCCGATGATGATGAATAACTTAAAATCGCGTGGGGAAAAAGAAGAAGAAAAAAGACTTTTCTATTTATGACAAATTCTCGTATTTTGTAAGTATCATTTTTGACCGTTTACAACTTTCCCAGTAAATACAATCAATGAGTTTGAAGTTTCAACAACGAGGAAAGCGGATTACAAACGTTTTTACAAGTGTTGTAAGCAATTGACATAAGCAAAAGTCCTTACACAAGGGGCAGGTGACTCTTATTGTGAAATACTTTTCACAGATAAATGGAAGCAATTTGTCTTTTAAATTCTAGATAATTATATGTACTTACTGTAAGTAGTATGGATTGACCGGAAGAGGCGAAATGACACCGGACAAGGAACATACAAAAATGACAACAAACATGTGACACGAAACAAACAGTAACTGTGGAGCATGTGGCTATGTCGTAGGCGTAGTGTAGGCGCAAGTGGCTATGTCGATTGCGATACAAGATAGCTGAAAAAGGTCTAGCATGCGTGACTGAGGTATGTATTGAACTTGGTGGCCAGCGTGTAAACACGAAAATCAGTTTCTCGTGCGGCCTGGCCATTATACGAACTATGTGGTTGTAAGATATGGTTATGTAAAGTGGAAGTGGCAAACTCACTAAACGTATTAGTTGGCAATGCTGAAATCAGATATGTCAGGCTATTTGAGCAACAACAAAAACAAAAACGATGGAATAGCGAATCTCCCTTTTCTGGACTATATCCTACTGAAAATCTAGTAGGACTATTGTCCTAGCATAAGAGAAATCAGTTGGGAGTTTGAGAACGACCATAAGGAGTTAGGAGTCTGTTTATGAATCTGTTAGGAGTCTGTTTTTATGGACAGTCTATATGATGTGCGTTACATATGTATACTGTAAATAAAAATAAAATGGTGTGATTAAACACGAGCCTCTACACATAAACAGATATATATATATATATATATATATAATTATATATATAATATATATATATATATATATATATATATATTATATATATATATATATATATATATATATATATATATATATATATATATATATATATATACAGATATATATATATATATATATATATATATATATATATATATATATATATATATATATATATATATATGTATAGCTAGAAGTCCGTGAGTAAAGTTTGCGTTGGTATTGGACTCTCTATTACTGATTCAAGAAGGGTGCAAAGGGAACGCGTTGCTCTAGGCGGACCCGGGGTTAGCAGATAACCAAGATCCCAAATGTACCTCCTCGCGGTGTACCCTGGAAACAGAAACACAGCAGCTCCAGCTGATTCTGCCCAAATCATTTGGGGATCGTGTCTGAGAATGTGGAGGTAGCAGATGAAAAGATATTTGACTGCATATTTGACTGTGAAGAAAGGCTTTCGTCCATCTATACATATTTCCACATATTACTGTCAAGTTTTCCTATACCGGAAATACACTTGCAGAGAGAAAGGGTTCCGTGCCCGATGGGCTCAGGCACAAAAGAGACAACGATTTTATCCCTGGCCCAACTCTAAATGTCAGGTTTTCCTATACCGGAAATACACTTGCAAAGAAAAAGGGTTCAGTACCTGATGGGCTCAGGCGCTACTGGGACAAGGTTGCTCAGCTCTAAAACGCCTTGCTCTCAAACGCGTGGTGTGAGACTCGATCTTGGACAAGGGGTACACGATGTCGGTGAATGACACCTCGGCTAAGAGGGCGAAAGAGCCAGGGTCCAACTCTTCCGATGTGTTCTTCCCCTTAAGGAACCAGGTTCACGGATAAGAAACGGTTCAGTACCCGATGGGCACAGGCACAGTACGTCCAATTATACGAGGCAAGTTCATAGACAGTGGAACACCTAGTGTAAGACAGGCGAGAACAAAAATCGTCTGGGCGAAGAGTCACCACACGCGTGCCTGGAGACAGATATGGAAGCTGTCACAGGCTAGGGTAGAATCCCGAATTGTCAAGGCATGCCGAAATCGGATGTGCTAGGCCTACAAGGCGCATAACGGTGGCACAACGTAATCACGCTCCCGGCGGAAATCGCACGGATATCTGTGCTGGTTACAATGGAGCGAACGCAAACAAACAAACTGATTCAAGATTGGAATAATTCACGCTCATTACTGAGTTAGTCAGAATTCATTTTACTATTATATATAAGTAACTGTATAAGTTGATGTTCAATTAGTTCATTACTTGTGTTGTTTTTAAGATGGCCGTAAATATGACTATGCCATGGATAAAAGGGACTGGGTTTGCTGTAAGAAAGTAATACTTCATTTTTTTGGGCCAATTTCGTTTTTGTGTTTTTGTGACCTTTGTGTGAAAATAATTAAAGTTTTGGGTTGGGGGTTACCCCCTTGTTGGCTTGATTCCTCATGACCTACGGCGATGTAAGACCGATTGGCAAATTGAATAATCAGGCCTTCTAAAATGACTCATTTGGTTATTCCCTTGACTTTTATTGGCTTCCATACATAGTACAATCTTAGTGACCAATGAAAATCACGGGAATAGTCAAATGAATCATTAAGAATTCGTTATTTATGATTAGTCAGCAGGTCTTATATCGTATACGGTCATGGAGTCCTATTACTAAATATCATGATCAGACTGGGGAGGGGGGGGGGGTTGAGTGGTATGAACCAAAGAAAATTGTATACAAAAATTACCATTTATTATTACAGAATTTCTTGGTATTTAAAAACAAACTGTGGTTTTTCCTCAATAACTTGATTCTATTCAACATTCCTATTTGACAGACATTCTGTAATAATCAATCGTAGTTTTTGTATCTAATTTGCTTCAGTTAAGTGAGATGTACCTGTTATGATGGTGAGGTACGGACCTTCTAACCAGGGACGTTAGTACAATTTGGTTTATATCAGAGCTTTACGACCACATAAAAATACTAGAGATCGCTGCTCTAGTAATCCAGTAACCACGAACCTCGGAAAATGATTATTTCTTTTTCTGAAACTACAGAATCAATTAACAAAACCACAATACAACTTTTCGGTATAGGTAATTACACTATTGTCAAACGTCCAGACGTCTTTCAAATGACGTTCAAAAAATGGGTAGGTCAAAGTTGACATCTCTGTTAATGAACTCAGCCGTTGAAGGGAACAAACAAACTTGATTACGGCAACTAATTTTCGTGGATACTCCAGTACTATAGTCCGTTCAGAATCGTTTGCCGAGATGTTATGATTTATAATTCAAAAAGTTCTTGATGATTTCACATGAATTTTGGCATACGTTGTTAAAATGTCCATGTCGCGAAAACATATGTGTTACTTGATGTCTAGCTGTAACGGTTATTTGAAAGCGGCGAATTCTTTTGATGTTTGCCCATGTAAATATGATTTCGACCATAAACAAAATATTTTACAGTAATCTAGTGCAATGATGACCCATAGGCGTGTCCACAAAATTTTACATGGTGGCAGGTGTAAAAAAAATTTAAAATATATCTTTTGTTCGTAGAGTCAATTTGATATTGTTCCATGCTCTTGGTGTGAGTTTCACAAATGTTGTCGCTGCCTTTGAAATAAGTACATATATTTCTTCATGTAAGGAAATTTTGTCTGTAATAGTTGATCCAAGATATCTGAACTTCTGTATTGAATCAAGCGGGCTAATTTTTATAAGTAATGGTTGATGGTTTGCTTATAACATTTTTTTGAATTGCTTGGGTGGTATTGAGCAATGAAATGTTTTACAAATCAACTTGTAAATTTTGCAAATCAAACTTTTTTTAGTGTAGACTTAATCAGAGTAATGATCATTCATAATCAGACGAGTCAAATAGGTCGATTACTGTTTTCGGCTGAACAAACAACAAACCTTCCTTTTTCCAATATTCCTCTTCTTGGCGTAACACATGATCCTCACATTTCACCCAGTAGTCTTTATGTATATTTGATACAGCCTGATTTGTAAGTGCCTCAATATCACATAATTTGAAAGTTGTATTTGTAGATGCTACGTGTCCTTTAACTTTTGCCCAAATTAGCTCTATAGGATTTAAGTGTGCATGATATGGAGGTAGTCTCAAACATCTATGACCATGTTCTTCAATTAACTTGTCTATTTTAAATATCTTTGTTCGTTGTGTCTGTTTTACAAGGTTAAGCAATTCGGGTTTCAAGTACCTGTCGGTAACTGGTATGTGTTCTTTTATGAGCCACGTTTTGATTGCATCTTTTGTACTTGATGATGTTGGGATTATATCTTCTACGTTCACTACGTTATGGTATGAAGCATTGTCCATTATCAGACAAGAAGGTCTATCTAATATTGGAAGAATACTTTTTTCGATCCAGTCTTCGAATATGTGCCCATTCATTTCGGAGTGGTAGTCTCTATTGTCAATGGATTTTGAAATGAAAATTAGATGAGCATTCTGCAACAACCCATTATGTCTGCTACCTGCATGTGCAACTATCAAACGTTGCCCTTTACTACTTGGTACTGATCTTTTAATACTTCCATCTGCTAACTGCCATTCCTTTTCATTTGTATGATGAGCGTTGATCCAAGTTTCATCTAAATACACAATATCATAACCATTCTCGCGCATTCCCTTCACTTCACGTAAATACTTGCTTCTAAGAGCTACCAGATGTGGCTTTTCACAAATAATGTTTTTTCCACCAGCATACTTTCTAAAGGTGAAGCCTGCATTTCTTACAGTTTTCCATAATAAAGTTTTTGATATTTCAATGTCGTTATTAGTTTTCAGCCAAATCTTCAACTTTCTAAGTGTCACTTCTTCGTTTTTATCAAACATTCTACATATTTCTCTTTTTACTAGGTCCTTATCGAAACTGTCTATCTTTTCTTTCCTTCCTTGCTTTCGTGAATTTGTTGGCAATAAATATCCGCTTGCTTCCACTATTCGATCAAATGAACGTTTACACAAACCTAAAATATGCATTGTTCTCTTCTCAGGATTTGATAAAGAACAATAAAGATGTCCCTTTTTACGCTCTCTGCAGAAGTATTGATAAATCTTTATAGCAATGTTATGCTCAGTAAAATATTTCGCTTTCAGATTCATTCTCACATAGACTTGCAGAAGGTAATATGCTTAGTGCCGCCTACATTCTGTAAATATTGAGACGTGCCTCTGACTTGTGACTTGAAATCGAGTCAATAGCCGTTTTTGATTTCACATAATTCTAAGTTCAGGAAAAATAATATTTGGTGCTAAACGGGAATTTCCATATGTAACATTGCTTTATACAAATGTACAGTGGAAACAACTACTTTTAGAACGGTGCACATTCTACCGTGAGGGTCATGCCTTTATATTTAATAATCAGCTGTGAGATGTAAGCATCTACATAATCCAGCGATTGTTTATAATTTAGATTAACTTTTTTTTAATATAGGTTAAATAAGGTATCTTTGATACTGGATCACATTTCTTTGATAAAAAAATATTTCTATAGCGACATTATTATTCTAAACCTAACTTCAAATGATCAATCCAAATGAACAATACGTTTTTGATAAAAATAATTTAACATCTCGGCAAACGATTCTGAACGGACTATAGAAGCAGATGTCTGCTTGGTTGAACAGTAGGAGAAAAGGAGAGGGAGGGAGATAATCAACTTCGCCAGCTCAATATTGGTAGTCATGCGGGGGGAAGGAGAGAGGAATTGGTAGGCCTGTTGATGCTTCAGACAAACATAGTGTCTTGTCAGACATTAGTAGAGACACGAAAAGGAGATAACTTATAGCGGAAGTCAGGGTTGCCATAAGTCATCTTTTTCTGGGACATTATCTTTTTGAGGCGTTAAATAAGACTGCAGACACATTTTTGTAATATGCAGAAATTTCCAGGTTATTACTACCACACTTGTATTCGTATTTTTCATATTTATATTATAACGAAGGATGTAAAAAGGTCCAACTAAAACGATTCACAATTATTTCACTCAATGTTTATTATATGTTTCAATTTGTGCTTTTCGTGCTATTTTAAAGTTAAAGATTGTTCATATTTTAATTGAATGACATTTGATGTGGTACCAAATTGGAGTGATGCAGAATCTGCTCTCCAATATCTGCTTAAGATGAAAGTTTTAGTTGATTATGAGAAGTGTTTTGATCAAATTAGCAATTTAAGAACATTCGTGAAAAATATAAGAATGATAAAGAGTTTTAAAGAGTTTATCGAATTGTTCTATCTATAGGCCTACTCTATCTATACGATGTGGCCCATGTTTGCCTTGCGGCGTCAGGGGTATAAGAGTTATTTGGAGATGGCTTTCTTGTATGTTGTTTGTCAACTGTGCTGTGGCATTTTGATTTCTGTATCCCATCTGTTAGATGGTCTTTCTCTGGCTTTATAACAGTGATGTCTATGTGTCATGGCCATCTATGCCATGCTTCCTGTTGGTAGTCTGGAAACGTGTAAAAGCTACTTGATCTGTTGTCTTGTGATGTGTTCCAATACTGGTATTGTTTTAGTAATCTGTCTGATGTTACGGTTTCTAATAATATCTCTTAATGACACTGAGTATTCTTCGTAGAGATGTTATTTCTGCTGTCACTATATTTATTTTGTATTGTGTTATCATTGTCCAGGTCTGGTACTGGTAGCACAGTGACGGGAGAATAAGTCTTGTATAATGCAACTTTAGTGTCTATGTGTACATTTTTGTTCTTAAAAATACATGCCATCTGTCCTAGGATCTGGTATGTTTTGTTGCATCTATGTTGTATCTCTTTACTGTTTTACCCTTCACTCAATATACTGCTTCCTAAGTAAGTGAACTCCTTTACCTGTTTAATGTGTTTCTTATCGATGGAGATGGTGATATTTCTTTCTTTCTTTGCTATTACAATTATTTCGGCCTTTTAAATATTAACCCTCATGTTAAATTTTGACATGTTGTGTGGAGTCTGTTCATATGTTCTTGCAAACTGTCTTCTGATGTCGATATTAGTACATGGTTGTCTGCAAAGAGTAGTTAGTTCAATTTGTCGTCCATGTTATCTTCTTCATTAGTACTTGTTAGTTTACAGTTGTGGTCGCTATACGTTATAAAAGTAGAGGGGATATGACACGCCCCTGGCGAACTTCTCATTGCATTTTTAACTTATTGGACACTCCTGTATTTGTTCGTACTTCACATTGGCTATTAGTATAAATAATCTTGCATATATTGATTAAATGTTCTGGTACTCCATATATTAATAGTACTCTCCTTAGTTGTTGTCTGTCTACTCTGTCGAAGGCCTTTTCTTGGTCGACGAATGCGATGTATAATTCTTTGTTAGTTTTCTGTGGCTCTTTCTGTTAGTTGTCTAAGTGTAATAATATCATCCGTACAGCTTTTGTTCTTACGGAAACCTATTTAGATGTTTTTAACATGTGATTCAATGTATGATCATAATGGTTGTTCTAATATTTTGTTTAAAATTTTCCATGTGTGGCTTAGTAAAGATATCCCTCTGTATTTTGTGCAGTCTCTCTTACTGCCTTTTTTTTCTTCCATATGGGAATAATTGTCGCGTTTCTCCATTTTTCTGGTGTTTCTTTTTGCTTCCATGTTTCATTTAAAAGTCAGTGTAGCAATTTTTTCCCGCTCTCTGCTGCTGCTGTGATAAGTTCTGTTTGTATGTTATCAGAGCTTGCTGCTTTGTTTATTGTATTTTCTATTTCCGATAGCAGTATATTTGGTTCTAGGTTTGATGTTGTAGTGTTTATTGTTGTCTTCTTCTAATTCCTTTAGGTTTAGTAGTTCTTTGAAATATTGTTGCTATCTTTCCATTATGTGCTTCGGTTCTTTTAGTGCATTTCCGATTTCGTCATATATTATTTCTGTTGATTCTTTATTTCTTTATTTCCTTTATTTCTAATGTTCTTAATTTTCTTGTAGAACCTATTTTGTGCATTTTTATAATCTGTGTTGAGCATGTCTCCATATTATTTCCATGAATGGATTTTGGCAGTTTTAATGACTTTCTTGACATTTGTTTATGATGTCTTGTATTTTATGTAATCTACTTGGTATTTACTTTTGACCCATTTCTTATATTTCTATTTATTTTCTCTTGTGATTTTTTTTTACCTTTTTATTTTACCATGTTATTTTTGGTTTCTTTACACTGTCGTTCTTGTATCCGCATGAATCTTCTGCTTATGAGGTAGGGTCTTTGAATAATTTTCATTCTTCTTCTGTTCCTGTATTTACTGGTAGTTATGTCGAATTTTTCTGTGATTTTTTTTATTTATTGGTCCCGTATCATATCGTCTTTAAATTTGTGTATTGTAATTTGTGTTGGTATTTTATCTTTGGTTTTGTCTTTTTTCTTTCTGTTTGTTTTTACAGCTACTATTACTGTTTTATGGTCGGTGTCTACAAATGTGGTTGATATCGCTCTTGCTTCTGTTATTTTCCTTCTGTTGGTGCTTCTTGTTAACATAAAATATATCTGGCTTTTGTAGTTTAAATCGTTCCACTTGTACCAGGTGTGAACTTGGGATTCTCTGTGCTTGAATAATGTGTTAGCTATAAACAGATTGTGCTGAATGCACATTTCAATTAATCTGTAGCCGTTGTCATTTGTTTTGTTTTTTGTCTCCAAACGGTCCAATGAATTCTTCTATTTCATATCTTTCTGATCCTGCATGCGGTTGTGTCTGTGGGTCTCACCAATGGCCCACTAGACAAACCAACAATGCAACAGAAAACCTTAGTAGATGACATGCCTAGTATATTGAGGTTATCTTCTTATAGAATCTTCATGACACATCATCTATACAATCCCGTAGTCTTAACCTTCGATAACAGTTACCATGTTGTTCCGACAGGCCGACGTTGTGCTTGAACTAGTTACGGGCATGGCGTGGGTGGGCGGAACAACAAAGAAACCTGTCGCAAGGGCCAGAGTTGTGCCCTAACGTCGACGTCTGTTTAGGCGGCATTGAACTCGAAACACCATCGAGTTGGATGGCTGCTGGAACAGAGGGCGGAGCACTTATGGGAATGCTCCACGTACTGTGAGGCAAGTTTCTAATCTAATCTAATCTAATCCAATCAATCTTTCTGGTCCCAAATGTGCGTTGAAATCCTCTAACATGAATATATTTTCTTCTGTGTTGCTGTTGTTCATTATATCATTAATTTTATCAAAAAGTGTTTCACTTTCCGTTTCATTGTTGTGTGCATTACAGGGTGCGTAAGTTTGAATGAATGATGTGTTTTCATCGTTTATTGTAACGGTTATCTCAATCAACCTTTCGCTCACAAAATTCGTGTTTATGATATTTTTAGACACCACGGGGTCAAGGATGAAAGCTACACAATGTATTGCTTTCGTATTCGGGTTTACACCACAGTAGATGAATGTGTAGTCTTTGTGTAATTTTGTGTTGCCTTAGCCCTTAATTCTTCTGTCTGCTAGTACTAGTAGTTTGATGTTTCGTTTTTCCATTTCCTCTATTAGATCTTCAGCTTTATTCATTAATCCGCAGATGTTAATTAATTCAAATTTGATCGTTTTTCGTTTGGTTGTCTCCTTAGTACTCTTCATTTTCTATGAGCAGTGTGTTTCGTCGCTATCAATTTGGTAGATCTGTCACAGCATAGTTTCAGTTTCTAAATGGTTACACTGTTTTCTAATCTGTCACATTCAGATATAGAAATCACCTCATCATCATCAAGTGACATATTTTTTCCAGAACGTAGTCTTACCTATGGATCTCTTGAATTCTCCGCGGTCTTGATCAAGTTGTCCTGCCTCTTCTATTTGTGATACTATATAGGGGCTGAGATGGACCTTTCACTGATGGCCATGGATATATATAAATATAAGCAAGTAGCCGGAGGACACGTTTTTGACACTCTGCCGGCAAAGACAGAGAACATATACGGGAACCAAGAAGACATAAGAAACGTGTGGACAAGGGTCACACAGATGTCTGAGAGGGACCCGAAACAAATAGCCACTAATAAAAACAACACAAGCAGTATCCAGAGGGCATGTTTCTGACACTCGATCGCAAAGTGGGGAATTATACAACGAGCAAACGAGGTTATCAGTATCTATGTTTATATTTGGTATAACCCTTGTGTCTGTGATGTTTATCTTCTGCATATGTCATACCAGTATGTAGTCAATCTGGGACGTTATTGATTGATTGTCCCATTTGCACTATGTTGTTATGTGGCTCTATTTGTGTTCGTAGCATGGTTTAGCTATTAATAGTCCGTTCTGTAAGCATACATTAATGAGTTCGTCTCCCTTGCTGTTACGACCTTTTGTTGTGCCCCGAAGTTTTCCAAACAATATTCATATTGTGTTTTTTCCTCCCAATTCTACCATTGAAATATCACATAACAATTAAGTCGTTTTTATTATTAATTTGTATTTAGAACGTCAGACAGTTTTTCATAAAAATCGTTTCTTTCTTCTATGTTGTTAGCGTCATTGCATAGGGAGTAAACTTCTATTATGGTGGCTGTCGTGTCTCTTTCTGTTTACTGTATTCTTACTATCCTCTCTAACACGTATTCGACTTTTGATAATAATTTTGCCTTGTTTTTGATGTAACAAAAAAAAAATAAAAAAATAAACCGACTCCATATTTTGCTCTTTCATTTGCATCCACCCCTCTCCATCATCATCATCGTCAATTTCCTTTAGCTCTGAAGTTAGCGCACAGGGCAGAGGTCAGATTTCTCCGATTCTGTCGGTTTAAAGCTATTCTGTGTAGTTCTTGAATAGTATTAATATTGTTTGTTTTACTTTCTCTAAGTATTGTTCTTCTGAGTGTTTCTTTTGGTCTACTCCTGGCTCTTTTGCCTTTAGGTATCCATGTAAGATATTGGTGGTTTACCTCTCTCCATACCAAAACGTAATTGTTAAACACCTCATTTATGCTGTTTCCTTTTTTCCTGATATCTGCAAAGTCAGGAATTTCTATATTTGTTTTTCCTTCATAAACGAAATTAATTCAATTGTTTTGTCCCCCAACCCGCATATAATCAACATAGCTGATATGTATGTCTTCTTTATTATGTAGTTAGCTCTTTGTGACGTCACTTTGATCTAGATTGTACATGTTTTACCGTATGAAATAATAAATAACAAGTTACAAATATGATTAAAGTGCTACATGGAGACGCCGACTAAATAATCTATACCACTGGTTCTCAAACCATAGATCGTGACGTAAAATTGGGGCCGTGAAGAGTTTTTGTGGGATTACCAGCTGAAACAGTTATTATCATCATGTGTTGTGCTGACAGGCGCATGCGATCATTGATCTTCACAAATCTATACTTCCATTATATTTTATTAGGATCGTTGTTGACTCTTTGTCATACCATGAAGTCGGATTGTCTACTATTTACTCCCGCTGTCGTCCTCAATATCTCTTGCCTTCTATCTTTGCCTGTTGTAACTTTTTCTCCAGAGCTTCTTGTCTCATAACATAACCATAAAATAAATATTGTCTCTTTTAGATATTATTAGTGATATTTTGTAGTTTACCAAAACAGTCAACTACAAAATATTTTGCTTTCATATCAGATCATTTTATTTTCAATCTTAAAGTTTGAATGATATCGTATTTGATAAAATATCGAACATAACTCATGCAAATTTGCGGTTTTATATTTTGTGTCCCAGCAGTGGGTACACTGAAGCAACTTATAGCATGGACATCTGTGGTTTCATGTTTTGTATTCTAGTAGTGGGTACACTGAAGCAACTCATAGCATGAAAATCTCCATATATTTGTATCTCATTATCTGTGTTCGCTGTCAAATACTCCCACACATAAACGTCAGTGTTTATATATAGAGAAAATATTGGTGATAGCAGTGCATCAGATAATTAAAATATTATTATCTGGGTTTTTTGGGGGGAAACACCAAAAGAAAAAAAACAACATGTGTCATCGCGTTACATTTAATTACATTATACTGAAAAACTATGTTCTATGTGATTTCTTTGTTGTTTTTTATCACATTACAAATATTTTCTAATGTATTGGTATGGCGAATCACTTTGCTTGTAAACAATACAAGTATATTGGGATTGACTCGAAACAAGCTGGGAACTTGTGATCTATTCGAAAGGAGAAGGATGTCTCTTTAATTCAATTCCTCTTGATTACTTCTCCGCGAAAAAAATGCAACGGTTTGAAACGTTTGAAAGGCACTCTAAATAAAGAATCAAAGGAAAAAACACATCTTGATAAAGTACTTCTTTGACTCTAATAAAGAATCAAAGTAAAAACACATCTTGATAAAGTACTTCTTTGTACCTACATCTTCTTAATGAAAGTGAAACATTCGGGTGTTTACAAAAGTCAGCTTCAAATTGGCACATGAGACTAATTTCTTTGTTCATGTGTTAGCGATCGCCCAAGCGACAAGAGAATTCCTTAAGTGGAGCCCAGCAGCGTTGATGTATTCATGAGCGTAGCATGCCATGCTTATCGAATAGTCATCAATTTCTGAGACTGACTGATTTGATGGCTATTCGTTAGAAACCGATCTAGAAGCGGGAAGTACTCACTCCTTGTCAGCCTTATCAGAGACAGACAATCTGGGCACAGTGGAGCCACTAGTAATCGGGGACATGAAATTGAGCAATGTTGAGTGCATGATACTGCAGACGACCGATGAGTAAATTCAACCATTCATTATCAAACACAAGCAAGTCTCAGAGTAAACATTATCAAACACAAGCAAGTCTCAGAGTAAACATTATCAAACACAAGCAAGTCTCAGAGTAAACATTATCAAACACAAGCAAGTCTCAGAGTAAACATTATCAAACACAAGCAAGTCTCAGAGTAATACGGAAATGCGTTTTATGTATGATTATAATTAGCAATGAATCATAATCAACAATATCGATACAAAATCCGTTATTCTATCTATCATTTATCTATATCTATCTATATGTCTGACTGTCCTGACCTGTCCTGTCCTGTCTGTCTGTTTAACATGTCTGTCTGTGCCGCATATGCCTTATATTTGTGTATCTGACCAATAAATCGATATAAATGTTATATATATATATATATATATATATATATATATATATATATATATATATATATATATATATATATATATATATATATATACCAATATATATATATATATATATTCACATATTCTCTCAAAGGGGGGGGGGGGTGTGTTACCGACTCATACAAGGAGCTTGCACAGGTGGCAAAAACTTCTAGATATAGATGCCAGCTGTGATATAAGCCTATGGACGAATATGCAGCGGCTGACCAAAGCAACCGATCTTGTTGCCTACCAGGATGGGGCTGGATATCAAGAGGAGCTGATATTCCCATTGAAATACCCCCATATGTCCAGTGACGGGCAGCATCAAACGAGTATGTGCCGCTATAAGCTCAAGTTGCTGGCGCGGGGTCACTGACACCACACCAGGAACGTGTTAATGGGAGGAGGTTGGGGCGGCTGTAAGTAGGGTATGGTTTGGTGAAACACCTGGGCAGATAAGGATCGTCTGATAAGACAGTTTTCCCAGGAGAGAATACTCCAAATACAAACAACTACTGTCTTGCAGGAGTCATCGGAAGTTGGAACTGCTATGGGAAATATCCCAGACAGAAAAACAGAACCCAGCTTGCGGAAGACGGAGTGTGTTAGCCAGCGATGGCGCAGAAACTGGGATAAAACAGGGAATAGTCTCTAATTCAGTGGTTCCAAGCTGTGTTTGAACAGTGACCCACTTTTGACTCCAATTTACATACCTGCTCCCTGGTGACTAAAAATATTGTTAACTTTCTTTATAATTCATCAATTTTTTTTATAATTCATCCATTTTTTTATAATTCATCAATTTTTTTATAATTCATCAATTTCTTTATAAGAAGCTTAAATGGGCATGATATTTGTTGTTAATGCTTCAAGTCACTGTCTTCTTTTAGCCCCATTGAATGTCTATGTCATTCCCCAATTACTTTACTTTTTTGCGCCCCCCCCTCCCCGCTTTACAAGTCTCCGTCGCCCACAGGGGACCAAATTAACAAGTAGAGAACTTCTGATGTAATCTATCTACATATCCAACAATGTCTGTCTAAATAAACAGCCAACAATTTGACAAGACAAGCAAACAAACAGAAATATAACGTGAGACAAACAGTATCTAAGTTGAAGGGTTAAACTTTGTACAGTCCTCTAGCGATTGAAATAGTGACATAGCCATGGGCACGCATACAAATGATGTATTGTGTGTAGCAGCCAAGGAGAAAGTACAGCATCGAGGAATTAATTTATGGCACTCGAAACACGCATTGAATGTTGATGAGATGACGAGATCGTTACATTTCTGTCCAGCAAGTCGATCTGCCAGAATCTATGATTTATTATTGATCATTAGTAAGTCATAGACAGACATATAGATATATTCTTTGTGAGCAGACGTCGCAGTTTTCGGTTTCTCTGAGAAGTTGTCAGATAGTATATATTTGTTACTTATCACTCCATCTCCACACATGTTTTAATTCTCTGCACGTCTCTCGGCAACAATTCAACAAGTTACCGTATATTATTGAGTATAAGCCGAACATTTTTTGAACTATTTTCGCAACTTGAGTAGTGCAAAGTGAGATCGACCTATATAAAGGAAATACGTAATTTGAAGGAGAAAAAAAATTGACAACACGCAAAAATATAGAGACAACCAGATTTACCAATATTATTCGAAGGTTGCTGTATGCACAATCATATTTCCACACAAAAATCATTCAACGTCTTTGATACTAGAATTAGTGTCGAAATTCCAAAATCAATAACGCTATATATCCTCTGTCAGGGGAATATTATAGTTGTATACTGTCGTCACTCTACATCTCCGTTGTCAACTCATTAAAGATTACACCGGTTTCATTTATTCACATCGCAATACTGGTTGAAAATTTTGTGAAAGACATGGCGGTAATTCCTGATTGAATATTCAAGCCGTTCTTCTTTCACTCTTTCCTTGATATTGATAATTTAACCCTTTCATGCCAATTAAAGTCAACAAAAGATTTCATCTCCATGCATCGTTTTTAAAAAAAAACTCTGCTGCTTGGTGATCATTATTTACCGACAATGACCACATAAACACACATTTAAATGGAAAGGAATTTTCAGTTCAACGTTTTCATTGAATGTTTTATGGTGATATTATTACATAAATTAAATTTGACTTATATACGTACCGAAAATACAACACTCGGCTTATATATGTTTCCCCTTAAACGCGGTATTATACAAATCTCCCACCAAGACACACATATTATTTCGTAACAACAACGACATCATCATCATTATCTTCATCATTATCATCGTCGTCGTCACTGATGGCATTATCAATTATTAGATGATTAATTTCAAGGTATGTCCATCCACTGTCCCAGTTCCCTAACTCGCTACCAGAAGTGATGGTAAAGTGTTTGAATTTTGCAATACCTCCAATCCGTTAACTTATTTTTTACGTCAGATGGGAATCTCCTCCCATTTCCATCTCTGAGGGTTTATATGAGTTCATCCGTGTTTTTAATTGAACATAATGTGGGGAAATTTCCAGATTTTTCTCATCTTTAGAAAAATGTACCACACCTCCACAGAACTGGACAAGTTAACTATCGAGAAATGTCGGACCAACGCTTTTTCTTTGTCTGTCAAAATGTGTCTATAAAGTCCTGATCGACTTGCATTCTCATGTCAGTGTCTTCCTAAAGTGCCTAGGATAATGACACGGAATTACCTATTTTTGTCATGTTTCAGTATTTATGAGTCTTATCTTGTAATCTGTCTCTTTTAAAAATAAAATATTGTTGTTTCCACTCGACATTTTTCATAGGTATTATTGGCACATGTTTCTTAATAGAGAAGCTACGGGGCTACGTGCAAAGAATAGTACTAAAGTTTTCTGTGTTGAGAGGGACGGCGTACAAATAGGGAAACTCAAGTAAAATGAGCTCAATTTTCTATGTCTTTTCAATCTTGTTCAACTTGCATCACAAATCGACACTGAAATGTACAAGTGCTAATTTATAAATACATATTGCAAACAACACATCAAAACATAAAAATCGGATTGGTCAATAGCAAACAACACTTCAGAACATAAAGATTTAATTGGACGATAGCAAATAACAGATCAGAATAGAAAGATCTAATTTGCGATGGCAAATAACACATCAGAACAGAAAAAAACCCATTGGTCAACAGGAAGCAACACTTCAGAACAAAAAAATCCGATTGACCGACAGCAAACAACAGATCAGAACAGAAATATCCTATTGAACCATAGCAAACAGATCAGAATAGAAAGATCCGATTGGCGGACAGCAAACAACAGATCAGAACATAAAGATCAGATTTGCCGACAGAAATAGCAAATCAGAACAGAAAAATTTGATTGGTCGTGAAACGAATCATAATTGACGTGACACATAAAAAAAGAGAATATATGAGAATCTGATCGGAGATAAGAATGCCGGACTAACAATTAGATAATCCAGTAACAATACTCCTGGTTCTAAAGTATTTTTGTGCGCACAATAAGCAATAAATTGACGATGAAATGAAAACTACAACGGATGGTTTTTAGTGCGAAATCATGGAGAATTTCAGAAGGATCGCTTCACTGCAAACTGGTAGCTGTTTAAAAAAAAAGCAGAGATAAACGAATGGAATTATCCGTTTCTGAATCATGTACCTTCGTGATGTTTTATATTGAAAGATAATGGAGAAGATCGGCGCCCATTAAATCTCATGCGACGTTGAGATAAAATAGTAGCTCAACACCAGTTCACGGTTCCCCTAACACCAACGAGGATCTCCACTGTACATTTGTGTGCATTGTTATTGTATTGTAATTCTTAAATTGAGATTGATATGTGAAAGATCATGCACATGCTGCAGTATTTAACCATACCCTTGTTATTTTCCAACAGTCAGGAGTTCTTTTAAAGAGAGCAATGGTACTGGAATCTAAAAGCTAACGTACGTTCCCGATAAGACTGGACACTTTATTGCTGATGAAACAAACAACGAACTTTTGCTGCAAGAAGTTAGCATGGGGCCTTCGGTGCTAGAAACAAGCAGGAAACCTTTGGTGCGAGAAACGAGCAGAGGGACCTTTGGTGCGAGAAACAAGTTTGGGATCTTTGATGTGAAAAATTAGCAGGAAACCTTTGGTGCGAGAAAAAGTAGGGGATCTTTAATGTGAAAAACGATCAGGGAACCTTTGATGTGAGAAACGAGCAGATGGATCTTTGGTACGAAAAATAAGCAGAGAGACATTTGATGCGAGAAACAAGCATAGGAAACTTTGATGTAAGAAACGAGTATGCGATTTTTATTGCATGCCATTAGCTTGGGACTTTTGTTGCGAGAAATTAGCATGGGATCTTTGTTATGAGAAATGAATATAGGACATTTGATGAGAGAAACGAGCATGAGACTTTTGGTGCGAGAAGCGAGCAGAGGGACCTTTGGTGCGAGAAACCTATGGCGAAATCAACGCAAAGCTACCCCAAAAAGCAGGATGAGGAAAGAAGATAAGATACTTTACAATCTTATTTTCGATTGTAAAGATGACCAGGAATTTATAAATCTTGGCAGACAAAGAAAACACGTTGGTCCAACATTTCTTAATAGTTAACTTGTCCAGCCCTGTGGCGGTGTGGTAAAACTATATAAAGATATTGAAAATTTCCCCACATTATGTTCAATTAAAAACCGGACAAACTCATATAAATCTTCAGAGATGGAAATGGGAGGAAATTCTCCTGTGACGTCAAACGTAAGTTAACGGAATGCAGGTATATTTGCAAAGTTCAAACACTTTACCACTTCTGTCGCATGAACAAATGTCTACATATTTCATTAACGTGAAAATTATCTAAGGAAATTTATCTAGGAGATCTCAACGTAAATGTATGTGTGTTATAGCTAAAGTGTGTGTATGTGTGTTATAGTTGAACTGTGTGCGTGTGTATGTGTGTTCTAGCTAAACTGTGTGTATGTGTGTTATAGTTGAATTGTGTGTGTATGTGTGTTCTAGCTGAACTGTGTGTATGTGTGTTATAGTTGAATTGTGTGTTTATGTTATAGTTGAACTGTGTGTGTGTATGTGCGGTATAGTTGAACTGTGCGCGCGTGTTCTATAGTTGAACTGTGTGCGCGTGTTCTATAGTTGAACTGTGTGTTCAAGTTGAACTGTATTTATGTGTGTTATAGTTAAACTATGTGTATGTGTGTTATAGTTGAACTGTGTGTTATAGTTGAACTGTGCGCGCGTGTTCTATAGTTGAACTGTGTGTTCAAGTTGAACTGTATTTATGTGTGTTATAGTTAAACTATGTGTATGTGTGTTATAGTTGAACTGTGTGTTCAAGTTGAACTGTATTTATGTGTGTTATAGTTAAACTATGTGTATGTGTGTTATAGTTGAACTGTGTGTTATAGTTGAACTGTGTGTTCAAGTTGAACTGTATTTATGTGTGTTATAGTTAAACTATGTGTATGTGTGTTATAGTTGAACTGTGTGTTCAAGTTGAACTGTATTTATGTGTGTTATAGTTAAACTATGTGTATGTGTGTTATAGTTGAACTGTGTGTTATAGTTGAACTGTGCGTGCGTGTTCTATAGTTGAACTGTGTGCGCGTATTCTATAGTTGAACTGTGTGTTCAAGTTGAACTGTGTATATGTGTGTTATAGTTGAACTGTGTGTTATAGTTGAACTGTATTTATGTGTGTTATAGTTAAACTATGTGTATGTGTGTTATAGTTGAACTGTGTGTATGTGTGTTATAGATAAAATGTGTATATGTGTGTTATAGTTAAACTATGTGTATATGTGTTATAGTTGAACTGTGTGTGAGTGTGCTATAGTTGAACTTTGTGTGTGTTATAGTTGAACTGTGTTTATGTGCATTATAATTTTAACGGTGTAATATCTTATGACATATTGTGTACAATATATTTTTAAGTTAGCAGATTTTTTTATATTTTCAGTCAAATATATATCATTTCGATAACAGAACTCAATAATTGATTAGATGTCACAACTTTTGGCGTGAATCACAAAGGGTAATTTTATAATATTTTCGGAGTGAAAACAAACAGATAGGACGCTAGCTGGCATGCAGGCAGAATAAAATCATACATGTAGACAGACAGACCGATAGATAGACAGATAGATGGATAGATAGATATTACGCAGATAGAAATACGCCGGGAGCAATAGAGATAATGTGTGGCTGTGTTTGTTTATTCTGATATGTGTATGTGTTTGAAATTAATGGCTTAGAACAAGTCACAACCGAATGATCGAGGAAGTTTGTAACAAGAAAGCACGCGACTGAAAGTGGTTGCAACCAAGAGAGGCGGACAGAATGATAGAAGGAAGTTTTAATGCGAGGGTGATATAAATTAGAAAGATGGAAAACCAAAGTAAAGGTCAGTCAAACATCGAGACGCATTTTTTTTGTGCGTGCTGTTTGGCAGATATTGGAAATAAAACTGGCAAGATGAGATTTAGAAGTTATTATTGAGTTAGGAACTCGAACGCTGAGTTAAGATAAAACTAGAGCGTATTAAAATGAATGGAACTAGAGCATCAGGGAAGATATGATAAGATTGAATAACTAAAGCCAAGGAATAATATAAAATATATAGGATGGACAAAATTAGGGTAAAAGGGCTAATCTATTTCATTATGCACTCATAAATTATTAATATTTTTTTAACAAAAACAAGAGAAACCGGGACATTTTAAGATAGACGCACTGGAGAAATGTGGATAATATAATGAGATGTAAAAACCAAAGAAAGGTGGGTATTTTATGATGGGCGGAAAAAAAATTACAGAAACAGGGATGATAGAAACTAGAGCAACAGAAATAATATAATAATAGGAAGGAAACTCGATCAACAGGCCCTGATGTTATGGAATAATAAACACATTTCATATGTTAGTAGTATGTGTTTTCATTGTTATTTTTATAGAACCATTTATGCACTAAATATTTTGTATTTTTAATTACAATTGTGGAATATAGTTTATGTATGGCAGCGTTTCTCAAACTGGGTTGCCGTGGACATGGTGATGAACAGGTTAATCAAAGTGATGAACAGACTTATTAAGGTGAAAAACAGGCGAAAAAAGATGATGCACAGACTAATTTAAGGTGATGAACAGGCTAATAAAGTTGATTAATAGGCTAATCATGCGTATTTTAAAGTTGGTGTAATTTGTGGTGGTTGTATTATCAAGCAGAAATCTTATAGCAGAGATGGGTATATCTCTAGTACAGCCCAGTACCGCTCTCATTGCCTCATTTTGGACTTTTTCCAATCTGTCGACTTGTGTCTGTGACAGTGTTAGTAGACCGAGGACATAATCTATGACAAATAGCACCACCACTTGGAGAAGCAGAAAAAGTACCCGGTAATACTCACACAGACTCTCACAGCATGCTGCGCAAGATAGAAAAGTTCATGCTGAGAAAAGAATGATAGGACTTAATGAAAAACTCAACTTTACAGATCATTTCATGGATATGCTTCCCTCGTCATGCTGGGGTCAGAGGAAACGAGAGAGCCAACTTATTGGCAGGCAATGCGGCGATTCACGACACATTGCTGAGAAGAGATAAAGCAGACTTAATGAAGGCAGTAATAAATTCATTTCAACATGCAGATGATGTCAATGAGGCATAGAACGTACACATACAGAGACTGTCAGAAATGGGAGTATCTAGAGGTGAGGGAAGGACAAGTAAATTTTTTGGAAAGTCCCGAAGATCACACAATCAACACCTGACCTGGACTCTTGAGTCTACATACACTGAGATGTCTGCTGGAACGGAGGGTGGAGAACTTATGGGAATACGCCACATACTGTGAAGCTAGTTTTTAATCAAGAATCAAGAAGAATCAATAATTTTAAAATTATTCATTTTTTTCCTATTCTTAATTTACTTTAAAAATAAAAGTAAATTAATTTAGAACAGGACAGATTTTTCTGGCTGAAATACAGTCGCATAACCAGGTAGTAATTTACGGACCTATCCCTGAACAAGTTATGGGCGTTTGTGAGAGAAGAATATTCTTCAATTCATATGAAGGCAATGCATACAATGCTGCAGTCTTCAACTTTATACAAATTTCATCAGGTTTCTCTTATTCAACAAGTATAAAAAGCTAAAACAGATATCTTCTCCTTTCAAATGAATATGAAATCAGAGTGTATTTCTCTAAACTTCAATTACGTTTGCGTACCAAAAGAAAATCACTCGTGCCACATTAGAAAAGTCAATTTTATTGTATAAATTGGCATCACAAATAACATTTTAACTTGATTTTTCCTATTTATTTTTCACGTTGTCAAATAGACAATATTTGTTTTCGTTTTATTTTTGAACTGGGTACCCTCTAGTCTTTTAGACTCAATTCCGACCACTCTTTTGTCTAGTACTGGGTTGGTGTGATCTTTGTCTTTATTAATTTTGTTCCGTTATTTACGTCTTTTTTTTTTGTTTGTTTCATTTCCACTTATATTTACGGGTTTTGTGTACCTCCTGTCCTTCCGGTATCTCACCTCCATATTTCGGTTGGACACGTTTTTGTGTGTTGTGTTAAATTGCATTCGTCGTCTTTCGATGTTTTGTGCATATCTTAATAAAGACCTTTTAGTTGAAAATGTTTTGTGTATTGTAATTTGTATGTTTTCTTGTTTGCTCATTATACCCCCCTAGCTTTAGTGATAGTCCATCGTGTCTTAGTTGAACATTTTTTTAAACCTGTGTTTTACGTACCGGTAAGTACAATTATTCTTCCAAGATGAAAGTCATGGCGACACACAGAAGTATGCCTACAGTTAGTGTTAATATAGCAACATGGAACGTCAGATCGTTAGCGCAGTGTGGTAAATTAGACAACATCAAGCAAGAAATGGAAAGAATGAACATAAATATCCTAGGAATGAGCGAAATGAGGTGGACTGGGGCAGGAGAGATACAGTCAGATAAATTTAAAGTCATATATTCAGGAGGACAAAAACACGAGAGGGGGGTAGGAGTATTATTAGACACAGAAACAGGAAAAACGGTGAAGGGGTTTATGGCAATATCAGATAGGGTAATATTAGTTAAACTCACAGGAAAACCGTTGGATATCAACATTGTGCAGGTATATGCACCTACATCAAGCAGTTCAGAGGAGGACATCGAAATTTTTTATGAAGATCTAGAAATAGCAATGAAACAGTGTAAAAATCAGGAAGTGACTATAGTAATGGGGGACTTTAACGCAAAAGTAGGTGAAACAGAAATAAAAGATGTGACAGGAAGATTTGGTTTAGGAACTAAGAATGAAAGAGGTGATTTATTGATAGAGTGGGCACAGGCACATAATTTAATAATAGGGAATACATGGTTCAAGCAACATCCAAGAAGGCTGTGTACATGGATTAGCCCAGGTGATAATACTCGGAACCAAATTGATTACATTTTAGTCTCTAAAAGACATAGAAACAGCATTAGATCTATGAAAACAAGGCCAGGTGCTGACTGCAACAGTGATCATATACTACTGGTAGCGAAATTGTGTATAAGATTAAAGAAGATCAAGAGAGCACCAAGGAATATGAAATTAGATTTAGCTTTATTGAAATCAGATGCTGACATTAAAGAAAGATACAACATAATTGTACAAAATAGATACAATGCCATTGCAAAGATTCAGAGTATTGAAGATCAATGGAACATGCTAAAACAGTCGATAAACCAAACATCTAAAGAGATAATACCAAAAGTAAAACATACATCAAAGCAAAAATGGATGACAGAAGAAATATTAGAATTGATGAGCACCAGAAGGAAAAATAAACACAAGATAGTGGAATATCAGAAAATACATAAGGAGATACGAGAGAAATGCAAAATAGCAAAAGAAAGCTGGCTGAACAAGAAATGCACAGAAATAGAATTGCATTACAACCAAGATACAACATTACTATATAAGAAAATTGAGATGATAACAGGAAAGAGAACGCAAACAGTTACAGGTTGTCTAAAATCTAAGACAGGGCAGGTATTAATGGGAATAGATCACATAGTACAGAGATGGTCAGAATATATCAAAGAACTTTATGAGGACAATAGACCAGAAATAAACATACACGATAACGGCGAGGGTCCATCAATACTCACAGCAGAAGTAAGGGAGGCACTAAGACACATGAAATATGGCAAAGCCCCAGGTCCAGACAATATCACATTAGAAGAATTAGCAGCTTTAGATAACTTTGGAGTTGAAATAATCACAAAATTGCTGAATGACATATATAACAGCGGAAACATACCCGATGACTTAATGAGATCCATATTCATAGCATTACCTAAGAAACCAGGGACCACTGAATGTGAAGAACACCGTACAATCAGCCTCATGAGCCAAATAACCAAAATACTGCTCAGAATCATCATGAAGAGAGTGAGAAACAAAATAAAACCAGAAATAAGTCCAGAACAATGTGGATTTGTAGAAGGCAAAGGCACCAACAATGCGATTTATATATTGAGAACACTAATAGAGAGGTCTATAGAGGTAAAAACAGATCTGTACCTCTGTTTTATAGACTACACTAAAGCTTTTGACAAAGTTAAACATAGCGAAATTATACACATGCTAGAGAATCTGAACATTGACAGCAAGGATTTAAGAATAATCAAGAACATGTACTGGCAACAAACAGCAGCAATAAGAGTAGGAAAGCAATTTGGCCCTTTTCAACAAATAAAACAAGGAGTCAGACAGGGATGCGTGCTTTCACCAGACCTGTTCTCTCTATACAGTGAAAACATAATGCGTGCAATAGTAGATATCCCAGGAATATCAGTGGGAGGACATAACATAAATAATTTGAGATATGCGGATGACACTGTTCTGATTGCAAAAAGTGAGGAAGACCTTCAAAAATTAATTAAAGTAGTAGTCACAGAAAGCAAAGAGAAAGGCCTCTTCCTAAATATCAAGAAAACAGAAGTAATGGTTATTTCAAAGAAAGAAAATAACACACCTTGCAAGATCATAGTGAATGATATAGTATTAAAACAGGTCCACCAATTCAAATATCTAGGTACAATTATAACAGCAGATGGAAGAAGTTCAACAGAAATAAGATGCAGAATAGGACAGGCAAAAACAACATTCAGAAAAATGAAAAATATACTGTGTAATATGACCTTGTCATTAGAGGTGAGAAAGAGAGTTCTGCAGTGCTATATAACCCCTATACTAACATATGGGTGCGAGTCTTGGACAATAAACAAACTGGAAAGTGGGAGATTGGAGGCAACGGAGATGTGGTTCTACAGAAGAATGCTGAGAATACCATGGACTGCCAGAAAAACTAATGTAGAGGTGTTAAAAGAGTTAAATGCGAAACGGACCTTAATCAACAATATAAGAAAAAGGCAATCTTCTTTTTTTGGCCACTTCATGAGACAGGCAGGTTTAGAGAACATAATCACAACAGGCAAGATTGAAGGCACCAGAGACAGAGGGCGACAACGTGAGAAAATATTAGACAGTTTGACAACCTGGCACGGCAAAGAAACAACAACGACTTTGATACATAATACTGTGGACAGAGAGCTGTGGAGAGCCATGACCGCCTACGCCACCCGGCATGGCACCTGATGATGATGATGAAGTACAATTGAATAGAATTACAGTATATAGCGGAAACAAAATACTGAGACAATGAGAAAATTTAACAAAGAAACATTACGGAGAGAAGTTGAATTGACGATAGTAAGGAAAGAGTAATAACTCCAATAATTGTTAAGAACTTAGAGAGAAAAAAATAAGTAAACATATATATATATAGTGCGTAGTAACACGGGAGAAGGGTAGACAACAAAAACTTAGCACTAGAATAGAAATTGAACTTTTTCGTATTTGTTGAGTCGACATTATCGAGAAAAATAACTTTGAGACGAAAACAGATTACCGTTATATTTAAGGTGACAATTTAGATAGAATACTAGATTGCCGAGTGAAACTGGCACAATGTGATCAGAAGTAAGCAAGTTTGGTGAAAATACGCAAGAATTTATGAACCGAACGTCAAGGTGATGTACCGAGTAGGCCCTAATATACTTTATATAGTTCCTCTGTCTGATGTTGTGTGTTCGTACATCTTTGTTTAGAACTGTTTATTAATTAAGTATTGTTTAGATGTATGATGATTCAATGTATTGTGTGGAGAGCAAGTATTGTTTAGATTTATGATGATTAAATGTATCGTGTAGAGAGCAAGAATAACTCTATCAACTGGTTTGAACTGCGTTAGTTCAACTCTAGAATTTATTCATCTTCCCTAGCTTCCGAGGTCACACAATCAAGCCAAGTACTAAAGTTAACAGAATGGATAATGACGTGCATGTGTCACATGATTTTGTGTGGGTCACAAAAGTCCATACGAGAGAAAAATACAAATATAATAATTATATAGCGGATAAAAAATGTATTATTATTTTACTACTGTCATGTTATTGTACTACTATCATGTTATTATACTACGATCTTGTTATTGTACTCAGTGGCGTACCGCGGTGGGTGCGGCCGCACCGGGCATCAAGGCTTTTGGGGCATCAAAATGCCCCTCAAAATAATGAAAATTTGAAATGGGATTTAAGTACCTTTGCCGTGCCAAAATTGATGCCCCACACGGCTAAAAGTAACATTTCTCCATGTTAAGCCTATTTATTTGGCAATTAATTAATAACACATTTTTGCACATTATTATAAAACATTAAAATGAATTAATAAGTAGAACTAGTTCCTCTCGAAAAAGACACTTCCACAATTTACTTCAGAATTATATTTTTGCTTGTAAGAAAAACGAAAAATAAGTTTCAGTTTCGATCGTCAATCCATTCAGTCGTTCACTGAGCACAGTAAAAGTCCGTCATAAGCAGCCTTTGAGTTCGATGACAAATCAAGTTTATTTCTAGCATTCTAGCGTTGAATGCTATCACTCAACGACAACGATTCTATTATCGATAAAGATAAAACATTTAGATCAAGCTTTAAACTTTGGCAGGCACAATCAGGCTCGTGTGTCAGTGTATCATAAAGTCATGTAACCTAACTATAACCAGTGAAGAAATCAGATAGTGAAAAGTGTAAAAAGTGTTGTGTACAAGTGCATTCTGGATATTATAAGAAAAAAACTCCTTAACTGTGAGCTAATTTTAAAGAATTTTAAGAATTTTATCGTGAACTATAATTTAAAGAAAAGGACCAAATGTATTTGAAATTACTTGCCTTAATTCAAAAACATTGAAAAATTTTCAATCAAAAAAGTGAATTTACAATTTTAAATAAAATTTTTTAATGTTTATCTGTCTTTCTTAAAAGTGGATAAGATCGATGATTATAATTAACTTGTAAAATTTTACTCCGATTTTTTTTCCTTAAAAAAATCAATTTGGGGGGGGGGGGGGGGGGGGAGCCGCACAAAAATCTTTATCGCACATGGCAGCACTTATCCTAGGTACGCCACTGATTGCACTACTATCTTGTTATTGTACTATTATCTTGCTATTTTACTACTATCTTGTTATTGTACTACTATCTTGTTATTTTACTACTATCTTGTTATTTTACTACTATCTTGTTATTGTACTACTATCTTGTTATTTTACTGTGTTAAAATAGAGTGCGGTTCACTACGAGAGGAAAGTCTTACTATATAAGTGTTTCATCTACTAGAGGATTACTGCGTGCTAGTTGGTCTGATGGGTGACTGGTGAGACTTTACACATAGAACTAGATATTAAAAACGGGAATGTTACTGCATCACAAAAACAGTCGGTTATCAACAAATGTTTCAGGAAATATCCCGCCCTTGAAACAATTTTCAATTTTACAGCTAGAAAATGTCTAATCGTATCGCGATCAATCACCAATTGTTTCAAGGATAATGTTTTGCAGGGAAGCGAAAAATAGCAAAACTTTTTATCTTCCATGTATGTAGTAAAATGTGAAAAAGGAGGTTATGAGGTGGAGTTCGCTTTATCATTCCAAATTGGGTCAAAGTGACACAGAAGTCATGCTGAATTCGGAAATGTCAGGCTGTAGGTAGCAGAAATCGAAACATCCTGTTAGCCATGGTTACATCCTGCTAATCTGCAGGAGTTTGAGAACGAACACAGAAGAATTGTTTCGATGAACAATTATTTATCGATAATTTTCCACATCTGCTGAAACTCAGCAAAACGATATCTCATCGTTAAAAGTAATCTATTATCAGAGATAAATAAAACAGATCATCATCAGAGATAAATAAAACAGCCCATCATCAGAGATAAATAAGACATCCCATTATCAAAGATAAATAAGATATCCCATCATCAGAGATAAATAAGACATTCCATCATCAGAGATAAATACGATCTCATCATTAGAGATAAATGAGATCCCATCATGAGAGATAAATAAGACAGCCCACCTTCAGAGATAAATAAGACATCCCATCATCAGAGATAAATAAGACATCCTATCATGAGAGATAAATAAGACATTCCATTGCCAGAGATAATAAGACATCCCACCATCAGTGATAAATAAGACATTCCATTGCCAGAGATAATAAGACATCCCACCATCAGAGATAAATAAGACATCTCATTTGTATTCTAATAAACGTCATACACATTCAAACGATTTAGCATTGGGATAACAAATGAGATATTAAGAGAATGCTACTTCATGAATATAGCTACGTACTTACCGCCTCAAGCCACACGTTGGTTGTTAGAACTTGGTTTTTCTCGTCCTGAATAAATCAAATAAAGCAGAGTGGATTTAGAACACATTTTTTTCAGAGTGATCTCTATCACTAGATTTAACCAGTGGTCATTGGGGTCATCTCATGTGATCAGAAAAAAATGTGAATAGATTATATGGAACAAAGCATTAATAATGTAATATGAATAAATATCAGCATCATCATGAGCGTTCGGTAGAATATTATGAACATGAAATCATGGCAACCTCTCCATACTCCTTCTTCTCTCTTCAATGACTGTCATATTCAGGTGCTCTTAGATATGTTGTGTTCATTTCGTTTTTGGTCTGTCTCTTTCTAATCGCCCTGGCATCATTCCCTCCATTATGGCATATTCTGGGATGTTTCATTTGATAGTTCATAATATTGTAATAGATGAAGATAATGAATATATATATATATATATATAGTTAAAAATAAAAAATAAATGTAAGGGCAAATACTTCTAAATTAAATTTAGACAATATCCACACAATATAATGAAAATTTCCATTCTGTTCGCCTATGTGTGTTTTCAAATAAGTATTTATTTACTTTGATATTACTTAAGATTTTCTTCTTTTATTATATTTGCTTTGTTGCCTTTCCTTTCACTCACTCTTTTGTTGTTGCCGTAACTATTTTTTTTCTTCTTCCTTTGTTTCGTTCTCTCATCTTATCTTCCGTATCATCTTCTTTTGCTCCTCACATCATGATTCTCTGTTAGTAGTATTCATTTCTTGTTTGTTTTTATTCCGATAAAGACTTTTTTTTAGTCGAAATGTCACTTCTTTCTGTTGATTAGTGTGTTTTGTATTTTTCTACCTCAGTCCCTACATATCTGTTTTGCCCACTCAATACTCTGTTGCACCAGACATCATTTATATGTCATACGATAGGGTGTTATCTAACACTGAGGATTTATCCTGTTCTTCCACACAAGATAAATGCCTATGAATTGCTCCAATGAGAACTCGAGTCTATAAGACAAGGTGGAAGAACATCACAGTTTGGGCGTGATGTTTTTAGTAAATAGTCAAAGAAACAGTTAATAATGTGTAAGTGGTTACCTTACTGTCAATATTTAACAATATTTAAGTAGAATACAGGTTTTTGAATTTTCACTTGACGACGACTAACTGACTATCATTATATGATTATGGGATATTTAATATCAATACTTAACTCCGTTTAAAAACTTTTTATCATATAATTTTGTTGTTACAAAACAGGGAAACAGTAGTGTGATGATGTAACATTACCCGGTTGGACTATCGACACTCGATTCTATAAATATTGTATACTGACACATAATTGTTTAATTTATCCTTAATTTCAGATTTAACAGCAATAGAGGAAGGTGGCGCCCAAGACGACGATGGTGCAGTGATATATCACATTGCTTAAACATGTCTCTAGCTGCTGCTGGTCAACTCGACCAGAATCGTGGAGTGTTCAGAAAATCCATAATGAAGACCAAGTACTGGAAAGAATTTATTACATGAAGAATACCTAATTGTGTTTAATTATCAACAAGATATACCCCCCCCCCCCAGGGAATTATTCAAACTGAGCAGTTAAAATTGTGTGTAATCCTCATTCCATATTAATTGATTGCTCATTACCAAATTCTCTATTTTATTCTCTATTTTAGACAGTATTTGTTACTGCTATAATATAGATGCAATTCACATATAAATATTTTGGAGGCTCGCGCCATATAATAAAAGAAGTAAAGTAAAGAAAATATTAAAAATTCACAATCTAGATCTTTAACCGAGCGAAGATTGGTTTTGACTCACATGTTTGCAATATATAAATAAAGAAACCAATCTGAGTTGAGTAATTCTCATTTTTTTCTTAAACAGAATTTATTGTGCCGAAGTGCAAGTGGGTAGAAATATGGAACATTATTTATATATTAATAATTGTGATAAATTGAAATGCAAAGAGAAGTCGGACGAAGAAATATGAGTATACATGTACGTGAAGGAGATAAGTACGCTTAATCACACAGAAAGAACGAGAGAACCATGAGGACGAACTGGCTTTGAGACAGAAGGGTACGTGAACCAAGAATTCTTTGTTTTCTTCTGCGTTCATTCTCATACTGCTGCAAGTGAGCAGGACGTAGTCCAGAGTACGCAATGCGTCTAGTCATGGTTTACATCTTTATTGCTATATCTGCACCTTTCGGCCAGACACATTCGACTTCAGCATGTCTTCTGTGTCACTTCGAACCGACATGGGATGAGATAGCCAATTTCACTTCAGGGCCTCCTTAGTCGTCTCTTACGACGTGCATGGAAGGTAACATTATTGCTATTCTCTGCTCCCCGTCAGGCATCATCAACACAAATAAGTCCGATGAATAACACACAAATATCATGAAAATCTCATGAATAACACATGTAGAATATCAGGAATACAACTGGACAGGTACGAGTATTTGTGAGGAAGTTAGACAGGTATGTGTATTTGTGAGGAAAGTTAGTCAGGTAGGAGTATTTGTGAGGACGTTAAACATGTATGTGTATTTGTGAGGAAAGTTAGACATGTATGTGTATTTGTAAGGAAGTTAGACAGGTTTGTGTATTTGTGAGTAAGTTAGGTATGTGTATTTGTGAGGAAGTTGGGCATGTGTATTTGTGAGGAAGTTAGACATGTATGTGTATTTGTGAGGAAGTTAGACAGGTATGTGTATTTTTGAGAAAGTTAGACAGGTATGTATATTTGTGAGGACGTTAGGAAAATGTAGAAGAGATAAATCTCCAGTGTCGGGAGAACACTACAATGCGTTGTAAATTCATGGGCTGTGGTAACACAGGGCGAGAATGAAGATTACAGGAAATAAATGTAAGTATTTCCAATGTGTATAGATAGAGCGCATCATCAACGACAGAAAGTCTGATTGAAACGTCTTGTGTAGTAATGTTTTGTTGATAAATATTGGTGCCATCTACTTACTTCCAGCTATCTCCAAACAGTAGTAGTGTGTCTTGGACACAAATGAGATATTGTGGTTAGATGTTTGCTATCGGACACATCGTTTTGCCTATTATTTATTCTCACCCATGAACACCACTTCGGTCGACCAGTCTCGCGCTGGACAATTGGGACTTCGTTGTCACTTAAGCATTTCGCTTACACAATGCTGCACTCTGACGGGTGTTGTCGTCTTCAGAGGTGATCAATGTGTACTCTATACATCATTACAATGTAGCGTCATCTACCCATATCTGGATATCGACATTGACTCTGTCCTCCCCCTCACAACCCTAAAATAATCAGTATTCCAGCTAAACGAGCTAGAATGCCTTGCATCACTGTGACGACAGTTCCGCTGTCTATGTCGTCTAATAATGTATTGTCTTTTTTTAAAAATCAATTCTCATTTCATCTACAACCTCCGTATCCACAGACACGATCCTTAAACGTGTTAGCCAGAAACACCGCACGAGCTCAGGATGTCTGTTTCCAGGATGCACCACGATGAGGTACTTTTATCATCTTAGTTATTTTCTAACACTGGTAATGACACAAGAGCAATGTGATATGTAATCACTGTAGTAAAATTAAATGCAACAGACGAAACGTGGAACAGCGTATGAAGTTTTGCTAATCACTGGAAACACATAACATACACACATTGACGTTTCGACCAAAAGGCGTGTGAGAAATGATGAATAGACTGCACTGTCATCGAGATTAGACAATGAAGCGTGGCAGACAAGAAAATATAGAAAGAAAATAGAGGTCTGGTTATACTGCCAAGCACTCGGTCGCTCCCATGGCAAGCTTTTTGAGAACAGGGTTACCGCGTGAAGGTGTTGCTATAGATACGTTTGTGCAATAGTATCGTTCTACTGGTCGTATTTTGTTGTGAATGTGTTCTTGATGAATTCTTCAACTTTTGGTAGAAACGTCGATTTGTGTGTTTTTATGTGTGTTTCCATTGATGAGCAAAACATCTTCACCCTGTTCCAAGTTTCGTCTGATAAATAGCATTGTAAAACTAATTTGTATCCACAACCGTAGATAAACATATGAATAGACACTCTGAAATAGATGGACACTCATTTATGGGATACACATGCAGCAGGGGATAGACACTTCAAAGCGGATTAACACTCAACAGAAGATAGACACTTCAAAGCGGATAGGGGATAGACACTTCAAAGCGGATTAACACTCAACAGAGGATAGACACTTCAAAGCGGATTAACACTCAACAGAGGATAGACACTTCAAAGCGGATAGGGGATAGACACTTCAAAGCGGATTAACACTCAACAGAGGATAGACACTTCAAAGCGGATAGGGGATAGACACTTCAAAGCGGATTAACACTCAACAGAGGATAGACACTTCAAAGCGGATTAACACTCAACAGAGGATAGACACTTCAAAGCGGATTAACGCTCAACAAAGGATAGACACTTCAAAGCGAATAGGGGATAGACACTTCAAAGCGGATTAACACTCAACAGAGGATAGACACTTCAAAGCAGATTACCACTCAACAAAGGATAGACACTTCAAAGCGAATAGGGGATAGACACTTCAAAGCGGATTAACACTCAACAGGATAGACACTTCAAAGCGGATAGGGGATACACACTTCAAAGCGGATTAACACTCAACAGAGGATAGACACTTCAAAGCGGATTAACACTCAATAGAGGATAGACACTTCAAAGCAGATTAACACTCAACAAAGGATAGGCACTTCAAAGCGGATTAACACTCAACAGAGGATAGACACTTCAAAGCGGATTAACACTCAACAGAGGATAGACTCTTCAAAGCGGATTAACGCTCAACAAAGGATAGACACTTCAAAGCGAATAGGGGATAGACACTTCAAAGCGGATTAACACTCAACAGAGGATAGACACTTCAAAGCAGATTACCACTCAACAAAGGATAGACACTTCAAAGCGAATAGGGGATAGACACTTCAAAGCGGATTAACACTCAACAGAGGATAGACACTTCAAAGCAGATTACCACTCCACAAAGGATAGACACTTCAAAGCGGATTAACACTCAACAGAGTATAGACACTTCAAAGCGGATTAACACTCAACAGAGGATAGACACTTCAAAGCGAATAGGGGATAGACACTTCAAAGCGGATTAACACTCAACAGAGGATAGACACTTCAAAGCAGATTACCACTCAACAAAGGATAGACACTTCAAAGCGGATTAACACTCAACAGAGTATAGACACTTCAAAGCGGATTAACACTCAACAGAGGATAGACACTTCAAAGCGGATAGGGGATACACACTTCAAAGCGGATTAACACTCAACAGAGGATAGACACTTCAAAGCGGAAATAACACTCAATAGAGGATAGACACTTCAAAGCAGATTAACACTCAACAAAGGATAGGCACTTCAAAGCGGATTAACACTCAACAGAGGATAGACACTTCAAAGCGGATTAACACTCAACAGAGGATACACACTTCAAAGCGGATTAACACTCAACAGAGGATAGACACTTCAAAGCGGATTAACACTCAACAAAGGATAGACACTTCAACGTGGATTAACACTCAACAGATGATGGACACTTCAAAGGGATTTACATTAGAGGATAAATGCTTCAAAACGGATTAACACTCAACAGAGGATAGACACTTCAAAGCGGATTAACATTCAACAGAGGATAGACACTTTAAAGCTGATTTACATTAAACAGAGGATAAATGCATCAAAACGGATTAACACCCAACAGAAGCCGCAATAAATAGTGCATGAACACGTAACAGTAGACATTCAATGACGGATTGACGCAATAATGCATATACACGCAACATACACTATATCTCCACTTACAATATCCAAAATTTGGGTCAAGGTTAGTCCTAACTTAACATCAACAGCTGATAGAGCATCGTAGACAGGTCTGACGCTGCTGTCATAGCCAGTCAGAAGATCCCGCATCAGTCTCTGTTCGCTGGACTCAAAACGAGGCAATTCGTTGTATGCTACATCATCCTTTACCTGAAGAAGACTCAGCGTGTGAAGACGTGAAAATTCTGATGAAAGAGAGCAACATAGATAAATCATCAGAGAGTCAGGGATAGCCCAACACGCAGGAAACATAGAAACTGCGGTAACACAAGGTAACTGTTAGTATCAATGACAATCGTCATCAAGTGCCATCTCCATAACTAAGGTTATTTGCAATGAACCTCCAACATCCTCTGTATTTTTGCCTACCTCCTGCTTCTCTCCCCTCAACTCTACATTCAAGTACAGTAATCAACAAGGTGTCGAATCTTTTAATATGATTTTATTATATGGAATAAAGGACGTAACAAATATCCAGTATTTAGCCACAAAAATAAATAACTCAGGTAACTGCGCTTTCGAAATCAAAAGCAGAATTACAATGGCGACATTGAACCTTGCCCAAATGAAAAAAATCTTTGGCAAACTACCAGCAGCATAATCAAACTATGTATGATCAGAACATGCGTATTTCCAATGGCAACATACGGTTGTGATGCATGGACATGAATAAAGCAGTAGAAAAGAGAATAGCTGCTTTTGAAATTAAATGCTACAGAAGAATTTTACGCATATCATAGACAGCTAAAGAGACAAATCAAAAAGTGTTAAGATCAATAAACGTTGACGAGGGCTGGCTCCTTAACAAGAAAGCTGTGTTGTAGTTTTTTTTAAAATCATATAAAGAGACATAACAACGTGGAAAGAGTAATAGCTGAAGGCAGAGTTAACAGTAAGAGGAAGAGAACAAGACGACGATGGTGCAGTGGTAGATCAGATTACATGTCTCTAGCTGTGGCAGTTCAACTTTCCCACAATCGCGGAGTACTCAGAGAATCCATAATGAAGACCACGTTGTGGAAAAAAATATGTCAGGTGATGATAATATGAAATAATATATGTGTATATTTTTTTAATTTCCTTTAATAGTTTTCTTCATAAGCAGAGTTGGCATAGCCTTTTTTGTTTCTTCTCTTTCCATGAAGTCTTCATATTCTTTTATAACTCTGCATTTCAAAGGTATCAATTATGTCTTCTAGTTATTTCTTTATTATCCATGTTTCTCAGCCATACATTAGTGTAGATTAGATGTATAATTTTATCATTATTATATTTAGTTAATAAGCAGAAATAAACGCCAGCTGTAATAAGGCCTATCAGGTCATTGGTCAATTAACACCTTTACTAAGAAACAAAGATATTACACTAGAAACAAAGAAACCGCTTTTCAACACCATTTTCTTACCAACATTGTGCTATCAGTGTCAAACTTGGACATTAGATTCTAGAACAATACATAAGATTAACACCACTGAAATGAAATGTGTGAGACGTATGATTGTAGTTAACTTGAGAGACAAAATCAGGAATGAAGCACCAAGGAAACAATTAGGGATCAAGTCAACAATAGAATACATCCATAAAAAACAAGTTAAATGGTACGGCCACATAACCAGACAGAAACAGCAAAGTATTATTAAAAAATCCCTTAACAAACGGTATGAAAACAGTCGACCTATTGGACGCCCTCGTAAAAGGTGGATAGATAGTGTATTAGAGACGCTCGGAAATATAACAGCAGAAGAGGCAAATAGAAGGGCAAAAGACCGTACACTCACTCTCCCCTCAACACCGAAAGGTACATGAGGACAGAAAGAAGAAGAAGAAAATATTTAGTTTGTTTGTTTGTTTTTCGTTCGCTCCATTGTAACCATCACGGATATCCGTGCGATTTCCGCCGGGAGCGTGATTACGTTGTGCCACCGTTATGCGCCTTGTAGGCCTAGCACATCCGATTTCGGCATGCCTTGACAATTCGGGTGGGCTACCCTTAGCCTGTGACAGCCTCTATATCTGTCTCCAGGCACGCGTAGTGGAGACTCTTCGCCCAGACGATTTTTTGCTCTCGTCTGACTCGAACGAGGTGTTCCACTGTCTATGAACTTGCCTCGTGTAATTGGATGTGCTGTGCCTGTGCCCATTGGGTACTGAACCGTTTCTCATCCGTGAGCCTGGTTCCTTAAGGGGAAGAACTCAACAGAGGAGTTGGACCCTGGCTCTTTCGCCCTCTTAGCCGAGGTGTCATTCACCGACATCGTGTACCCCTTGTCCAAGTTCGAGTCTCACACCACGCGTTTGAGAGCAAGGCGTTCTCGAGCTGAGCGTCCTTGTCCCAATAGCGCCTGAGCCCATCAGGTACTGAACCCTTTCTCTCTTCAAGTGTATTTCCGGTGTAGGAAAACCTGACAGTAGAGTTGGGCCAGGGCTAAATCGTTGTCCCTTTTGTGCCTGGCATCGAGTACGGAACCCTTTCTCTTCGCGAGCATATTTCCGGTTTAGGAAGGCTCGACATTAGAGTTGGATTAGGTCTTCTTGCTTTACCAAACGCCAATGAATGGGTCTGGGTCTCTGCCTGTAAGGAAAACAGGTAACTAGAAGCTCGTCTCGAGCTGACGGAGCTTGTAGTTCCCCTTTCCTAGGAACTTTTCAATTTCTATTTGCAGTTCGCGCTGCCCTCTAGCGCTGTCCTGCCCTTTCACTGATTCATTGTACTCGGTATGAAATATATTTGTCTCTCGCCATGCATCTACCTTTACGTGCGTTTTACATTGGCCGCCCCTCCAATGTTCGGACTGGACTGACTAGCTTCACTGTATGTCGACAGTGTCGCTATATGTGGTGCTGCTGGTGGTGTCGGAGATATTGTCTGTCTCTTGTGCAGTCAAATCTCTTTCCATCTGCTACCTCCACATTCTCGGACACGATCCCCAAATGATTTGGCCAGAATCAGCACGAGCTGCTGTATTTCTGTTTCCAGGGTGCACCGCGTGGAGGTACATTTGGGATCTTGGTTATCTGCTAACCCTGGGTCCGCCTAGAGCAATGCGTTCCCTTTGCACCCCATTTAGTTTGTGATTTAAATGGAAATAGATATATTAAAACGTAATCAAAGGAACATAAGAATAGACAACGTTTTGACAAAAAGTAATGTTAGTTGTATATCGATATTTAATGAACTTTTAGCTTAATGACTACATAAACATAATCAGACAGTATCACGTGACTCTCCAACCTCAGATTCTCTGGATACATGACGAATTAAGACAGTTCATAAGAAAATAGATGAGTCCACATTCAATTTTATGAAAAAAAATATTTTCTATCAATGTTCATGAAAAACTGGCATTTTCTTTTATCTGTTTCTATTTTTGAATCTGGAGTTATTCTTTCTTACATCCAATTAGGGTGCTGCAAAGGGAAATTGTACTAGAATATAGATTTATATGCAATACTATTGCTTTTTCCCCAGATTTTTGTATTCCTACCATTGATGTATGGTTACGTTTTTAAGTAGCAGCTATGTAAATTATTATTAGGAGCTGTAGGTTTAAAAGTGGAATATTCTAGTCTTCTGGGGGTAGGGTTACCAGAACTACAACCTCGATAATCTTTATTACCATTGATACTACCAAAATTATTCTTTGTCCGAAGTTTAAAAAGAGATGCCTCATCAAAAGAGACTCAATATTTGTGTCCCGAAACTATAAAAAAAACTCATCACATTTCGGAATCGAACACATAACTTTACTAGTACTATACAATTAGTATTACCATCTATACCAGGAGGTGTTTAATCATTCTAATCTCAATCAACTATTTTAAACAAATGCTGCTTTTTAAATGTGTATCTGCCGAAGGCGGATATGCGCAAAAAAAACAACAACAACGATACAATGCACGTCCATTCTCTGGATTTCGTCCTGCTGGAAACTTAATAGGACCATTGTTCTGCTACAAAAGAGATCCGGGGAGGTACGAAATGGCACCATCGTAATGAGCAAGTGCGATAGACGACGGTAATAAAGCGGTTTATGACCAACCACTGACTAGGCAGCTGATCACTTATGGAAAACCGTGTGCTATGACGCGCGCTGGCTGATCACCCAGCTTACCTTTACCTATCCTTTATGACGATGACCAGGGCATTTGAGTGGGTAAGCACACAGAAGGTAACACAGGTCTGCATCTTGAGTGACTCTATGCGTGTGATTAGGAAGGTACAAGTGGGTCTCATTCGCGAACAGTGGATTGAAGCCTTGCAAAAGACGAGGTTGAAACTAGTTACATTTATTTTCGTGCATGGACATGTGAGTTTTCTAGGTAATAAAAGAGCAGTTCAACTGACGTCATGCGCGATCGTGGCACAGTGCGATGGGGCAATTGATCGACCTGATGTTTTAAAGTGCATGAGAGATATAGCACGCAAGAGTGAGACTAGTGTGGATGATGATTCCTTTTCGATGGCCAGGATTAAAGAACAGGGTTTGAAATGCGCTTTTGCTAGAATTTAATTCTTCGGAGGGCGAGGAAGAATGATGGTCAACCAGCAGATGACAGGTACTATCAGCAGAAGTGTAATAGCGGATACAATCAGGGAGAGATCGGAGTAACATGTCCAGTTTGCAGTGACGATGATCCGACGACTAACTAACTAACTATCCTTCAATGCTAGTCTAGTTCCAAGTGTAGAACACAATATTAGTTAGCGAACCTCTTACCGAACATCATGCGCTATCTCTATCCAGTCTATTTTTAACATCGTATTCTGATGCATGATACGCAATTCCACTTCTAGATTTTGAATTTCGGAGGAAATAAAGTACATGTAAATGACACATTTCTCTACATCAAAAATGAGTTCAGAACTAATCGAAACCACTTCATATACAGATATTTCCTCCATGTTTGAACCAAATTACAGGAAACATTTGGAGGGTTTAAGATTTGCATCAGCTGTAAGCATGTCTGTGTCGTTTGGTTCAGTTCATTTATCTCGCCGTCTGTGCGAGATCACAGATTATGAAACTGAGTCAAGAGCAAAGCGCCATGTATATTTTAAAAGATGGATATGTAAGATTGATGAGTAGATCTACGAAATCTTCTAGAAAAAAATAAATTACTCCAGAAACCAAAGTTGGAAACATCGCATCATGAAACATATTTATATTAAGGGTATGTATGTGAAGATCATTCTACAGACTTATGGGTTTCTATACAAACATTTTATAAAAGCAAAGAAAAAGGTTTCAGAAATCAACAAATCTTAAAAAAAGCTCGCAATCTCAACATATATTTGAAAGTGTTTGTTTGCGTTCATTCTCAAACTCCCACTGGATCTCTCTTGTTGCAGATCCGCAGGATGTAGTCCAGAGAATGGAAATGCGTTGTGCCGCCGTATTAATTTGCGAAAGTGGCCCGACAGATCCATTTTTACGTGTCTTTAATTTGGGTGGGTTTCTCTATCCTGTGACAACCTTCCTATCTGTCGTCAGGCGGCGAGTGTGTAGTGACTCTATGTCGAGATGGTTAGCGTTCACGTCTATCTCACAGGAAGCGTTCCGTAGCCAGTGAATGTGTCTCGTGTAATTAGACGTATTGTAACCCATCGGTTACTGAACCTTTCCTCATTCACGAGTCTGATTCCGGTTTAGGAAGAACGCGACAGAAGAGTTGGACCCGGGCCCGTTCGCCTTCTTCGCTGTTGTATCATTACAAACGACGGGAACCCCTCGTCCACGTCTGAGTCTCAATATACGTTTAGAAGCACCGAGGACTAGATGCTTGCTCTCGAGCTGAATAATCTTTTCCCATTTGACGTATTGTGCCTGTGCCTATTGAGTAAAGTAAAAAAGTAAAGTAACCCATAGCATTTATTAATGCCGTAGGGTGTGAGATGTTAGCGATCTCACATTTCACAGGCTCTGCAAATGAGGGCGGTAGCCTTCTCCTCTCCCTCGCAGTCTTTACTTCCCGGATTAATCCGGTACCCATTTAAGGCTGGGTCGACCTGGGAGCCGTTGCGATCTGAAAACATTTCCACCTCAACTGGGGAATGAACCCAGGACCACTCATATGCGAAGCCAGTGCGCTAACCACTGCGCTAACGCGGCTCCCTTATCTTTTCTCTTCGCAAGCATGATTCCGATATAAGAAAGACTCAATATAGAGTTGGACTCGACCTGCCTTTTTAGCCGAGCGTCCACGATTGAGTCTCTACCCGTAAGGATCGCCGGTAACTAGAAGCTTGTCTCGAGCTAACATAACTTTAATTTCGTTTTCCTTGAAACGTTTCCCCCCGTTCTTGTTGACGCTGCCCTCTGGCGATGTGCTGCACACTCATTGTATTCAATATGTTATCTTTTCGACTCTCACTATACCTCTTGACATCTACCCATTTCCTGACTATTGCATTGACCGTCTCTCCAATGCTTGGGCCGGACTGTATTGTGGCACTGTGGGTTGACAACAACATTGTATCTGTTGGCACAGAGGTGTCGTAGTTATTGCTTATCCTTGCAGTAAATTCTCATTCCGCCTGCATCCTCCACACTCACGGACACGAACCTAAAAGTGCTGGCTAGAAATACACCAAGAGCAGCTGCATTTCTGTTTTCAGAATGCACCACGAGAAAGTACTTTTAGAATCTTTATTATCTGCTAAACCTGGGTCCTCACAATCGAAACGCGAGACCCTTTGACCCCATTTGGAAGTGAAAATTAAGGTATGGGCGATGGATACACATAAATAACCTAATTTTATTGCCCGAAAATAGATAGAGAGAAAATGTAAGAATGAGAATAATTAAAAATACACATAAGTGAGACTATATATATATCATATATATCATATAAATATATATATATAATGTCATCATCTGTGTGACTTGTATTTTGCAGAATATTATCTTTACTGCCACTCTTGTAAACTTCTCGGCTCTGTGCAAGCTGTCTAGTTTCTTCAAGAGTTATGTTCAGAACATCTTCGTACGAGAAGGAAGCATCCATAGAAAGGTAGTGTTACGGGAGTTACCATCTCACTGTGGCATACTTTACATGAAGAAGCAGATATGCTAGCAAACATGGAGCAACACAAGAGCAAAAAGACACAGAAATCACCTACCACGAAAAGAAGACCTTCATCAGAGCTATTAGGAAAATCAACAACCCTTAAGATAACTATCATCATTCTGATAGAGAAGAGCAGGTTATCATCTTCCGCATCAGGACAGATTACAACAAACTAAACATCCACTTAAATAGAATACGACTGGTTCCATTAGAGATATGAATTTCTTCTCTCTCAATTTGCCTATAAAAATGTTGAACCAGAACCAACCAGCAGCCGCAATAGAAGATGGGGAAAACTCAAATTGGCTTAGTTTAGAAAAAGGAGTCAGACAAGGATGTGTCATATCTATTGGATGTTTGTACAGATGACATCATGAGGGAAGTAAGAAATAACCAACAGTGAAACAACTTCGACGCATTCAATATTGGCCATCACGAGATGTGTGTTCATGATGAGCTCATAAATGATGATGACCATTTTTTTGACATCCACTTTTGAAAATTCAGTTTGAATTATGTCCTTGCCTAATAGTTCGTAGATGGCTAATGGGCCCTATTCGAGCTGTAAATGTCATTGGACAGTTCGGATATGGAATGACCACTGTAAACGGATTTTGGTCTATCCGTGACTTTCTAGCTGTTCTCCGCTGTTGAGCTGCTGCATTTCTCCTCTTTTCACGAGATGATGCGCTCTTTTTTTTTTTACTATAGAGCGCCATATAGATCTATTTTGTGAAAATTCTTCCCATGTATCTTAGTCTATTTTAGTAAATGAGTTTAGTGAAGTCTTTAACTAGTTACCAGAACAACGATATATCGATGATGCAACACTACTATCATACAGCAAAAAAGGCATCGAACACCCCATTAATTCCATCAAAGAACAATTTTTTTTAAATGTTTTACTTAACGAAAATAAGAACAATGTTATGATAAACGGCAAAACTACTAACAAGTTATCAATCTCGATCAATAACAGAGAACTGGAGCAAGTTACCAGTTTCTAACATCTTGGTTCTCTTATACCCAGCTACGAGAATTGATATGAAGAAGTCAGACGGAGGCTGGCCATTGCAACAAATAAACTGAAGCAAATAAAAAACATATAACTGGGCTGTAACAAAATAACAAAACTAACTTTCATTAGAGCCTGCATATTCCCAGTTGCAATATATGGATGTTAGTCTTGGACAATCACCAATAAGGTATTTTTTCTTATTCAGCGTTCATTCTCAAACTCCCGCTGGATCTCTCTTATAGCAGGACAATTGTCCTACTAGATTTCCAGTAAGATGTAGTCCAGAGAATGGAAATGCGTTGTGTCACCGTTTTATTTTCGCCAATGGCCCGACACATCCGTCTTCGGCAGGACCAATAAAGTGAGAAATAACATTGTTGCATTTGAAACAAAATGTTACAGAAGAATAATAAGAATACCATGGGCCAAAAATATCAACATTCTTAGATAAATAAAAGTAGCAGAAAACTGGCTAAACAACAACTTTCTCTGTAGAGAAATTACAAAAATGTCGTCATATCAAACAACAAGACAGCATAGAAAATGTCATAATGTAAGGGGGAAAAAAGGGGCAGATGCTGTGAGATAAGCAGTAGATCCCTTACAAGATTGTAGATGTGAAGGGAGAATGAGGGGGAGCTCCAAGATAGACATGATTTATCTTTCCTGAGGAAAATAGATCATTATATTTAGCAATATTTACATGCGGAAAGTTTGAAGGTCTCATCAGTGGGTCACCAGATCAATCACCCTGCACAATAAATCCACAGTGAATGGCATTAATATACGGTGAGGATTTGCTTTTCTTGAAGCTCCACAGCACTTCAGATTTACAACTATATTTTTACTTCTTCTAAGTAACTACTATATTTAATCGCGTATGATTAACTGCTAGATCTGATCTCCTCTACATAACAACTATATCTGATCTCCACTGAGTAACTGATCTGATCTCTAAGTAACAACTATATCTGATCTCCCCTGAGTAACAACTATATCTGATCTCCTCTGAGTAGCCACTATAATCTGATCTTCTTCGAGTTATAACTACATCTGATCTCTGAGTAACCACTATATCTGAACTCCTCTGAGTAACAACTGTATATTATCTCCTCTGCGTATCCATTATAATCTGATCTTCTCCTTTGAGTAACAACTATATCTGATCCCCTCCGAGTAACCATTATATTTTACATCTGCTGAGTATCCATCAAAGAGTGTATGACTATGGATCTCAACAACATGCAAGAGCTACACACAATCACATCACATCTCTCAAACTAGAAAGAATTGGTTTCTGTCCTATGCACATTATTATGCGTTAAAGGAACGAAGTTAGAGTTGGGGATTTCTTTTCCAAGTATTTCACACCACTGGGAGTTGGAGACTTTTTGCTATAAAGTAAATCTATGGAGAAATTTCCATGTTTCACGGATGGACACAAGAGCTGAGATGTCTGCTGGAACGGAAAGCGGAGCAATTATGGGAATGCCCCACGTACTGTGAAGTTAGTTTATAATCAAGAATCAAAAATCAAGATTAAAAAATCAAGAATTAAGCTGTATTGCTCATACTTCTTGTGGGATCAAAATAAAAGGTGTTGCAAAATAAATTTTACAATAATAGTTTTTTTTCCCAAAAGGACTTGCATAATTAAATCCTTTTTGCATTAGAAAATCTCCCACAGTAGACCATATCAACCCTCATGCATGATTTGTTTCACATAGTCAGAAAAAATGTTTCATTTTCAAAATATTTAATTTAGTGTATAAGAAACTAGAGCTGTAGAAACCACTGTTTCAAAAGTGTGATCCACTTTTGAACCCCCCCCCCCTTCCCCCTTGTCAACAAATGTCAACTTTGTTGTACACGCCAACCCCCACCCCACATTTATGGATAGCCCACTTATGTCTCCCATTTATTTATTTGTCCTCAGATTATTTACTTCATAACGACAATGGCGGAATTCACAATTTTTATAAATTTAAACAATACAGGTTTTACGAATACATTTTTAAAAATTAAATGGCAGCGTGGATGATCTTATTCAGTGGTTCTGTTATTTGGTCGGACTGAACACTTGATGCAATCTGTAGCAGCAACAATACAATCTTTCACGATTCTCTCGGTGTTTGAAAATTACAATGACGTTATAACTAGTGCATATACACAGGGCATCAGATCTTAAGACAAAATAGCCTGAGGTTATCAACATTACTCAACAGAATGTTTTGATAGTTTTGATAGTGACTGCTAAAAGAACTTTGTGAACTATCAAGTTCACAATAATCTTTTCAAATCCAATATTGCGAGGACAGAAAATTCAGACATTATTTCCAAGAAAAATGGTTCACTTTATGGCTGGGGTGGCCAACCTTTTTCGTCGGTGTGCCAGATTGGGTCTTTTAAATCTCCCCCAGTAAGGGGCTAAACAAATTTTTTTAAAATCTTTTGGAGCTCCAAGCATTATTTTTTAGTTCTAGGGCTAACGAATAAAGAAATTTAGATCATCATAGCGGGACAGAAAAGAATGGCTTAGTCGTACAGTGTATCCCACCACTATTACATAACTGTTCATCTAATAAAATGTCTGTGGATAGTTCGGATAAATCAGAAACATGCAGACATTGGCATACCTTCTCCATAGTAGCGTTACATGAATATCTACTTTAATTGTACAGACGCCAACAAAACAGCAAATAGCTTCATTCTTACATTTGAAGGACATATATCAGAATGAGCGCGTGAATATGTCAACGTAGCACCGACACTGACTTACAAATCCATTTTTTAATTCCGGAATTTATTGTTATGTCCATTCCCATGAATGACGAGCGATTAGCTCTTGCTTCCTTTATGGACTGGGGTGGTTTCTCAGTAGTTTTATTTCAGACCTAGAAGACGTAGTGTTCAATGCTTGAGAAGAAGTTTCCTATTAAGAGAGGCTAAATTCAAAGTTTTGTGACTTTTTTAACTTTCCACAACATGCAGAGATTGAGTCACTGGTTTCAGCTTCCTTGCCAAGCATTCCTTCTTGTCAGGTGACTATAGGAACCCAGCTTTGCGTCATGGTCATTGGTGTAGGCGGAGCGGATACCTATGCATTTCCACCACCTAATGAGGCTGTCCAATTATGCAGAGGCAACATGTTTGTCTGACTCTGGGCTTACTCGGGAAACTGTCCCGTCCTGCACACAGTTGCTTTTGCCACTTGGTCACAACCGGGGCATCATGTTCACATTGGCAGTTAGGACTGGTCAAGGCGGAAGCTCATCTAACTCCAGGTTTGATGTATAATGATGGATGCTCTCAATGTTGCACCACAGAAAAAAAATATTTGTGCAGATGAAATTCTGCTAGTTTTCCATATAGGAAAATCTTACTATATTGTCATTTCTTCTACTGAGAGTTTAATGTTGCATAATTCTTGATCCAATATACCAATAGTGAGACCTTCAACCTATCCATTGCTGGTTATTATGTCATATACTGACATAAAACAGCCTTAACTATTGCAACTTTCAGCCTGTGAAATTTTGCCGTTCTGTAATCACTAGAAGCAGCCAATATTCCTAACTATTGTACAATTTTAACTATATTTTCGAAGTTAAAGTCTATTTTTAAAACCGTAAAAATATATACTGTAATTTTGTTGTTTCATACGTATTCGTAACCAATTTTACTGCAGTTCTGTCTATCATTGATAATACGTGGTCACTAAATTTTCATTGGTGACATTTGGAAGATGATGATATTTTATGAATGCGAAAAGCAAACCCTTACGACAGAAATACCCGTAACATCGTTTCTAGTCCACTGCTGTAATACCCGTAACATCGTTTCTAGTCCACTGCTGTAATACCCGTAACATCGTTTCTAGTCCACTGCTGTAATACCCGTAACATCGTTTCTAGTCCACTGCTGTAATACCCGTAACATCGTTTCTAGTCCACTGCTGTAATACCCGTAACATCGTTTCTAGTCCACTGCTGTAATACCCGTAACATCGTTTCTAGTCCACTGCTGTAATACCCGTAACATCGTTTCTAGTCTAATAACTTTCAGTAAATGACAAACTGCTTATTTGAGAAACTTTGCTGCGAGGTTGACTGACTGGGGCAAGTTGCCTTCTAAGAGAAAATTAATAACAACTGGCTGGAACAAGCTGACTTCTAACAGAAAATTAACAACAGAAACACATTCTTCTTGGCTGAATATAGTAACTGCATTATTGACTAATCGTTTTATACGCCGATGTGGAATTCATACTTCTTCTGGAACTGATAATTTGAAAGAACTTTTTAATGAACATCTGAAATTTTCGGATATGAACTTTCTGATATCAGTAAAACATTTTAGAAGCAGACAAAATAGAGTTATATATTATATTGTGTCTAATATTATATGTTTATGGAAAATTTCTAATGTATACATGTATAGATTTCGATGATATATATATATATATATATATAATATCTATATACTAGATGTAAGACCTCGCATTGCCCGTGAGTAAATATAACTATATTTGAGTTTTTTTATACATGCCTTCAACTTTATCAAATGAGACGAGTGATAAGTTTTCGCTGCGTTTGACATCAGGTGTTACAGTTAGATGATTACTTGACATGAGGTGTAACAGTTAAAGGATTAATTGACATGAGGTGTAACAGTTAGAGGATTACTTGACATTAGATGTAACAGAGGATTAATTGACATGAGGTGTAACAGTTAGAGGATTACTTAACATCAGGTGTAACAGTTAGAGGATTAATTGACATGAGATGTAACATTTAGAGGATTACTTGACATTAGGTGTAACAGAGGATTAATTGACATGAGGTGTAACAGTTAGAGGATTACTTGACATTAGGTGTAACATAGGATTAATTGACATGAGGTGTAACAGTTAAAGAATTACTTGACATGAGGTGTAACAGTTAAAGGATTACGTGACATGAGGTGTAACAGAGGATTAATTGACATGAAGTGTAACAATTAGAGGATTACTTGACATTAGATGTAACAGTTAGAGTATTACTTGACATTAGGTGTAACAATTAGAGGATTAATTACATGAGGTGTAACAGGTACAGGATTACTTGACATGAGGTGCAACAGTTAAAGGATTACTTGACATGAGGTGTAACAACTAGAGGATTGCTTGACATCAGGTGTAATATTTAGACGATTGCTTGACATAAGGTGTAACAGTTAGAGGATTGCTTTACATCAAGTGTAACAGTTAGAGGATTGCTTGACATCAAGTGTAACAGTTAGAGGATTGCTTGACATCAAGTGTAACAGTTAGAGGATTATTTGACATCAGGTGTTACAGCTAGAGTATTACAAATAGTGTGTTTATATAGCTTTAAGTAACGTCCACCGAGACCAATCTTTACATGTTTGGGTAAACAGACATTACTTGTGATTATTATAATTTCATCAATTGTTCTCAATTAGATTCGGTTTTTGTATTGAGGATTCTCTCAGAATATACAATTTTTACCTATTCAAATGCACATGTGAGAGTTAGATGACGGGTGGGCTCAGAGAATGTGAAACTGCATCCATAGGAAGCAAGACTTGCTCCACCCCAATGTAACCATATCGACGAACGTTTTATCTATAGAAACTCCTAGTTTTTTTCATCCTCATGTGATTCTCATATAGACATGAAATAAATACCTTCTGTAAATAATCACCGAACCGACCGCATTCCCTTGAAACAAATTTATCCACTGTCTTATTACCATGTACTTCAGGCAGGACCGGGAAAAGTTTTAGTGGTTTGCTGAAACATCAGGCATACATAGATCTGTTCAATATTTCTGCAGATAGTCAAGCTTATATGCACTGATAGTTCCCGGAAATTGTTAATTGTACTCTCCTCAATCTTCCTCTCAATATCACCCTCCTGCTCTCACTGCACACAACACTTAGTTTGAGAGATCTTAGATTAATCATCATGTGACATATTCTTTCTTCAACATGGTCATCCTTATGGATTCTGAACATTCCGCTATTCTGGGCGAGTTGAACTGCCACAGCTAGAGACATGTTTAAGCAATCTGATCTATCACCACACCATCGTCGTCTTGGGCGTCCTCTTCCCCTGTTGTAGTTAACTCTGCCTTCAGTTATTAATCTTTCCATGCAGTTATGACTCTTTATATCTCCAACAAAAAAACAACAACACACACACAGCTTTCTTGTTAAGATGTTGTTAAAGCGCTAGCCCTCTTTGGCGTGTATTGATCTTAACACATTGATTTATCTTTTCAGCTGTCAATGGCATACGTAAAATTGTTCTGTAGCATCTCATTTCGAAAGAAACAATTCTCTTTGCTATTGTTTTATTTAATGTATATGCTTAGATTAATAGCGTCATTAATTGTGTGACTCATGGCCGATAGGTTAGAGCTTTGGTATCACACCCTTGAGTTCCAGAGTTCGACCCACGGTAAGGACTGGAATTTGTCTGTCCTAGTGCAAATTTAAAAAATAGCTTACTCTTAAGATGACGTGGCGACAGCAAGGACATTCGACCTTTATCACACATGCCACTCAAAACCTCTATATAGCTTCCTAACGGAAAAATATAGCATTGACAGAATGTATCCTCATCCACGTTTTGCCCAAAGATAGTCTATGATACTATAGAATGTGTCACATATTCATAATCAGCGAACTGACCACAAATGATGGCCAGTATACCAACTCTCTAATTACACACGACCAGGGCAGTAGATCTACACAATCTACACAGTGTGAAGTCACAATGAACTCCACCCATTCATGTCTAAATCATCCAGTCTATTCATTAGGAATCAATAACACAATAACATCCTTGATGATCACTTTTTGTCACTTATTTAAAGCCTGCCGTAACACATGGATAAAGTACAGTAGACATGGCAGAGCCGTGGATATGTCTTTAGTGAGGGGATGGGGGTTTTATTTTAACAAATGGGCATTTTTTGTTACTCTTTTCTTCATAAGAAATTTGATGACATTTTATTGCTAAAAATTGTTACAGGGGAGGGATTTGTGTTCTGATTTCCTGAGGAGAGTTTTAACACCACAAACCCACCTATCTACAGGCTTGCATACCATCGTGTTAAATCACTGTTAGAGATAGTCCTTCCTTTTACTACCGTTTTACTGTCCTACTGTTGTCACACGTTGACATAATATATCATAAAAAATTACTCGCATGTATAATTTAATAAATGACATTTTAAAACGGGTGAAAATTGTAAGTAATCCCCTAATCAGTTTACCCGACTGGTAAACATCAACACGTTAGACCATGCGGTGTTGTATATTTTGACTTTATAAATAAACTGCCTTAGATCGATCAGTTTTGGCGTAGATCTAGATCTGGAGAACGATTTTATGGAAAATCTATAGGTTTATTCATTTTTCCCAGTGAAATTACGACAATTTTACCATAAATACTGCTGACTTAGGTCTGTAACTAGTATTGCCACTCCAAAATATTTTCCCCAAAAAGTCAGACATTTTTTACTATTTTTTCTTGGTATTTTTGTTGTTGTTATAGTTTGTAGGTTTTTGTGAAAAAACGTCTTCACGGCTTTCTCACACGTCTCGTAACACACACACACACACACACACACACACACACACACACACACACATAAACACACACACACACACACACAAACAAAACTTGCACCAATATATGCAGCATTCAATCCTTTATTTATATGTACACATATTATTTAAATATCTCTAACAAAAACGTTATAGCGTTTTCAAAACAGTCACCACCTATTATGTAACAGTGAGAGGGGGAAAGTTCGTTTTTTGCTTGTTTACAGTGTGCTAAAGGTTAACTGTAAAATTATTACTTTACTTTCTACTTTGAATGTTTATTTTATTGTAGTATTCGTTTCTTTACCGTAATAACCAGGGATGTTGTCACGAAAAACATTTATTAACAGCAGATTAAATACTAAATATGTTATACTTAATGAAAAAACGTCGTCTGACAGGCCTACTTCCGGCGTTGATATATTTTAGAAAATATATTCGATATCAATAATATATATAGCTATGATTCAAACCAGAACGATAAGAAGATCGTAAATATGCAATCCATTCGCATTCTGTTAAAGTTATAAATAATATGTTCTCCCAAAATGAAAAATGCTTCTTATTTCAGAATTCGATATAACCAATTCCTGTAGGAAGTGTTTATAAAAGAAAAGAACTGCATGTGCGCAGGAGGCGTTGGTCTCTGTGAGGTTCAGATAGCAATGGCAACCTATGTAAAGAAAGTACCTACTGCAACACAAAAATATACTGTTTAAAATCCTGCCTGAATATTAATCCTGTCCAGTCTTTAATATTATCAATCCCTACTTTATATCTTCTCTTCTTCTTCAACCCTCAACTGCTCCCTGTAGTATAGTTGTGGAAAGGGAATCATACCTCATCACATGGCCAGGTCTCACAAGTTTACGAAATTTCACCACTTCCATTACATGTTCTTGCTGACCTGCAAGAGTACTTATTTTATTTCTTACATATATGTTGGTTTTATGCTCTGTATAATGGATGCGCATTATTTGTCTCCATCAGCTATTTTCAAAATCATATAATCTCCCTTTCCATCTTCTTCTTCTTCTACGTTCGTTTTCAAACTTCTGCAGATTAACAGGATGTAGTCCGGAGAACGGAATGAGTTGTGTCATGGTTTACAGCATTGCTGCGATATATGCGCCTTTCGGCCTGACACATCCGACTTCAGCATGGCTTTGGGTAACTGACCCTATATGGGATGGGACAGCCAACTCCATCCCATATCCTCCTTAGTCGCCTTTTACGGCATACGTGGAAGGTAAACAGTGTTGCTATTCTTTGCTCCCCTTTCGGCAACATACGGGAGATCTCCTTTCCATTTCCGCTGTAATTGTCCAATTCTCACATCGATACATAAGATCAGGTATTATTAGACATTTGTATAGGTTTATCTTCACTGCTGTACTTATTCTACTCTTCCATATGATATTCAATCTGGACATTACAGCTGCGGCTATTTCAAGTCTAATCTTTGTTTCTTTGTTAGTGTTTCCATCGTTGCTCATGTACGACCCTAATCTTATAAGCGTATAAAGTCTAGTTTCTGTCAATTGACCCAGATGTTAACAGGAGTCGTATTCTCTGTTTGCCACTAGTTGACTTTTAATGTTTATTTCCATAACATAGGTTTTGCAAATTATTTTCAAGTTTAGAAGTGCTTTTGGAATTCTTTCTCACTATCAACCATAAGATCTAACAACTTACAAACAGCGCACAAGAAGGCCATCTCCAGAGAACTCTTCCACCCCTGACGCCGCAAGGCAAACAAGGGACACAGCGTATAGATAGATAGATAGAACCATAAGATCAATGTAATCTGCAAATCGCAAGTTACACAGAGGGTGGTCATCAATCGAAATTGTTGTTTGATGGTCTGTTGTGTCTCTTGTTTTATCTCGTTTTATTTGAGCCAATGGCCCGATACATCCGTCTTCGGTGGAAAAAAATATATATATACATAGTAAGAAAATGTTTTTCCACATTTATCCTAATAACTGTAAGTTTTTACGAATGCAGTGTTGTCTTTGTCTTTATTCTTTTTGTTCCGTCATTTACTCATCTTTTTGTTCGTTTCCACATATATTTACGTTTTTTATGTACATTTTTACCTTTCGGCATCTCATTTCCATATTTCCGTTTGTTTGTTGCGATAATTTTCCCATTCGTCGCCTTTTAATGTGTTGTGTGTATCTTAATAAAGACCTTTTGGTTGAAACGTTGAATATGATTTGTGTATTGTAATTTGTATGTTTTCTTGTGTGCGCATCATTACCCACTAGTTTTAATTATAGTCCGTCGTGTCTGATTGAAGCAATAATATAAACCTATGTTTTACGTAAGTCTAATTGTTGTTACATTTCACGCAGTTACATTGTATTTATTGTCATAGTTGCACAAAATGCATTATAATGTATTACTAGGCGTGCACCAAGAAGTTCAGTAAAAATAATTCAAAAAAATGCTGTTTCAAGAAAGACATTGCTACAAATGGACGAACCTGTAAAAGTTAGCTATCAACTAGAAATTCTGTAAAATATTAATATAATTATACAAATTACAGGATAATGTTTATAAACAATATACAAGCTGAATGGCTGCAACAGCAACATCAATATGGCAGCAGCAATTCTTACCTACACCGCACAGCAGCAGCAGAAATGAAATTCTGACGAAGGTTTCCAGTATACGCTCTATATCCATTGAAATAAGGAACTACCAGATCTAAAACGATACCATTGTAATAATAGTATACAATCTGTATTAATTAATAGACTAAAAATTCGTGGCACTTTAATCACAGTTTAAACAATATCAATTATCTATAACCTCCTGTTACGGTCTACTAGTGTACTTCTTGAATAAATAGTAGATGACAGATCATTATGATATTTTAAAAAAATATAGAGTAGATGAAATATGGTTCTACACCTCAATAAATAGTAGATGAATGATTAGGCCTATTTTATTTTTTAGAAAATAGATGCAATATAAGTATGTTTTAATAAATAGTAGATAAAACTTTTCTATTATTATTTATTTAAAAAAAAATAGAAGCGACGTGGTTGTGCTTTATAAATACTAGATTCACAAAAATAAGGTTAAAAAAGGTTATATTTTTTAGGATCATTGAAAATTTACACATTTATATATGCATAATATATATATATATATATTTAAAATTCCTTAATTATATTCTCATTAACAAAAATACTAGGTACACAGCTTGACAGCGACAGCTGCATCTTTCTTATATACACGTACGATATTAATTTTGTTTATAAAATGTTCGTGAATTACAAGGAAGACGGATACCAAACCATTTTGGATCGAATCTAAAAGACGATAATTGCACGATTTCAACTTTCTCCAGATGATTTGATGGTTTGGTCACTTTCCAAAGACTCTGGAGATCGCATAGTTAAGTTCGTCTCCCGGCTTGTAATGTCTGTATGATTCTCAGACGCGAAGCAAGCACGTGACTTACGCACAGATGAGGTTGTGAAAAGAGTGGCGAGTATGCAATGCAAATTAGGAAGTCTGTGGTTAGGAAGAGGCAGGCACGATGAGTGCTTTTATGTTGTACTTTTCTTTCTCAAATTGTTTTAGTTTCTTTATGAAAGTCTTTTTTGTGAGAAAAAAAACCCGACAAAATAGTCAAAACGAAGAGATAATTTGTCAGAGAGTTAATTTTACAAATTTGTTTATTTTTTTAATTTTTTTTTTTTTGCAAAATAGTTATGAAGTAGCCAAAATAAGAATTTATATAACCAGATTTAATATTAGATATGCAGCAAGGAAATATATGTATAATTATAATAATACAAGAGAAATGGAGAGCTGGATACAGAGAAAATTATATGTATATAAAATGAGAGAATATGTTAATTTATTATTGATGTGTTATTGATTTTTACTAATATACACTGCGATGCAAGATAAGGGTAGATCAATAGGTTATTCAGTATCCCACGTTTCAGTCACAAAAGACGTGATTTTTGTCGAGGCCCGCTTCTTAAGAAACAATCTAACATTGCTCTAAAGTTGGTCAATTCAATATTACTCATGACGTATCGATCACCCTGGTTTATGCAGGCGGTGTAGTATTGCAATATTATTCTCTTGATTGCCATTGTTTTCTGAATGTTTTGGATACCCAACTGTCTGCAACTTAAATCGAACCGGGAACTTTCGCCATCCGAAATGAGCTCATTACCTTTTCACAAGCAGAATGCGGAAGGTCTGATGGTCTCATTATTGGCATAACGGATCAATCCTTTATGCAACATGAAACTCTAAGTGGATGAAATGCCAATGTGGTAAGACTTTCCTCTTACGGAAACCCTACGCCATTTCATCTGTACAATTATGTCACCCTTTGTGGTACAACATTCAGAGAACACGGAGGTGCACATGACACTGGTAGTCAGGTAAGATCCAGCCCTGAACATGGTCCTAACTGCAAATTTAGACATGATGTTCCGCTTATGAACAGATGTGACATGGGAGTTTGGTGAAAAGCAATTCTGTGCTGAACGTGACAATTCCATGGAGGAGCCGAGAATCAGCACACATGTTAGTCGTGCATAATTAGAGAGCTCTTTTGGATGGCGGGAACTGCAAAGCTGATTGCGCCACTCATACCAGTGACCGTGTTCTAGAGCTAGGTTGATATAAACACCTGATAGAAAGGGTTGCTTGGCAAAGGAACTGAAGTCCATGACTCCAAATCTGTATCTTGCAGAAATGTAGAAATGCCACAAATATTCTAGAATTTACCCCATTTGAGGTAGAGACCTTTTGAAAACATTGTACACTGTTGAGAGTTGGAATCTTCTGGGTAGGATATAAGACGGTGGTTTACCCTATTGCACAAAGGAAGTGATAGCTAATCATTTGCAACTGTTGGGCTCTTGGGGATCGAAACATTAACAACAACCTATTCAGAAAATATGAATTAAGCGTACTTACCAAATGGTATCCAAACTACAGACAACAGACAACAGACAACAGACAACAGACAACAGACAACAGACAACAGACAACAGACAACGTCAGCACTACAGATATCATCAATACAGAATATAGAATGTCCACACAAGCCTAGAGATACGATCAGAACGCCGACAGGAAAATTCTGCAATAATTATGATGCGGAAATCCAGGCAATTAGTGTGGCGGCTAAAGGGCTGCTGAACTCCAGATCTGACCTGCGGCCTGTGGTGTTCCTGACGGGTGCGGGGTCGGTGCTTCAGGCACTCCGGTCTGGAAAACTAACAGACTTGCAGGAACTACTTAGCGAGTTGTCGTGCCAGTGTGGGGTGGCCATGCGGTGGATGCCCTCTCACTGTGGAGTGCCGGGAAATGAAAAGGCGGACCGGCTGGCTGGGGGGGGGGGGGTGCTGCAGAGGACCAACCGGGTGTGCCAGTCGCCTGCCATCGGAGGGGACAGATGGTAGGGTCAATGGGAGGGCCACGGACGCCAATGCGGGATGGCTGTCGCATTGTGAACAGATCGGAGCGGGTTGTGGTTCTACGTCTCGGGGCAGGACGCGGCCGACTCCGCGGTCGCATGTGTACAGGGTTCGGGATTGGCGGCGCGGCCATGTGTGCGTGTGGACAGGCAGCACAGAGTGCCAGACATTTACTTCGGGAGTGTTCTGGGCGTGGGGCGCTGGGGCGGACGTGTTGGCCGGAGAGAACGGCACTGAAATCGGGGCTTTGTGGGACACTGTGTGGGCTGAGGGAGACGGTGAGTTTTGTTAGGGAGACAGAATTACAGATATAGACATGTTTCAAGTGAACGAAAGAAGAAGAAGAAGAAGAAGAAAATCAATACAGACATCACCAATACAGACGTCATCACCACAAACCACGTCAATACAGACGCTATCGCAACAGACATCACAACTACATGATTCGCTGGTAGAGATCACCGCTAAACCATCACAACTACAGACGTAATCACTAAGGATGTTACTGATAGGCGTCACCACTAAAATGTCACTACTACTGACGTCACCACTACATGTATCAACACTAGATATCCATGATAGACGTCAACACTACATACATAATGATAGATGTCACCAATACAGACGTTACTATTATCACTACAGACGTTACTATTCAAGTCATCACTACTACAGACGTCACAACTATAGATATCACTGACAGACACAACCACTACAGATGTCATCACTACAGACATCACTGACAGACGTCACCACCACGGACGCCATCATTACAGACACCATTACAGACGAGAACACTATAGACGTCACCATTACAGACGTCACAACTATAGACGTCATCATAACAGACGTCGCCACTAGGAGTACAACATAACCAATCTTACTGAAGCCATGCATTCATGTGGTTTAAGTGACCAATAGTATTCGCATTAAAATTCTGCAGACATTATATATATATATATAAGAAAGTTTCGTTACTGCAAGTTTTCCTGTGAAGGAGTGCAAGATGGCTCTATATGTGATGTGGAAATAAAGGCCGCTTTGCCATAGCAGACGCCTTGATATGTACAGGAAGGATTTTGATTATACCTCCGAAAGAAAAAAAAAAACCCAACCGTGGATTGAACCCGGGACCTCACGGGTATGAGAACAGCGTTCTTATTACCCAGCAATGCGCTCCGCCATTTTTGCTTATGCATTGCAGATATGAGGATATATGTGCGCTCAAAAGTGGCCCACATTGATACGACTTCGTGGTTGTTTTTCATGTAATTGAATTACGATATACAAATGTAGCGGTAGTGACACAAAAAAACCTTCAACATAAATAGATACACTGCCCAATGTGTAATATTTAAGTTGCAGCTTCATCGAAACCTGGCATGATTTAAAATATCAAACTACCCCATGCCCTGGTACTAAACAAATATTATAATCCTTACTTGGAACTTCTCATGAACTATTCCTGTACACGTTTTATGGAGATGTCGACAAACGTGTGTTCAGGTCTACCGGTCGATCCAGAGAAAAAAATACAGCAAGGGTGCCAAAACTGGTTGCGTTTGCAAGTATTAGCCATCAATATTTTATATCCATATATTACGTCAAACATTTTTGTCAAACATTTACCGCCCCTTCCCCTTAGCCAAAAACAGGTAAGAATTCAGGGAGCCCTGTTTAATTAACTATTAATCCATCCACCACCACCACCAATATTCGTTTTTCAGCAGGAAAAAGTACGAAAAACATCATGATTTTTTCACATTTTAAGAAATTTTTAAATAATTCAAACACTTTAACTAGTATATAAAAAACAGTATTGTTGATGTCAACTTTTGTCAACACTTTCCCATTGTCACTAGTTGTCTATTGTCTACTGTCTTTCCCCAGGTTTGTGATCCACTCTTGCCGTTAAGCGTAGGGGTGATTCGATCTCGAGCTTGCGTTCTAAAGCCAGATGTGTACCTCGGCTGTGCTATGACCGAGTCTGATCAGGATATCCCTGACGTTTTCCATCAATCATTTCCGTGGTCTTCCTCTGGCTTTGTACCCTGATCTCATTTGGTTATATGCCTGTACGTGTTCTTTTCGTGATGCATTCTCATAATGTGGCCAAACCACTTGATCTGTTCTCTCTCTATGTAATCTGTACAAGATATTATACCTATTCATTCCCTGATATATTCATTTCGCAATCTGTCAAGCCTGGTTACCCCGGCAGCTTTCCTCAAGCATTTCATCTCACATTTCACTATCATTCTGTAATGTGAAGATGAGAGAGACCAGGTTTGGCACTGGTAACACAGTGTTGGTAGGAATATATTGTAGATCATTTGTTTCTTGACGTCCATCTCGATCCGCATCTGGAACCTTTGAAGATATCACAGTGGTCTATTATACCAACCATTACATTTTACACCAGTGCATATAGGTGTATTAAACTACACTTTAATGGCCATATAAAGAGACACAACTATTTAGAAAGACAAATAATGGAGGACAGAGTACTAGGGCGTAGGAGAAAGAGCAGATCAAGAAGACGTTGGACTGACGATATTAAAGATAATATGAATACGTCGTTGGAAAATGTAAGCTGTTTGACCAAAGACAGAGAAGGGTTCAGGGCTTTCATTGGAAAGACAACGTTCTGGAGAGAATACGTCACATGATATACAATCTCTCAGTAGATGATTTGTCAATATAGTTAAACTTTCCTCTTGTAGATGCCCCACAGCATTTCATCTGTCAATTATGTTTCCTTCGCGGGTCAATATTCAGAGAGCACAGCATTGGGCACACGCTTGGGAACTTGATGAGCGCCAGCCCTGACCATGATCCTATCTGTTAAAGTGTAGGTAGTGTTCCGCTATAAACAGGTGGCACATGGGGGATGTGGTAAAAAAATTATTGAGAAAGATGTGACAACTCACTGGGAGTGTGCAGAATTCGACAAACATGTTAGTCATACATAATTGGATAGCCCCCTTGGATGGTAGAAATACATTGTTGGCTACCCCACCTACCCTATTGACCATGGCTCAGACCTAGGATAGTATGTACACCTCTGAATGGAAATGATGCTTGACAAGTAAGCTGAGTACGTGATTCCAACCAAGTTTGTGCATGTTACGAAAATATAGAAATGCTACACAACTTCTAAAAGTACTATCTACTCTAGACCCGGTGATGAGAAAGCACTAATTTGGGTCCCAAAAGACTAAAAAATATGTGGTGACCCCTAATCACACAGAAAAAGCTCAATCCAGTCCGCCGGCCTAAACAGGTTGGCAACTTACATTTACCCATTTCGTGGGTTTCCGTGTTGGAAAAGGGAGTAAATCCTATGATTAACAAAAAGTGCTCATAAAAATAGCAATAGTTCACTCCCTTTTAATAACGTCCGTTGGTATGTTTATGCCTTGGCTTATGCCGGATCTGCAGGCCTTCTTGTGTAATTAATTTGGGCCCCCCGTTCGTTACGTTTTTGATTATTGTTTGGAATTTGATTGGTCGCTATTTATATACTTGAAGTCGCATGCCAAAAAATATCCACGGCCAACCAATAGAAAATACTCAAATCTGAAACTAGTTCATGCTTACGTTTTAGTTGACAGGTCTCCTATGAACTAATTCGGTCAAGGTTTACGCTAAAATTAAAGATTTAGCGTGTAGTCTTTTTTAAACTAACCTACACAATTTCAATTTAATCATGGGGCGAGGGGGTGTGATCACACTTTTGTGTTACGTGTTTCTTTGTGCTAAATACAAGTATGGCGTTATATTTTCAAGGGAATGGGATAAGAGGCCTTGAACTCTACAACCCCCATCCCCACCCCAACCACATAAGACGGCAAATTTACGGGAATTATTGCCGTAATTTGCATATACACATATTCATCTTCTTATTTGTTCATGACTTGTGGTATTGGTTACATGTCTGCCTACAACTTTCTGTTAGTGTACTGTCAATCATTTCTTCTTATAACCCAAACCTTGCTGCTTTGGTTGCTGTGTCTTTCCATGTCCTGTTTGGTTGATATCGTTTCCGAAACCGATTTTCTCCCATGTCACAATGTCAAATTGTCCAGTATCTTCTCACAATGCACTACCATTTTTCCTTTCTTTAATTATTACCATTATTACCACTACTTCATTTTCTTTGCTAGTCAGAGGAAGCCTTTTTTTTAACTTTCCTTAGCAAATTATATCATTTTTGTATAACCGTGTTTCATTTTCTGCTACTTTATTCTTTTGTAGGCTAGTAATGTTTATATCTGCAGTGTTGTTTCTTGTATAAATTCGACGGTGTTTTCCATTTCGTGTTTTGCAATTGTTTAACATTCATAGGTGTATCAGATGATGAGTATGTGCACATCAATTTATGTATCATAAATTGCACCTTATCGACTATCAAAGCTGTATCATTAGTATATCACAAAGCGTATTGTCCGGCACTGTGGTGGAGAGTTACTAAACCCGTTCCAGGGACTAATATACCAGGCTATGTTCCGCAACAGGCAATTGTGTATCCGAACCTTCAGAAAGCAACAACACTGAACTGAACGTAACTATTACCAAGAAAATCACTGCAGCAAAGAATGTTTAGTTGGTGGCTACATCGTTTATAGAATATGCTATCAACATACTTATATATGCATATAGCGAGGTAGATAACTTCCATACCATTGAGCAGAATATAGAGTACAATGTTAAATATACGTAGGCCTATAGTAGTCATATCTTTCCAACTCCGAACGAATAATGTGATGATTATTCTACGAAGTCGATGGTCTGGTCTTACATTTTTCTATCTTGCTATCTCATGGTAATGCTTGTAGTGGAAGTCTATTCTCCTTAATTCTTACTACATGTCCGATGCAAGTTCATAAATAATAGGTTGCAACAGCAGCTTAACTGAAATCCAACAGACAGATTGAGGAAATAGGGTGAGAGGTGTTGCTCTTCCGGAAATATCTATATTTAGCTCTGTTATGTGAACATGGGCAGTATAATTCTTATTCGTCATTTATGTTTTTAATGTCTTCGTAATGAAAGCCTTTTGGCCTCCATTTTCGTGTGTTAGTATATGTGTATAAACAAAAAAAGTTACTAAAATTGCCACGAATTTAAAGTGATGCTTTTTTTTAAAGCTAGACCTCTGACTTCAATTGTTAGCATCTAGTTAACGAGATAGCATTTGGCCCTGCTAGTATCTACTTATAGAGGTAGGATTTGTTCCTGTTAGCATCTACTCATATAGGCAGAATCCATCACTGTCAGCATCTACTTCAAGAGCAATATTTGTTCCCATTTACATCTACGGTAGGATTCGTCTTTGCTAGCATCTATTTCAATATATAAGATTCGTCTTTGCTAGCATCTATTTCAATATGTAGGATTCGTCTTTGCTAGCCTCTATTTCAATATGTAGGATTCGTCTTTGCTGGCCTCTATTTCAATATGTAGGATTCGCCCATGTTAGCATCTACTTTAAAATATAGGATTCGTCCTTGTTAGCATCTTCAAGAGGCAGATATGATATTTTAAAATATATATTATTTAATGGGTTGTTAAAATCACTTGTTAAAATTTACCCCCAGATTTCAAGTGATTGAAACAGTCTTAATCAAAAGGTTCATACCGCAAATCGGTCAAGTATGAATTTACTCAATGAATATAACCAGACATTCTTATACCTATATTTGGATTTCTAGGGCACTGGTTACCAAACCATGGGTCGTGACCCCATTTGGGACTGAAAAAAAAGTTATAAAAATGTTGATGTTAAAGCAATGTTCACTTGTAACCGGTGTCTAATAGTTTGAATAATATCATCATTTTAAAACATCAAATAAACTATCAAATATTTACCACTAAATATGATATATAATAATAATCAAGTATGATATACAATATCCATTAAATATGGTATATAAGAATATCAAATATGAAATATAATACTATTAAATATAATAAATAATCACCATTAGAAATGATACATAATAACCATTAAATATGACATAATAATAGTAAAAAATTATACATAATTACCATCAAATATGATATATAGTTACCATCAAATATGATATATAGTTACCATCAAATATGATATATAATTATCATCAAATGTGATATATAGTTACCATCAAATATGATATATAATTATCATCAAATGTGATGTTTCCATTGTGTTTTGTGCGTGGCATCCTGATTATATGTGCGCCTTTTGGCTGGATGCCTCCGTCTTCAGCACTCTGCTTACTTGGGCAGGACTATGGTCCTGCTCGAATGGGACTGCCCGACCAGTCTTAGTTTCTAGCCCCTGATGGCTGAAGTAAGCCCCATCACCACTGCACAGTGCTGGCCTTGATGGAGTACCAATCACCTACCATCGGAAAAAACAGATGATCAAGTCAATAAGAAAGCCACAAACACCAACACAATATGACTATCATATTATGAACAGACCAGAACAAGTTATAATTCTGCGTCTCAGAACAGGACACAACCGACTCCGCAGTCACATGTATACAAGGTTCAAGATTGGCAACACGGCCATGTGTACATGTGGACAGGCAGCACAGAGTGCCAAACATATACTTCAAGAGTGTTCTGAGCATGAAACGCTGAGACAGACATATTGGCCAGAGGAAACAACACTAGAATCAAAGCTCTATGGGCCACTGTATGAACTACAAAAGACTGAGTTTTATTAAGGAGACAGAATTACAGATATAGACATGTTTCAAGTGAACGAAAGAAGAAGAAGAATAATCAAATGTGATATATAGTTACCATCTAATGTGATATATAATTACCATCAAATATGATATATAATTACCATCAAATACGATATATAATTACCAGCAAATGTGATATATAATTACCCTCACATATGAGTAGTTTTATATTTTGTGTGATACTGAAATTTATATTTTCGATGTTTGATTTTCTCGTTGAAAATTTTTTTCTTCTTTATTTATATGGGTCGCGAGCCACTTTGGTTCTATAAAATGGGGTTTTTGCAGCTCGAACAAAGTTTGGGAACATGTAGTCTAGGGCAGTGATTCTCAGGTGAGCTATATGGCCCACCTGGAGATCACGGAGACTTGCAGAGAGAAAAGGACAATATTTTAAAGGGGAAGGTCATAGATACGTCCAGTGCAAGCCACAAGAAGATGAGAATGGGAATTATAAATAGCCAGATTTATAGCGATAAAGATGAGAAAAAAACCTTGCTTACTTCTTAAAGTCAATGATCTCTTTTTCGTTAGGCACCATGGGTCCACCATGGGAGCCGCGTTAGCGCAGTGGTTAGCGCACTGGCTTCGCATATGAGTGGTCCTGGGTTCATTCCCCAGTTGAGGCGGAAAGGTTTTCAGATCGCAACGGCTCCCATGTCGACCCAGCCTTAAATGGGTACCGGATTATTCCGGGTAGTAAAGACTGCGAGGGAGAGGAGATGGCTACCGCCCTCATTTGCAGAGCCTGTGAAATGTGAGATCGCTAATATCTCACACCCCTATGGCATTAATAAATGCTATGGGTTACTTTACTTTCTTTTATGGGTCCACGAAAAATATTTCCCCCACAGGGGACCACTGACCAAAAAAGATTGAAAATCATTGCTCTAGGGTATATGCTTATTAGTTAGTGAAAAAGATACCCTCCAGACGCACAATTCGGTAGTGGTCTCAAGCTCTGGTGTATGTATCTGAGAGGGAATTGCGATACGGTTGATAAAGCATGTATAGAGTAAACGAGACCATCGGCACTGGAACCAGGTCATGGCATAAATTAAAGTTGTTTGTGTCAGAGCTACTAACCAACCAACGAATCTACGGGATAGTTTTGTACAGGTCTTTATAATGAAAACTAGATTAATTTTGAGAAATTCTCCTGAACGTAACATAACTTGCACCTTGGCGTTAAAAAAATATATGATTCAAAGGGCGTGATTTCTAAATGTAATTTATTTGAACTATATTCTGGATAAAGCTTATGGCGCTGCAAATCAAAATTACTATGCTTGATACTTGTATATTTATTTCTGAAACAAACTATGCGATGAAATGAATAGTTGTCTCAACTTGAAATTTTTAACGTATATATAAGATCAACTATTTTATAGTTGCTTGTAAGCCTATTGATGTGTGCGTATCTCTGTTTAGAAATTATATTCTTACTCGGTGTAAATAACTTCTTTTTCTTTCTGTCCTCATGTACCTTTCGGTGTTGAGGGGAGAGTGAGTGTACGGACTTTTACCCTTCTATTTACCTCTTCCTCTCTTATATTTCCGAGTGTCTCTAATACATTATCTATCCACCTTTTACGAGGGCGTCCGATAGGAATCGTTTGTTAAGGGTTTTTTGGATAATACTTTGCTCTTTTTGTCTGGCTATATGGCCGAACCATTTAACTGGTTGTTTCTGGATGTATTCTATTGTTGACTTGATCTCTAATTGTTTCCTTAGTACTTCATTCCTGATTTTGTCTCTCAAGCTAACTCCAATCATACGTCTCACACATTTCATATCAGTGGTGTGAATTTTATGAATTGTTCTAGAATCGAATGTCCAAGTTTGACACTGATAACACAATGTTGGTAAGAAAATGATGTTGAATAGCACTTTCTTTGTTTCTAGTGTAATATCTTTGTTTCTTAGTAAAGGTGTTAATTGACCTGACAGGTGTAAATAACTAATTGTATTTTAACTCGACTGTGTAATGAATGTGTAGCGACCGTAGCTTGCATATGCCTATTAGTGAAAAGTCCCTATTAACTTTCTCATTTCAACACTAAATGCTTGGTGAGGACGTTTTATTTTTTATTTTTATTTACTATTTATGATGTGTTGTGCTTTTTTTTAGTTGATAAATGTCTTTTATCAGTAACGTTTCTGGCTGTATCATTTATAAAAACGTATAATTGTTAGATCTTGTCTATTGTAACATATACCGGCAATCATTAAAAAAGCACCTCTTTGTTTTAAATGTAACAATTTATGTGTGTTGAATTTACACACAGCAAGTCAATTTACAAATCTCACCCATTTACTAACCCAAACGTGCATTTTTCTAAAAAGTGAACAAATTCAGAACCGTCACCTAAGCAGTTGTCTACGCTAAGGTTAAAAAAGAAAACGAATGCTGAGACGTCTGTTGTGCAAGCCATCGAAATGAAGTCTCCGTCGCACCGTGCTTGCCCTGACAAGTCTCCTAGCACCAGGTGTAAGATCTGATGTCTGAGTTGCTGTTAAGTCTCCTAGTACCAGGTGTAAGAGCTGATGTCTGAGTTGCTGTTAAGAAGCGGTTGCACGGAATAATCAATTGAATTTGGCGATCTTGGGCTACTGTTGTTACACGAGGTTGACCAGGCCTTGAACGGTCATTGGTTGTACCTATAGCCAGAAAAGCCGCATATAGTGAAATGGTTACAATTAAAATCTCTGGCAACGTCTCTGTTCACCACACCACTCCTCGGCATACTAACAGCCTGCCATCGCTCTTCTGACTAGTCTTTTGTGAATGTATCGCCGGAAAAGAAGAGAAATGCAGCAGCTCAACAGCGGAGAGCAGCTAGAAAGTCACGGATAGACCAAGATCCGTCTACAGTCGTCATTCCATGACCGAACTGTCCAAGGACATTTACAGCTCGAATAGGGCTCATTAGCCATCTACGAACTCATAACCAAGGACATTACTAAAATTGAATTTTCAAAAGTGGATGTAACAAATGGTCATCATCACTTGTGATGGACGAACAACAACAACGACTAGAGTCGAGGCATCGCAAGCACAAAAACACACTTCCTTTCGATGAAAACAAAAGATGGCGTTTCATTCCCTGAAATATCACTAATGCGTCTGCCAAATTTCAACTTGATTCGACTAGTGATATGGCCAGAATTCAGCAATTTGATGTTTTGCACGTGAAGCACGCAAAGCTGAAATAAAACAAGACAACGACAATAAAACCTGAAAACATTAAAGTTAACCCGTACACATTCACGTGGTTTTAAAATCGCTCAGTGAAATAAACAATTCCAGGGTTAAAATAGGTCAGACTTGTTGTGCGTATTTAATGATTGTTTGTATATTATAACTTATCCTATGCATATCACTTTACTTTTCACACACTAAAAGCGAACAAGGAATGCTATTTTAGAGCTGTATTTTTCTGTGACAAGCAACACAATAAAGATGATGTAGCGAGCATCACACAAGTCACTTGTTTCACCACTCGGAATAAAGTTCAGAAAAAACTTATAGCCGGTCTTGACTTGGTGGCAAGATCTTTGATTTGTAGTATTTTACATGAAATTTGCATACACCCTGATATAACCAAGATAAACTAGTATCTAAGGAACATGTTCGATCTTTCGAAGTAGTAACAGACTTCGTAATATGCCACGGCGAGTGGCTACTCCGAATATTTCATTATCTGACAGTACAAAGTATAGGGAAAGCATAGCAGTCCCATATGAAGACCTTTAAACAGAAGTAATTAGGACCCCATTCATTCCTCCTTTTAAAATATTTAGGTTTTCGGTTTGTCTTCATTTACATACTTGGAATCACATGCCAAAAATAGCCACGGTGACTCCAAGTATATAAGTTGCCAACCGAAAGCAGAAAAATATTAAAAACGTAACGAATGAGGTCCTAACTAATTCTGTTGGAAGGTCTTCTGTACTACAGAGAGCTCGAAGTGGCTTCTCGCAGTGACAATCTGAAGATTAGTTATATTCCAAAGATTTTCCACATCATAGAGCGGTGTTAATCCCATGCTCATTAACCAATCTATTAAATTTATCTATGGACTTTTCACATGTGGAACACATTTCTCAACAAACTTATTTTTTATTGTTCTATTCTTTACTAATTATGCCAGTTATTTCATGACCTATCTATATATTTTTTTTACAGAATCTGTCCTGTTTGGTGATGTGATGTTCTTCTTTTCGTTGTAGGAACCATAGTTTGCTGACTTTGTCTTTATGCAGGACGGAATAGCGAACGACACCCCAAATCTCCTTAGTCACTCTTATATGGAAGATGGCAGCGTTAACATTTTTTGTTCTTTTATCAGGGCACTGTCATCACACGAGAAACCAACAAAATTTAATTTCCAATAAGTTCAATAATTTCCAATGTTCTAAAACTGTGTGAACTCGGGAGTCGTTTGTGACCTACATATGTTTTCCTCAACTGAGAATCGACCAATGAAATAAGTGCACTAAACACTGCGCCACCGCCAACCCTATAATAGTTGTATACTTATAATGACGATTCTATATACGATGTTTTGTTTTTTAGCTTTAAACAATATATTAGCTTTTTCATCTATCTATTATTGTTTTTATTTTATTATTTCGGATGAAGGCATTTGACCGAAATGTTAATTTGTATTGCACCTATTTCTTTAATATTATTCTTCCATTATCTTATCAGTATCGGTTTGTTTTATTTCAACATGTGTATACAATATTATATAATACAAATTAAAAAATAAGTGAATATGTATGATGTATTGCTGCATAGGACTATCTATCTGTGCGAAGCGTCCTTTGCAGAACATTGTTCTTATTACCATTCTGTAAGTCTCTCGGTTCTACACAAGGTGTCAAGTCTCTTTCACTGGCATATTCAAGTCTTCGATATACTATGTGCATCGTAGTCTTGATCTGCCTTTTGGTCTCTCTCCTGTAACCCTTCCCATAATGATTAATCATTCAAAACCATTGTGTCTTTTTATATGTCCAAATTATGTCAGATAGTGCAGTTTTGATAGTTTTGAGGATCCAGTCTTCTTCTAAGTTTAGATGTTTACGAATGTCTGCTTCCAATCGTCTTTCTGTTCATGACATTCTTATAATTGTAGAACGAATACAGACGTTATATGTTTTTGTTACTGAGGGTATTTCAATACTTAAAGATGTTCGTTGTTTTTGTAATGATAATTGTCTCGATTGGTCTGTTCTCAGTGACTTGAGTACACAGTTTTAATGTCTTGACAAAATCGCATCTTTTTTTGGAGATGCGGTTAGTCAAGTACGGAAAAACCCGTTTACTCTAGTTACCAGGCAATTCGGTGCCGTTAAAAAGGACTGGTTCAATTCCCTTTGGTCTCAAGAATTTTTAATTTATCCACTTGCTTCCTACTTGAGTTTACTTGTATGTCATTCTTAGGCCATTTCTACAGTATTTCATTTTAAATGCTGGTAATTGCTTTTCCATTACGGCTGACATTGTCCACGTCTCACAAAAACATGTTGCCGCTGGAAAATAAATACTGTTTAAAAAGTAACGAAACATTAGTGCAGTGCTAATGGACACCAAATTTCAAACGTGTACCAACATTTTATTTTACGGTATTAATGTTTTTACCTTGGCATGAAGAACCTTTCAGACTTTAACAATGAAATGATGTTCATTAAATTTGGTTTGGACTTTTATTCTTTGCAAATGAGGCCTCCGTTTCAGCATGGTGTGTAGCCTTCTCTGGCCTCTATCAGAGAAATACATCTCAGTGAAATGGTTCCGGTTAGTCGTTTGATCTGTTGTTGTGGGATGGCTGCCCACTTTTCCCGCAGTGCAAGAGACAACAAAAGAGAGGGCTGGAGCCACGTCTCGCTGGTGAAGTCGTCTGTCGAATGCATCCCATAAGTGTTATATGTGTTTCATGTCTGATCACATGGCTGGCCACGGAATGGTCTGGACGTTGTTGTCAGCGAGGAACCTGATGGTGAGTTTTGCCACATCAGGTCGAGCACTATCCTGCTGAAAAATCTATCCTCGTGCAGCCCAAATTGAAAGAACTCTAAGACGAACAATTTCAGCGACGTATTGTCCGGTATTAAGACGTCCTTTAAATTGGGTCAGGTCACTTCTTATCATGAAGTTTATCCCCCCCCCCTCCACATTGCTACACCACCACCATTTGGAGGGAACTCATCAACACTGCTTATGGCGTAGCGCTCGTCTATCGTGTCGCTGGAGCCATTCATTCCAGTCTCCATTCATTCCCAACGGTCCATTGACGATGTTATTTCGCCCACTGCAATCGGTTCTGGCGTTGTCGGTATGTAAGAACAGGACCTCTATACAGGATATGCTATACTAACTCAAAGACCAGCGTCGTACAGATAGTTTCTGACCGTTTGATCTTAAATTCGACGCATGTGGTTGCGTCTGTGGGTCTCACCAATGGCCCACTAGACATATCATCCATGCAACAGAAAACCTTAGTGAATGACATGCCGTTATATTGAGGTTATCTTCTTATAGAAGCTTCATGGCATGTCATCTATACAGTTATGATTATGTTTTGTTGTTGAAATGTTTTTCATGTTTGCCTGAATATATATGTATGCACCCTCTGTGGTTGGGAGGGAGCCAGAGATGTACTGTGCAGCACTGAGGAGGAGGAAACTGACATCACTGTTTTTCCTATGGCTGAGGCGCATCATAGAGGCACAGTGACTCAGGACGTGACAATCCTTTTGACTTGAACATTTGGTTGCATGCCTGGAGCAATAGAGAAGTTCGGCATAACCAGTAGTCAATTGGTGGCGGGGAATGAGCACAGTGGACCTTATCTTGGCTACAGTGGCTAGGAGCAGTGCATAGGTTTAAACCTACCTTCCTGGAGGTGTGATAGTTATTCTCTGGCTCTGTCCAGGGGTGGGCCGAAAATCCACAGACTTCCCAGCAATATAATGCCATCTAATGGCATTAGGTCAAAGGGCATGAGCCCATGGACCGCTGGATCAGCAACCAACCAACAAACCATCTTAAATTCGACGAGCTTATGGCATTGAGTGGACTGTGGAGGACGTAGATGCAAATCGATTCATGCGGAGACGCAGCCGCATGACGTAGTCTTAGGCAGGAGTTGTGACTCTGGTTCTTCCACTGCCCGGCCAGTCTGACACCGAGCCAGTTTGTTGAAATTACCTACAAGAGCGACTAATGGTGCTTCTAACCACATTAAATTTCCTGGTCACTACACTTTGTGATTGTCCAGTCTGTAAGCGTCCAATGATGATGTATCGTTGTTCTGTAGTGGGATGAACCATACTTGCGCATTGAATTTTCTACTGAATTTATCCGAAGACCGTCAATCTTTTATATAAATTCAATATTTTGTGCTCAGTAAGTTCCACATAAACCTGTCACAAGATATTGCCAAATATGTTGTTTTGACCTTGACCTCTTTCATGACCTCACGAATCATGAGGTGTACAATTCAGATAATTACGAGAAATTAATGACCAGCTGAACACAGTCGATAGGTTGAATGATGTCCAATCAGCGAATATCTTTTATACAAGTAATTCCAAAAAAGCTGCGTTTTTTAAAAACAATATATATATATATATATATAGAGTCAACTTTATATTACATTTCTTTACATTACTATTTTTAGGTACGGCTTACTTTTTCAGTAGCATTGCCAGTATGACGTCACATTAAAGAACTCACTAAGACATGAGCATTGAACCATTTGGAGCCACTCAGAGCACTATTCACACGCCACCCAGTCATAGAATGAGACTTACCTTCAGTAATTTACACACACGCACGCACGCACACACACATACACACACATACCTGCTTATAGTTAAACAATAACAAGTAAAGACTGCTATAAGTCATTAAATATACAGTACGTATGTATTACCCAATGAACAGCAAGATCATACATTAACATAAACAAACCCGCAGTGAAAAACCAGTGCAAAATAAAAAGGATATAAATCAGTGGCTGTCAACCGCATGGACACGTCGCCCATTCTTGAAATTAATATTATTCTTGTTATCTTCTCTTTCCACCCCCCCCCCTCCCGACCCCAAACTAACTAAAATAAGGTCACTGCCGTTTTTATGCAAGTCACTGAGGGTTTTTAAACTTTAACGCTATAAATCTTGCCGTTTATCGATATAAATCTTGTTGATTATCACTATAAATCTTGTCGTTTATCGATATAAATTGTGTTGATTATCACTATAAATCTTGCCGTTTATCGATTTAAATCTTGTTGATTATCACAATAAGTCTTGCCGTTTATGGATATAAATCTTGTTGATTATTACTATAAATCTTGCCGTTTATCGATATAAATCTTGTTGATTATTACTATAAATCTTGCCGTTTATTGATATAAATCTTGTTGCTTATCACTATAAATCTTGCTGATTATCGTTCAAGTAGTTATCTTCATATGCCCCTTTGGATATATCTGCACGCTCCCCCCCCCCCATATTTAAACATTTATCTTCGTGCCCCCCTTCACCCTTTACAATTCTCCGTAGCTGCCAGGACCATATTATCAACGTTGAGAACCACTGATATAAATATTATAAAACTATAAGAACATAAATCAGACATTAAATTACTATAAATGTGTTATCATTATATACATAAACATTGCGTTTTGAAGCAATTTTCGGATATTATATAAATTGAAATTTATATGTTATATAGTATTAAAATTTTGAGAAACTTGTGTGAAATATGTCCTTGTGAAATATGTCATTGTGAAATATGTCCTTGTGAAATATGTCATTGTGAAATATGTCCTTGTGAAATATGTCATTGTGAAATATGTCCTTGTGAAATATGTCATTGTGAAATATGTCCTTGTGAAATATGTCATTGTGAAATATGTCCTTGTGAAATATGTTGTTGAATGATTATTTTATGGATAAAATATCCAGTACACTTATAGATACCACTTTCGGGGATACAATATATCATGAGCAATTGTAGATGTCATTTTTATAAGGTGTGAAATATGTCAAGCACAACTGTAGATGATTTCAGTGATAAATTATTGCAATTACAATCGTTGATGCCAATTTCAATTACCTTTTTGAAAAATTGTGTGGATTGTGCCCGCCTTTTGGGCTTGCTTCCTAGTTTCAACCGCCCCTAAACCCCCCTTATTCACCAGCTTATGGTAGTTACAACAATATATGTCGTTTTCATACAATATGTCAGAGACAATTGTAGTCATTTTCACGAATGACTAAAAACAAGAGAAAAACCGATATCACACAGTTGCACGGACAGCAAAAGAACAAATTGTATTACGTAAATTAAGATACATATATAAATACATATACATTATGTTGATTGTACACTTATATATAAACCTGCTTCTTCTGTTCATTGCTCTTTTTTTGCAGCTGTTGTCGTCGTCATTATCCCCAGCAATTGCGAGCAGCTTGCTCTAACTTTTTATGTGGTGGCAGTGATTTTCAAAGTTTTCTATCATAAACTTCGATTTCAGCTTTCGGCTTAATGCAATGCCTCTTGAAGAAGCCTTCTACTCGGAGGGGGTCTATATTACGCGACGAGTCGGCATTTTGCCCCACTACCCCCCCCCCCCCCCCCCCCCACTGTGCATCTTTCCTCCGACATGGCGCTTCACAGCAAGCGAACAATTCTTCATGTAGTAAGTCTATGACCACAAACTGTGTCTCTATGTTCCAGATCTAATGTATTCTGTATGAGCCGTATCCTGGACAACGGAGAAAGTCGAATTAGAATTATGGTTGATACATTTTCCTAGGCGAGGTGCTGCTTTGCCAAAAACAATAGGAGTCTGAGATTTGACTTGTGCATTTCTCACGCATTCTGCTCGTTCGCTTGGGATGACCTTCCGTTTATCGCCAAACATAATCTGTCTTTTGACTCATCGCCATTACGTTTATCGCCCAAAGAAGTAGGTAGATTGCGCCTATCTCGGACGAGGAGCTTCGCAGCTGACGAACAAATATCGTGTAAGAAAATCATCATTCCCTTGTGCCCATGGGTACGGAACCCAATTCCCTCGCTATTAGCCGTGTTGGGCAACGGTGACAGTCATGTTAGACTAGCTTTGAAAAATATATGTCTCCCCCCCCCCCCCCTGACATTTGTTCGAAGTTTTTCTCTTGCACAATGTAGATCAGTATTCAAAGCTTTTTCCCCAAATCCTGAAGTACATGTCCAGATTGGCGCAAATGAGCCATGACTCCTATTTGAATGATGTCAATTGTGGTAAGATGTTTGGACTTCTGTGTGTTCGCGACCATGGACAACCCTTCCGTTACAACCCAAACCTTTCATACGTTTCTGTTCTGTCAAATTGTTGTCACTCGGTTTTGCCTCGATTTTCATACTTTTCTCTTCTGTAAAATGGTCACCTTGGATGACGCAATGATTCAGCTATCGGACATTGCATTTTTGTCTTATGTTGCGAACTACTAGGTGGCGGGGAATACTAGATGTGTGGCGAACTACTAAGTGGGTTGGGAATTCTTGATGTGTCATTAGTGTGAATGGGTCAGCAGATATGACAGAAGATTGATGAAATAATTGGCCCAGAAGTACTGTATATGCTGAGCTCCTGGCATGACGCAATTATCCCGGGACACTGCCACACTAGTGTGTCTCCTTACGGTAACTAAATATGCATTCATAACTCACCAACACAACCATGCCTGTGAAACAAAACATCTTATACAAGTTCGGGTGCCACCTCAGTTACTCAACTAAAGACGATCTGTGGTTTTCTCAGAAAGGCTATTGACTATCAAGAGACATCAGCTCACAGGCTAAAGGGATTACTTTATCAACATATATCGTCGTAGACAACAGAAAACCTTCGTAGATGACAACCGTTATAATGAGACTCTCTTATGAAGACTTTGTAGCAAGCCATCTATACAATTATAGACCCTCTCTGAGTAGAAGGCTCCCTCAATAGGCATTGCACGAAGCCGAAAGCTGAAGTATCCTGAGTATGAAAGAAAGCTCAGAAAAACCTCCTCACTGTACAAAGGAAGTAAGAGTTAATCGCTCGCAATTCCTAGGGTTCAAACAAATAGACAATTATCGTAGATGTTTGTGGGTTGAAAACAACTTTTATTTAAAATTTAAAAAGGACGTTTTATGGTAATAAGATATTTTCAACCGCGGACACGAGTCATTTTTATTATTTCAGAGCTGTTACCATAAAAGACAATATAGATATAAAAATGAAAACAACAGTAAATATAATCATTGAAATGAAATAAATGTGCACTATGTGGAAGAGCATGCTATTTATTAACCAGATATTTTGATTATTGCGAAATAAAATGTTGATGTACATTTCAAATAATTATTAAGCGACATTTACAGAGCTGTATATTGTCTCCATATGTATGCACATAGTTTGGTTTGTAAAAAAACATTGTTTACTAAAGAAAGTGCATTCTTAGCTCACGTGATAACAAGCCTCATAATCTTTCTATGCCTCCTTCTAAATTGACCATTTCATTTCCAAATATAACCAATTTAGCCATTCTGAATTGTTACTAGCCATAAAATGTTTTTGCAATTTTTGTATTTTTTTAAAACCAGTTTCTTATACTTCTTCTTCGGCGTTCATTCTCAAACTCCCACTAGATCTCTTTTGTGCAGGACAATGGTCCTACTAGATTTCCAGCAGGATGGAAATGCGTTGTGTCGTCGTTTTATTTGCGCCAATGGTCCGACACATCCGTATTCGGCGAGCCAGTTTGAAAATTCATACATTTTCTAGAATCTTCTTGTTTCAACTGATGAAAACATGATGGGTCTCTTGTGACACCAGCAGGTAAGATTGCTGTTAGTAGAACTGTTTAACGTAATTGATGCTAAAATACAACCAAGAAAAACATGCAACTTAATCTCCTAGATACAGTTATTGGAGTTAGAGCTTAATCTTTTGTTTCAATCTAATTCAAATTCGTTGCGTCATATTTTCGCTAATTCTTGTGCATAATCAAGAAGTTTAGAATTTTCTAAGACTTAAATTTGACCACAAATAGTTCCAAGTATCTGCAACTCTGTAGTCCTGTGCACATATATTTTGTGTGGGTATCCTTCACACATCTGTGTCCATCTTGTTATGTGTTTATTTCTTGACTCTTGGTGTGTGTTTACATTTCTATGTATGTTTAGTTTTGGTTTTATATATATGTTTATGTCTATATTTGGTTTCACATTCATTCCATGCGTTTTCTAATGTTGATTCTTCTTCTATCCTTCCTTCCCCAAACCCACTCACCCCACCACCACACAACCTCATCATTACTCATCTATCATTGTCATATGCCATTCTTGTTGGCGTAGGTGACCATGGTTCTCTGTTCACAGTATTGTTATCAGGATCGTTGTTTCCAAGCCTTGCTAGGTTGTCACATGAATATTTTCTCACGTCCCCATCTGTCTCTGTTCCCTTCAGTCGTGCCTGTTGTGACTATGTTCTTAAAACCTGCCTGTCTTATAGAGTGACAAAAGGGGTATTTTTCTTATCTTTTTCTTTTATTATTCTTGCACTCATCTATAGTGTCTCTAATTTCCCACTTTCGGTTTGTTTATAATGAATGCACGCATTTTCACTTTGACTAGATGCGTTGCCATCCCTGCGCTATTATGGAGACGAGGGCTTGATGAAATATAGACATCTATTTATTTTTTTATTTTGTCGTTTTCTGTTGTTTGTCTCTTGAAAAAGGTTCAATTTGAGCCGATACGTTGAGAATTGTCCTGTTTAGTTTTATTGTATGTTTTTTTTCTTTAAAATATATTTTTATTAATAGGCTAGGTAAGTGTTTTAGTAACCTTTTTACATCATTTTGCATTACTATTAGTCCTGTGCACGTAGGCCTTTGTTTATTTTGTTTCAATATTTCTGGACGAAGGAAGTTAATTGCGACTAAGCTTCTCTTTGATGTTGAAGTCATTGTGACACGAACTTCACAAATAGTTACTCGAAAGATAGTGTGATTCATCATCAGGTAGCATATCATGAGAAGAATGTAGCACTTATCACAGACTTTCGAAGCTTCTGTCGATCTTGAGCCAATTTTCCTGCTTCTGTTACTGTCATGTTTAGGTGGTCTTTGATGTCCTGCATCCATCTTCTTCTTCGTCTGCCTCTTGTTCGTCCTACTGGCATCATCCCCTCCATTAGTGTCTTCTCTAAGCTGTCATGTAGTTTGATATGGCCAAAATATTGTAGTTTTCTGTAAAGAATCATGCGGTTTAATCAGTTTTATTTTGCATTCATTCTCTCAGAATGGCTACATTGGTGATCTTTGTGGTCCATGGTATTCTGATGATTTTTCTATAAAATTTTGTTTTCTTCTACTTCTTCTTCAGCGTTCATTCTCAAACTCCCGCTAGATCTCCCTTGTAGCAGAACCATGATCCTACTGGATTTCCAACAGGATATAGTCCTGAGAATGGAAATGCGGTTGTGTCGCTGTTTTATTTGTGCCAATGGTCTGACACATCCGTCTTCGGTGGAAAAAAAATTTGGTTTAAAATGCTGCTATTTTATTTTTCACTTTGTTGGTGATTGTCCAGGATTCACACCCACATATTGCCACTGGGAATATGCAATCTCTTGAAAATGGTTGTTTTGTTGTTGTGCAGGAGCTCAGCCATATATGTTTTTCATTTGTATCAGCTTCTTTGACGCGATAGCCAACCTCCTTATGACTTTTTCATAGCAATCCCCGTTGTTATTGATAAGAGAACCAAGGTATTCAAAACTGGTGGCTCTTTCTAATTCGCTGTTGTTGATACTGATTGAGATTTTGCTAGTGGTTTTGTCGCTTGTCATAATCTTGGTATTGTTTCCATTAATAAATAGGTTTTGTTTTTCACTATGTTCTTTAATAGAGTTTATGCGGTGTTTGAGACCTGTTTGACTGTGTGCCAATAATGTTGTATCATCAGCATATCTTAGTTCTGGTATCTCGTGACCTCCGATGCTGAGTGGGTGGAAGTTATTTCTTTGTTGGCCATTTCTTATATGTCTCATTATGTTCTCTGCATCAATGTTGAAGAAATATGTTGATTGAACTCATCCTGGTCAAATTTCTTTTTCCACGCTGAGCCATTCAGATGTTTCACTGTCTACTCTCACGGCTGCAAGCTGTTCTTGATACAAGTTTTTTATGAGTTGGATTAGGTGCAGCAGGAAGCCCATATCCTTCATAATATTCCAAAGTTTTTAATGTACGAAATCGAATACTTTGGTGTAGTCAATAAAGCATGTGTAGATGTCAACATTAAACTCTCTGCATTTCTCTATGATGTTCACCATATTGAAAATATGGTCTCTGGTGCCTCTGCCCTGTCTGAAACATGTCTAATACTTAATTTAACTCTTCTTCTTCCAGCTTATGCTGTAGTTTTTTCATGATAATACCAAGAAGTATTTTGCTGGAGTGACTGATCAGTGCAATGGTTCTGTAGTTGGTGCATAGTGATAGATTTCCTTTCTTCGGCTGCGGTTTGTAGACTTATCGTGACCAATCCTTGAACCAAACTTCACTTTTCCAGATCGTAGTGCAGTGTGCTATAGATAATAATGGTGGATAATGTGTTAACTTCTCTATTTAGTTATCTCGCGTACTTTAATCCATCTTCTTCCATCTATTGTGTTCAATACCACAATAATAAACAAGTAGATAAACTATCAATACTTCCTCTGCTTATAGTTCATGACATTTTGTCTTGGGTAGCTAGCCTTTCCACAGCCTTGTATTTTATGTACTGTTAATCACTTCTCATAGTGTATCTCGTGTGGTGTCTGTCCATTGCCTTTTGTCTCCTGTACTGTCTTAATGTCCGATACAAATGCCCCCCCATGTCACAATGCCAAGCTGTTCAACATCTTTCTTGCTCTTACCCTATCCTTCTTACTTTCCATGCATGATGTCACTATGTACTCCATTTTATCTTCTCATGATGTTTCAAAAGAATATACTTCGTTATCTGATGTAAATGAGCGGGATACTTTGTAAATTACTCTCGTTCACTTCAAATTAGCAATACGATAATTTTAAATCATTTTATACTTGGAATGCTTCTGAAACTTTAATCAATAGCTCGATTCGTTGTAGGGTCGATAGACATAGGCTCCGTTATATTTATTCTGGCTTCCTGACAACTGTCCCGCTGTCAGAACAAGCTGGTCCCTGGGTCGGTTGTCAGTAATGGTACGAGTGTGAACAGTGTAGTCATTGGCCTGCTGTAGGCCAGAAACCACATTATGATCAGCGGGAATTCGTAAATGTTTATGTTCCTCTATCGCCTTCCCTGAACCTCTGTGAATGACAGTCATTTCTTGAATGGTCTGCTCCTCAGCAACCGGCTGTAGGGGCGGTCTGAATTCTCGAACAATACCATAGCTGTTACTTGGAATTTCTCTGATGTTGCTACTTAAAATACTACTAGTGTTTAGCGATCGTGTTCTGTCTAAGTTTATTGGCGTAAATTCATATTTCCCAGTATAATAAACGGTTTCAGCGTCTGATTCGGATACGGTATCAAAATCATTGCCGTAATTGAGAGAGGCGTAATGAGCAAAAGTTCTTGTTTCTGGTCGTCTATATTCTTCATTGACTTGTGTGCTTACCAATTGCTGCTGATTGTAACTTTGGCGGTTAACTTCTTTTACTTCCGGCTGAATATTGGTGAAATTCCTTCCCTCGAACTGGCCTCCAAATGTATTGTCACCTTGAGTTCTCGTCACGTAAGTTCTTTCAATTACTTCAGTATTGTAATTTTGATCCGTGTTTTTATTAACATATGAGCTTAGGTTTCTTTCATAGATGGTTCCTGCAAATTTTCCGTTAATTGAAGTCGTAGAAGCGCCAGCTCCTGCAAAAGTTCCAGGAGGCAAATTGTTAGTTTGAATACTTTGTGCCAATGGCGGTTCGTAATCACTATTGATCACATTGTACTCGATTGCTCTACTCTGCCTGCTTTGTAATCCCGCATTTTCGTAGCTTGTATTTTCAATTGCTCCTGTTGTGAATCCGTTGCCAAGAAGACGGCTCGTGTCATTTGGTGCACTGGGGTAAAGTGCTTGTCGTCTGTCTTCTCTGTATGGGGTTGGAGTAAAGTACCGCTTCATGAGTTGATTCTTCGAGGATGGATTAAGGGCAAGCTTGGAATCAGTGGAAGTTGGAATTGCGTTTTTCACAAAGTTCCTATTTTTACAGTGAGTTCGGATGAGAAAAGTGATTATGACGAAGATAATACCCGCTATCAAGCACATAAGAGCTGACCAAGGGAAGCTTCCAGCACTAACATCAGGACTTCGAGTGATGACCTTTCCGTAAAATACGATGAAAACTATCAATCCAATGAATAAAGGTAACCCTGTAGAAAGAAAAAGAATGGCGTTAACAGTCTTCTAGTATCCCATATCGTTAGCTTAGCTAGCATTTTATGAAAATGTCTTCAAACGAAATATACGCTCTTCTGCCCGTGTGTTGCCGGGGCCCGAAAGGGGAGAAAAGAATAGCAACACTGTTTACCTTCCACGCATGTCGTAAAAGGCGATTAAGGAGGTTATGGGATGAAGTTGGCTGTCCCACCCCATATAGGGTCAGTGACCCAAAGCCATGCTGAAGTCGGATGTGTCAGATCGAAAGGCGCAGATATCGCAGCAATGCTGTAAACCATGGCACAGCGCATTCCGTTCTTCGCACTACATCCTGCTAATCTGCCGGAGTTTGAGAACGAATGCAGAAGAAGAAGATACGCACTTCTTACTATAGCCCATGCTGTATGGCGTTTGTTATCATGTCTGCCCACAGCCTTCTGTTTCGTGTACTGTCAATTATTTCCGATTACCATGTTCCCCCATGCCATGACGCCTGGATGTTTAACATTTTCAAGCGTTGACTTCCCCTGTACCGTTTGCTCTTCCACTTGCCTGTTGTCACTATGTGTTATCATGACGTTTTCCGAAAATGTGGACTGTCTTTTTGTGCTGCGAGTGAGTGGCTCTCTTGTTGAATTAACTTCTTTCAAACTATCTTCGTTACATTTTATATGTTCATTGTGCTCTCAACATTCTTCTATATTGGCAGTTATCAACGTGATACACACCGGCTCCCCCAGTGAACAATAGAGTTTTCCAGGAGAACACGAAGGAAAAACTGAAATAGGTAGCGTTACGTGGGATCACGAACCCATTTAGTGAGATCACGATCCCGTTTAGTGGGATAACAGGAAAGTAAGTATTTTAACGATATCTAATAAGACATACAATAATAGCAAGAGTGTAAATATGGCAACATTTTAAACAGATCTATGAGGTGGAGAAGCACAGAGGAAAATTTCTTCCGAAATGGGGTCGCTGGAAGAAAGAAAGATTGAGAACCCCTTTTCTCTAAATCACATCTACTGTCTTTAAATAATATATTACTCTACTAATTGTCCATAATTTTCTTCCATAAATAATATTTAGTTAGCAGTAGGATCATCGTCATTTCACTCCGAACACTTCCATATGTGCTCCGATCTCCCCTTTTGTGTATTCACTATATCTCTTTTAGTTGACAAACATTATTCTAAGGTGACAGTAGCGCTTGTTTCTGGCAGCACTGCTTTCAAACCCAATTTATTTATTCTGAACATGAACAAGAAATCATCACACTCATTAATTTTGTGTACCCGTGTTGTTTCTTGTAAGTAGCTAAATATGACCGCACAATCCATTGCTCTGCCGACAGATACAGCAGCAGGGCACGCCAGCACATACTTCTCGTGCTTCCCTGAAGCCCACATGACCAGGCACACAAATTAATATGATACATTACAACTTTGACCTTTCGACTGCCTCAAGCTACTATTCTCTCGACTGTCTCAAGCTACTGTTCTCTCGACTGTCTCAAGCTACTGTTCTCTCGACTGTCTCAAGCTACTGTTCTCTCGACTGTCTCACGCTACTGTTCTCTCGACTGTCTCAAGCTACTGTTCTCTCGACTGTCTCAAGCTACTATTCTCTCGACTGCCTCAAGCTACTATTCTCTCGACTGTCTCAAGCTACTGTTCTCTCGACTGTCTCAAGCTACTGTTCTCTCGACTGTCTCAAGATAACTGTTCTCTCGACTGGCTCAATCTACTGTTCTCTCGACTGTCTCAAGCTACTGTTCTCTCGACTGTCTCAAGCTACTGTTCTCTCGACTGTCTCAAGATAACTGTTCTCTCGACTGTCTCAAGCTACTGTTCTCTCGACTGTCTCAAGCTAACTGTTCTCTCGACTGTCTCAAGCTACTGTTCTCTCGACTGTCTCAAGCTAACTGTTCTCTCGACTGTCTCAAGCTAACTGTTCTCTCGACTGCCTCAAGCTACTGTTCACTCGACTGCCTCAAGCTACTGTTCTCTCGACTGTCTCAAGCTACTGTTCTCTCGACTGTCTCAAGCTACTGTTCTCTCGACTGTCTCAAGCTACGGTTCTCTCGACTGTCTCAATCTACTGTTCTCTCGACTGTCTCAAGCTACTGTTCTCTCGACTGTCTCAAGCTACTGTTGAAGGACAATTAGCTTGCCATATTGGACTACATAGAAATCATTGACTGAAGAATGACATTTAACTTGTCATATTGGACTACATAGAAATCATTGACTGAAGAATGACATTTAACTTGTCATATTGGACTACATTGAAATCATTGATTGAAGAATGACATTTAACTTGTCATATTGGACTACATAGAAATCATTGATTGAAGAATGACAACTAGCTTGCCATATTGGACTACATATTGGACTACATCCTGTTATCTTTCAAAAACTTTGGGCTTCCAAATATTTTTCTTCTTGAAAATACGTTTACAAAGTATAGTTTCTCTAGCGCACCTGCTTTTGTATTACCATCAACGTAAATTTCTTACGTTGGTGATTTCCTAGGCAATATTTATGTTAATACTTTTCCCGTTCGTTTGTTCGCATTTTAAAAGTTCATATTGTCACAACATCGTAAAACATTAACATAAAGTAATCTGTTACTAAACGTCGTGCTGTGAATTTCCATCTCTGTACATTGGTATTGGCATTTCTTCTTCTGCGTTCGTTCTCAAACTCCTGCAGATTATCAGTATGCAGTCCGGAGAACCAAATGAATTGTGTCATGGTTTACAGCATTGCTGCGATATCTGCGCCTTTCGGCCTGATACGCCCGACTTCATGGCTTTAGGTCACTGACACTATATGGGATGGGATAGCTTACTCCATCCCATAACCTCTTTATTCGCCTCTTACGACATACATGGAAGGTAAACAGTGTTGCTATTCTTTGCTCCCCTCTCGGCCCAGGCAACACATGGGCGAGATTGGCATATAATAATATAACACTTAATGGCGTTTACAAGAGTAGAGAATTTGTCTCATGTTAATCAGATTTCTCCAAATTAAATCTGCTCTCTTCCATAGCTCATCGAGCTTACTAAGATCAATTCAAGAACACATAACTCTGTAGCTCGCGATCTTATCTGTGCTGACATCTAAGAACTTCATTTATGAAATAGACGATAAGGTTCGGTTTAAAACCCGCAGCACACAGTGTGTAATGTCGTCATGGAAACCTTGACATTAATTAAGAAACATTCATGAATTAGAAATCTTTAATTCTCTTTCGTCTGTGTCCATATCTGCAGTTTTGTTTCTTCTATATCTGCCGAAGACGGATATGTCAGGCCATTGATTAAAATAAAACGGCGACACAGCACATTTCCATTCTCTGGCCTACATTCTACTTGAAATATAATAGGACCATGGTCCTGCTACAAGAGAGATCCAGCGGGAGTTTAAGAATGAACGCTGAAGAAGAAGTTTCTTCTGTAAAGTTTTGTGTAACTCATACAAAAATTCCTAAAGTTTTTTTTTCATTCTTATTTCTCTAATGTGCGTGCCCCATCATTTCATATCTAGGACATTCTTGAAGTCTGTGCTCAGCAGTCTGATGTGCATGTCCGCATGGTTAGAAACTATATAACATTAGGCAGAGAACGCAATAGAGAGAAACTGTCACAAGTGTTTTTACTCTTTCTTTAAGGTAACCAAAGCAAGGAAAGTCATAAATGCATAAGTTTCAGAAAAATCACTTACATGCAGAAATGCAAACAACAACCATTGCGATGTTCAGATTATTCATCTTCTTCCAAAGACCAAATCCTATCAGGTATACAATCATCATAACTGTGAGAATCACGCCGAAGCTTGCTGAGATAGTCTCCATCCATATGATGGCTTCCCAGCTGTCCTTCTTGTATGTGTCACCTAAACAAGAAAACATAGTTAATGTTAAATAGAATTCGATTATTCATTCCCGGTGTACAATTTGACGGTTGGATTCGGACTAGACTATCGGCAGTAGACCTCTGTACATAATTAATTAGGACTTCATTCGTTACGTTTTTGATTATTGTCGTGAGTTTCGGTGGTCACTATTTATATACTCGGAGTCCATGCCAAAAATAGTCAAGACTGAACAACAAAATTCACGGAAATAATAAAAATTGGACTTTCAGGTCATTTTTACATTTTCTGTACACATGTCTTTATACTGAAGAACGGTCACAATTCGGACATTTAAAATAGAGCGGACTATGAGATTAAAGGACCATTATAAAATACAAAATGAGAACTGGATATTAAAACTGTAATCGCGTGTTATTGCTTCAAATTTACATAAGCACCCTCAATATAGACAATACTGTGACGTGAAGATTAAAATATAACCGACGACAACGGTTCAGTGGAATTGGTAGAGCGATGAACGTATACAACATACCACTTTCGACGTCGGATGTGTCGGGCGAATGTCGCAGATAAAAATCGACACAACGAATTTTGAGTAATATGGTAAAAAATAAAAGACGCACCATTTTTTAGGAGACTAACTAATGACATTCACTATACCATCACCATCAACATTAACACAATCATCACCACCATCACTACATCCACCATCGCCACTATCACCGCCATAATCACCATTATCACTATCGCCAACATTATCGCCATCACCACTATCGCTGTCCCCATCATCATTACTATCAACATTACTACAATAATCACCACAATTGCCACTATCGCCCCAACTATCATCACCACTATCACCATAACCACCATTAAAACTATCATCACTATCACTGTCACCCCCATCTTTACCATCACTAACACCACCAACACTACCACAACCCTTGTGATATGATGTGCCACACAAACAAACAGGATCTACAGGCAGAGAAAATGTACAATGTCATCATGGCAACCTACTCGCCCATTCTTGGAATCTGATACATAATTTCTTTATCAAACACAACATTCCTGTTCTTTATTAGGCTCAAATGCTCTCGAGAAACATTCTATGCAATGGAGTAATATTTAGTATTTATTCAGTGGGTATGCACACATAAGATAACGCAGGTCTGCATTCTTGATTAGAAAACTGGCCTCACAGCACGTGGGGCATTCCCATAAGTGCTCTGCCCTCTGTTCCAGCAGCCATTCGACTCGATGGTGTTTCGAGTCCAATGCCGCCGAAACAGACGTCGACAACAGGGCACAACTCTGGCCCCTGCGACAGTTTTCTTTGTTGTTCCGCCCACCCAACATGTGCCCGTAACTAGTTCAAGCACAACGTCGGCATGTCGGAACAACATGGTAACTGTTATCGAAGGTTACGACTACGGGATTGTATAGATGACGTGCCATGAAGCTTCTGTAAAGAAGATAACCTCAATATAAAGGCATGTCATCTACTAAGGTTTTCTGTTGCATGGTTGGTTTGTCTAGTGAGCCATTGGTGAGACCCACGGACACAACTGCATGCGCGAAATTCACGAAGGTCTGCATCTTGAGTGACTCTATGAGTATGAATAAGAAGGTACAAGTGGGTCTCGTTCGCGAACAGTGGATTGAGGCCTTGAAAAAGGCGAGGCTGAAAGTGGTTATATTTATTTTCGTGCCGGGACATGTGGGTGTTCAAGGCAATGAAAGAGCGGATCAACTGGCATCGTGTGCGATTGTGGCACAGGGCGATGGGGCAATGGATCGCGCTGACGTTTTGAACTCCTAAAGAGATATAGCACGCGAGAGTGAATGTGGATGATGATTCCTTTTCAATGGCTAGGATTAAAGATCAGGGATTGAAATGCGGTGTTGCTAGAAGTGAACATTTTGGAGGGCGCAGAAGAATGATGGTCAACCAGTATAGGACCGGTACTGTCAGCAGAAGTGTAATGGCGGATAAACTCAAGGAGAGATCGGAGCAACTATGGACGTGTCCAGTTTGTAGTGATGATGATCCGACGACTAACTAACTAACGCGAGTTCGATGGCTTATATGTTATATTGAGCCAATTCTTCTTTATGGAAGAGAAGAATGGACAGTAAACAAAAGTAACCAAGATAAGCTGGAGGCAACTGAGATGTGGTTTTTTTTTAAAGAAGAATGATGAAAGTTCCATGCATAGCCAGGAAAACTAATGTAGAAGCTTTCAGAGATACTGGAGTAAAACGACAAATTATAGAAAAAATTAGAAACAGACAATCAAGGTTTTTAGGGCATGTGGTGAAGAAAATAAAACATTAATATTTAGTAACCACCGGAAAATCAAGGGGAAAAGAGACAGAGAAGGACAAAGAGATAAATTTTTGGGTGGGTTGTCACTGGCACAGTGTTGTTCGGTTGTTGTCAGGTAGACACAAAAAGATGCCACCAACAGAACTTGTTAACAACATAAGAGACAGATAGTTGTGGAGAAACATGATCGCCTATGCCACTCGGCGTGGCACTTGATTGATTGATACTCTCCTGACATGGCTCATATGATTTTTGGCTATTCACAAAGTTGAAGAAAATGATGAAAAGGACACTCTGAGGCAAATTACCTTTAAAGAACGCGACATTCCAACTGTACATTCCAAATGAGGTCTTCCGGCAATGTTTCCAACAATCGGATGAACTTTCAAAAGAGTAAGTAAAAAGTAAAGTAACACATATCATTTATTAATGCCATAGGGGTGTGAGATGTTAGTGATCTCACATTTCAGAGTCTCTGCAAATGAGGGCGGTAGCCATCTCCTCTCCCTCGCAGTCTTTACTTCCCGGATTAATCCGGTACCCATTTGAGGCTGGGTCGACCTGGGAGCTATTGCGATCTGAAAAACATTTCCGCCTCAACTGGGGAATGAACCCAGGACCACTCATATGCGATGTCAGTGCGCTAACTACTGCGCTACGCGGCTCCCTTTCAAAAGAGTGCGTGCAGTCAGAGGGAGAATGCGTGCAATCAGAGGGAGAATAATTTTGACGGGATTAGAGTTTCATACCAATAAGTGAGTAAATTAATATTTGTACTACACGGTCGGATACTATTTTATCACCATCCTCGTGTTACTGTAATAAGTATTCACTTTGTAGCCGTAACTTCAACAGCTGACAATGTGAGTATAACAATATCAATGGACAACTCTATTTAATCCATATCCATGCACTCGAAACATCTCTTACATACTTATATATATTCGATGTATTTCCGCTAAATGACAGTATAAACAACAAAACACTTACAAGGCAGTATGCAACTGTGCTCAAAACTTGTAAACGTCTTTACATCCTTTTTCTAACGAATAAATAATTGTCTGCGCCAGGAATTCAATAACGTTCGTTATCCCCCCCCCCAAAGTAAATGTACTTCAACTATACAATTACAGTTTATCACCGCCCCCCCCCAAGTAAATGTACTTCAACTATACAATTACAGTTTACCCCCCCCCCCCCGCCAAGTAAATGTACTTCAACTATACAATTACAGTTTATTCCCCCCCCCCCCCCAATTAATGTACTGTAACTATACAATTAGAGTTTATCCACCACCCCCAAAAGTAAATATACGTTAACTATACAATTGTGGTTTATCCTTGTTTCCCACCCTTCCCCCGCCACCATTCTGTAGGAGACCTTCTCAAAGTATGACAAACATCTACTTAGAGTGAAGTCTTCTGCTGGGTCTGGGAAACCTTCCATTTGCAAGGAAGAATATAATGCTATTGTTTGTAAGTTATTGGGACCGAAACAAAACGACACAGTAGATACCTATTAAAATATGTTTTGTTTCTTGGAAATTATAATGAGTTTATTAAGTCAATCTCACACGTGGAATTCTGCTGTTATTGAACTTATCTCATTTAATTAGAAGCCATTGCTTTCGGTTTCATCCGGTACTGAATCTTATCTCAACTTTGATCCTCTTACAGTACAAGTAATTGCTGAAACAGTAAAATTTAACTAGGGCTGGTTCGCCATCTTAGCAGAGTTTCGTTCTTCAACATCGTGAACACCTCGTATAAATCTGAGCTTCTACCCACATTTTTTTCGTACTGGGACGGTATGTTAACCTGCTTTTATCATTTCATACAACTTACTGCTGGAAGACAGCCTTGTTCTCCAGCATGAATTTTGTTTTCGGTTATGATATTCCAACTTATTCTTGTATATGACGCTGACCTATAGCGTCGTGCCGCCTTCGCGTGTAATCAACAGACAAATTCATACTTTTCCAATTACTTTCTCACAATTCTTGCCTTAGTTAGCTTTCGGACATCATAACTCGGCAGTCCAGGCCAGCCGTTGCCTTTAACTATGCTGTGACAGTGTTTTGAACTTGGAGGCCGAGGTTCTATTCAGAGATATTGTGTGTCTGGCGCAAACAGCTTTTATTTCCCCTCAGTATGCACTATCCTGGCACGATTCATAAAGAGTTGGCCAAATTACTTGGTACGAGTTTCGAAACAATCTGGTTCCAGAGTACACCACGGGTAGGTGCTTTTAGGATCTTGGTTATCTGTTAACCCCGAGATTATACGAGAGCAATGATAATACTTTGCACCCCGTAAGTTTGTGAATCAACTATTACTTGTTAACCTGCAACCCTTGAACAGGTTATATGGACATCATATGGTTAAACACGAATGTTATGAAGGTAACCAGAGTGGACTAAAAAACCAACAGAGTGGGTGTATAATCAGGCGCTACACGTTTAGGAAGGTAAAAAGTGTTGCTATTCTTTGCTTCCCTTTCGGGCCCCTGCAACACGGGCGGATTTTGGACTAATAACTAATGACTATGCGCCCTGATATAGCCTAGATGCCCATGGATGAAAGGGTTGCTTTATTATAACGAGGCTTTCATCATTTGCACATTATAGCAAAGAGCAATTGAAGAAATAAATACCTCGATATTAAAATCACACGGTGTAGAAAAAACTTGCCGAAAGAATATACTTCAATGCATACAGAAAATATATACGCCTATATTACAGTATTACTATCGCCACGTATAGAAGTAAGGCGAATTTTCTTCAGCTTAATTATTTCTATTTGGCACAAGATCATGAGAACAGCCTCAAGCGTGACCGCTAATTAAAAGCTTGCACTATCAAAAGAAATCAATTCACATAATGATTCACGCTATATGTACCCTGTCTAGTGTTCAAATTGAATGTCTACGTCACCTATATGTTAGTACTTCAATAGCCTCAGTTGCACATGAATAGACCAAACGTTCGCACAGTGGAATCTATTTGATTCGAGAATGTATGAAAAGTTATATAATCTTAGACGCACTGGTCCCACCAGCTCATATATTTAACGTTTCTTATACAACGCCCAAGAACCCATTCAATGAATACCAATTCTTGCATGTATTATTGATTGTTATATGTATTACATTCTGTATTGAGTCTGGAACTAAGTTATTTACAGGGTTATTCACATTCGAATCCGTTCACGTATTCCCTAACAATCACCAATTATCGTAAAACACAGATAAACCGATAAATGATATTCAAATGTAAACAAATATACAGGGGATCTTCCTGGTGTAGCGGTTACACTAATCGTCTTGAGTTCAAGATGTCGTGGGTTCGAATGCTGCTCATGACGTCTTGTTCATAATTTGGATAAACTTACTTCTAGGCGTAGATAGTAATTGTTTAATATAATCGTATACATTTTCTGTATACATTTTTTCTATGTCGTGTGGTTTTAATGTCGAAGTATTTATTGATCAATTGATCTTTTGTAGAATTGCAAAGAATTGAAGTCTCCATATGGTAAGGAGTACCGTGTCATCCAGGAACATTTCTGGAAACTACAGAACTATTAGTGGTAGTCTCAACACAGGACTAATCGCTGAGAGGTACTTTATGTTGAATTCGGATGTGCTGGTCCGACAGCAACACAACGTACCTCACGTTCCCCGAAGAAAGATAGAATATGTCGTGCTTGCTATCAAAGAGAAAACGCAGGGGAAGACGTTTAGAGGAACTGAGGATATACGGGGAAACCAAAGTACGGTGAAGCCAGTCCTCTATGTCTTTTGAACAAATGTAGAAGACTAAAATGTTACGGTATAGATATATTCACAACAGAACATAATATATGGTAATTGTTACGAATTCAAAGAATGTAAAGAAGTCAAAGGTAAACAAAAATCACAGATTAAAAAATCACTGTAAAATAGACACGGGTAAAAAAGGCAAAAGAGTAAAGCAAACACGGGAAAAAGTCACAACAAGAAAAGAGTATATTAGCTCTTTCTTTGTGCTATTAATTAGTTGACCGGGACGAAAGTGAAGCACATAATTGTCACGCTGTAAAATTATATGCATGTAGTAAAAGGCGACTAAAGGGGTATTTTGGGGGGAAAGAGTTGATTGTCCCGTTTCAAAGAGGGTCACAATGTCTCGTAAGGCATGCTGAAGTCGGATGTTGCATGTGTGTTGCCGGGGCCCGAGAGTGGAGCAAAGAATAGCAATGCTGTTTACCTTCCATGCATGTCGTAAGAGACGACTAAGGGGGTTATGGGATGGAGTTGGGTGCCCCATCCCATATAGGGCCTGTGACCTAAAGTCATGCTGAAATCGGATGTGTCAGGCTAAAAGGCGCAGATATCGCAGCAATTCTGTAAACCATGACACAACGCATTCCGTTCTCCTGACTACATCCTGCTAATCTGCAGGAATTTGAGAAAGTACGCAGAAGAATAAGTAGTCGGATGTGTCCAATCGAAAGGTTCAAATATTGCAGATTATGCTAAAAATCCACGATCAGAGGATTTTGAGATGAATGAGCATGAGTCAATATCAAGAATGCGCGGATTGGGAGTGAAGATGGGCGTGGCCAGTATAGAACCCCTGACGAAGATTTTAAAAAGAGCAGTGAACCAACCTTAAAACCGAAACTATTAACAGTTATATCCTGAGAGATTTACTGAAGCGGATATCTGAGCACATATGGGCGTGTCCGGTATGGGAAAAAGATAATCAACATACCTAATCCCTAAATGGGTTTGAATTTGAAATAATTCTCAAACTGACAAAGGCCAGACACCATGTCAAATCAATACTTACCCAACAGAACAATTCCTAGACCATTAGGCCACATAATACGTACGCCCTGATTTAACGAAACGAGCCATCATCCCAGGTTGAAAGAGTGTCTCAGAGCATCTAGACAAGTGTTTCCCAACCTTTTTTTTAACCATGCCCCACCTAAGTCTTTCAAAAATTCTGATGTCCCCCTATGTAACATATACATATTTTTTATATTCTTAAATTGAATTATTCCCTAAATGAACCCTAATTACAACTTGTTCAAATTGCCCCCCTCCCCTGGACAGTCACCCCTGGCGTGAAAACACTAATCTAGACGAATTCCCCAACAAACACACATTTAATGTTTTAATTAAGTGATTAATTTTCCTAGCGAAAATCTTAGCGTCTATAAATATTTATCTACATTATCATCATTAATAAAAATCGAATAAAAATGTCATTCCGAGATATTGTGTAAGCTGTTATCATCAATATGTATAAATGACTGAGTTGAATATTTATGTTCGACTATTTTCTATTCTTTTAATATTTTCTATTCTAAAATTATGACTTTCAATCCTGTTACTTCTTTTAGTAGCGAAAATGTTTTTGTTACTTTATTACCTACCATCATACATTAATTGTGACTTTTTTATCGCTGACATTTTTGCCCAAACCTGTGACATTTTCAAAACTGTCAAAACTGTGACATTTTCTTGTGACTTTTTTTTACCTTTGACTATTATCATCCACCTTTATGATAACTGTATTGCTTGTTGATTACTCTCGAACGTCTGTTGTGCGATGCAGTCCCAGCGTAATGGTCGACATCTGCACGCACATCATCTCGTTCGGTGACTTGTGTTTGTAAATACACGAGTGCAACTGATGAGACTTTCTTGCCACATGGCGGTATAGTGATAAATTTTACTTCTGCGTTCAAGAATATTCTAATCTTGCTAGATTTTCTGGCCAGTAGTCATGAGGAAACTCAGTCTTCTCCTATCACTAGTCAAGAGTAAACTCAAAGTCTTCTCCTATCACTAGTCATGAGGAAACTCAGTCTTCTCCTATCACTAGTCAAGAGTAAACTCACAGTCTTCTCCTATCACTAGTCAAGAGTAAACTCACAGTCTTCTCCTATCACTAGTCAAGAGTAAACTCAGTCTTCTCCTATCACTAGTCAAGAGTAAACTCAGTCTTCTCCTATCACTAGTCATGAGGAAACTCAGTCTTCTCCTATCACTAGTCAAGAGTAAACTCACAGTCTTCTCCTATCACTAGTCAAGAGTAAACTCACAGTCTTCTCCTATCACTAGTCAAGAGTAAACTCACAGTCTTCTCCTATCACTAGTCAAGAGTAAACTCACAGACTTCTCCTATCACTAGTCAAGAGGAAACTCACAGACTTCTCCTATCACTAGTCAGGGAGAAACTCACAGTCTTCTCCTATCACTAGTCAAGAGTAAACTCACAGTCTTCTCCTATCACTAGTCAAGAGGAAACTCACAGACTTCTCCTATCACTAGTCAAGAGGAAACTCACAGACTTCTCCTATCACTAGTCAGGGAGAAACTCACACTCTTCTCCTATCACTAGTCATGAGTAAACTCACAGTCTTCTCCTATCACTAGTCAAGAGGAAACTCACAGACTTCTCCTATCACTAGTCAGGGAGAAACTCACAGTCTTCTCCTATCACTAGTCATGAGTAAACTCACAGTCTTCTCCTATCACTAGTCAAGAGGAAACTCACAGACTTCTCCTATCACTAGTCAAGAGGAAACTCACAGACTTCTCCTATCACTAGTCAGGGAGAAACTCACAGACTTCTCCTATCACTAGTCAAGAGTAAACTCACAGACTTCTCCTATCACTAGTCAAGAGGAAACTCACAGACTTCTCCTATCACTAGTCAGGGAGAAACTCACAGACTTCTCCTATCACTAGTCAAGAGTAAACTCACAGTCTTCTCCTATCACTAGTCATGAGTAAACTCACAGACTTCTCCTATCACTAGTCAGGAGGAAACTCACAGTCTTCTCCTATCACTAGTCATGAGTAAACTCACAGTCTTCTCCTATCACTAGTCATGAGTAAACTCACAGTCTTCTCCTATCACTAGTCAGGGAGAAACTCACAGACTTCTCCTATCACTAGTCAAGAGTAAACTCACAGTCTTCTCCTATCACTAGTCAAGAGTAAACTCAGTCTTCTCCTATCACTAGTCAGGGAGAAACTCACAGTCTTCTCCTATCATTAGTCAGGGAGAAACTCACAGACTTCTCCTATCACTAGTCAGGGAGAAACTCACAGACTTCTCCTATCACTAGTCAAGAGTAAACTCACAGTCTTCTCCTATCACTAGTCAAGAGTAAACTCAGTCTTCTCCTATCACTAGTCAGGAGGAAACTCACAGTCTTCTCCTATCACTAGTCAGGGAGAAACTCACAGTCTTCTCCTATCACTAGTCAAGAGTAAACTCACAGTCTTCTCCTATCACTAGTCAAGAGGAAACTCACAGACTTCTCCTATCACTAGTCAAGAGGAAACTCACAGACTTCTCCTATCACTAGTCAAGAGTAAACTCACAGTCTTTTCCTATCACTAGTCAAGAGGAAACTCACAGACTTCTCCTATCACTAGTCAAGAGGAAACTCACAGTCTTCTCCTATCACTAGTCAGGAGGAAACTCACAGTCTTCTCCTATCACTAGTCAGGGAGAAACTCACAGTCTTCTCCTATCACTAGTCAAGAGTAAACTCACAGTCTTCTCCTATCACTAGTCATGAGGAAACTCAGTCTTCTCCTATCACTAGTCAGGGAGAAACTCACAGACTTCTCCTATCACTAGTCAAGAGTAAACTCACAGTCTTCTCCTATCACTAGTCAGGAGGAAACTCACAGTCTTCTCCTATCACTAGTCAGGGAGAAACTCACAGTCTTCTCCTATCACTAGTCAGGGAGAAACTCACAGTCTTCTCCTATCACTAGTCAGGAGGAAACTCACAGTCTTCTCCTATCACTAGTCAGGGAGAAACTCACAGTCTTCTCCTATCACTAGTCAGGGAGAAACTCACAGACTTCTCCTATCACTAGTCAGGGAGAAACTCACAGTCTTCTCCTATCACTAGTCAAGAGTAAACTCACAGACTTCTCCTATCACTAGTCAAGAGTAAACTCACAGACTTCTCCTATCACTAGTCAAGAGTAAACTCACAGACTTCTCCTATCACTAGTCAAGAGTAAACTCACAGACTTCTCCTATCACTAGTCAAGAGTAAACTCACAGTCTTCTCCTATCACTAGTCAAGAGGAAACTCAGTCTTCTCCTATCACTAGTCAGGGAGAAACTCACAGTCTTCTCCTATCACTAGTCAGGGAGAAACTCACAGTCTTCTCCTATCACTAGTCATGAGGAAACTCAGTCTTCTCCTATCACTAGTCAGGAGGAAACTCACAGTCTTCTCCTATCACTAGTCAGGGAGAAACTCACAGTCTTCTCCTATCACTAGTCAAGAGTAAACTCACAGACTTCTCCTATCACTAGTCAAGAGTAAACTCACAGTCTTCTCCTATCACTAGTCATGAGTAAACTCACAGTCTTCTCCTATCACTAGTCAGGGAGAAACTCACAGTCTTCTCCTATCACTAGTCAGGGAGAAACTCACAGTCTTCTCCTATCACTAGTCAGGGAGAAACTCACAGTCTTCTCCTATCACTAGTCAAGAGTAAACTCACAGACTTCTCCTATCACTAGTCAAGAGTAAACTCACAGTCTTCTCCTATCACTAGTCATGAGTAAACTCACAGTCTTCTCCTATCACTAGTCAGGGAGAAACTCACAGTCTTCTCCTATCACTAGTCATGAGGAAACTCAGTCTTCTCCTATCACTAGTCAGGGAGAAACTCACAGTCTTCTCCTATCACTAGTCAAGAGGAAACTCACAGTCTTCTCCTATCACTAGTCATGAGGAAACTCACAGTCTTCTCCTATCACTAGTCATGAGGAAACTCACAGTCTTCTCCTATCACTAGTCAAGAGTAAACTCACAGTCTTCTCCTATCACTAGTCATGAGGAAACTCACAGTCTTCTCCTATCACTAGTCAGGGAGAAACTCACAGTCTTCTCCTATCACTAGTCAGGGAGAAACTCACAGTCTTCTCCTATCACTAGTCAGGAGGAAACTCACAGTCTTCTCCTATCACTAGTCAGGAGGAAACTCACAGTCTTCTCCTATCACTAGTCAAGAGTAAACTCACAGTCTTCTCCTATCACTAGTCAGGGAGAAACTCACAGTCTTCTCCTATCACTAGTCAGGGAGAAACTCACAGTCTTCTCCTATCACTAGTCAGGAGGAAACTCACAGTCTTCTCCTATCACTAGTCAAGAGTAAACTCACAGTCTTCTCCTATCACTAGTAAGGGAGAAACTCACAGTCTTCTCCTATCACTAGTCATGAGGAAACTCACAGACTTCTCCTATCACTAGTCAAGAGGAAACTCACAGACTTCTCCTATCACTAGTCAGGGAGAAACTCACAGACTTCTCCTATCACTAGTCAAGAGTAAACTCACAGTCTTCTCCTATCACTAGTCATGAGTAAACGCACAGTCTTCTCCTATCACTAGTCAGGAGGAAACTCACAGTCTTCTCCTATCACTAGTCATGAGTAAACTCACAGTCTTCTCCTATCACTAGTCATGAGTAAACTCACAGTCTTCTCCTATCACTAGTCAGGGAGAAACTCACAGTCTTCTCCTATCACTAGTCAGGGAGAAACTCACAGTCTTCTCCTATCACTAGTCATGAGGAAACTCACAGACTTCTCCTATCACTAGTCAGGGAGAAACTCACAGTCTTCTCCTATCACTAGTCAAGAGTAAACTCACAGTCTTCTCCTATCACTAGTCAAGAGTAAACTCACAGTCTTCTCCTATCACTAGTCAAGAGTAAACTCACAGTCTTCTCCTATCACTAGTCAGGAGGAAACTCACAGTCTTCTCCTATCACTGGTCAGGGAGAAACTCACATTCTTCTCCTATCACTAGTCAGGGAGAAACTCACAGTCTTCTCCTATCACTAGTCATGAGGAAACTCACAGACTTCTCCTATCACTAGTCAAGAGTAAACTCACAGTCTTCTCCTATCACTAGTCAAGAGTAAACTCACAGTCTTCTCCTATCACTAGTCATGAGGAAACTCAGTCTTCTCCTATCACTAGTCAGGGAGAAACTCACAGTCTTCTCCTATCACTAGTCAAGAGGAAACTCACAGACTTCTCCTATCACTAGTCAAGAGGAAACTCACAGACTTCTCCTATCACTAGTCAAGAGTAAACTCACAGTCTTCTCCTATCACTAGTCAAGAGGAAACTCACAGACTTCTCCTATCACTAGTCAAGAGGAAACTCACAGTCTTCTCCTATCACTAGTCAGGAGGAAACTCACAGTCTTCTCCTATCACTAGTCAGGGAGAAACTCACAGTCTTCTCCTATCACTAGTCAAGAGTAAACTCACAGTCTTCTCCTATCACTAGTCATGAGGAAACTCAGTCTTCTCCTATCACTAGTCAGGGAGAAACTCACAGACTTCTCCTATCACTAGTCAAGAGTAAACTCACAGTCTTCTCCTATCACTAGTCAGGAGGAAACTCACAGTCTTCTCCTATCACTAGTCAGGGAGAAACTCACAGTCTTCTCCTATCACTAGTCAGGGAGAAACTCACAGTCTTCTCCTATCACTAGTCAGGAGGAAACTCACAGTCTTCTCCTATCACTAGTCAGGGAGAAACTCACAGTCTTCTCCTATCACTAGTCAGGGAGAAACTCACAGACTTCTCCTATCACTAGTCAGGGAGAAACTCACAGTCTTCTCCTATCACTAGTCAAGAGTAAACTCACAGACTTCTCCTATCACTAGTCAAGAGTAAACTCACAGACTTCTCCTATCACTAGTCAAGAGTAAACTCACAGACTTCTCCTATCACTAGTCAAGAGTAAACTCACAGACTTCTCCTATCACTAGTCAAGAGTAAACTCACAGTCTTCTCCTATCACTAGTCAAGAGGAAACTCAGTCTTCTCCTATCACTAGTCAGGGAGAAACTCACAGTCTTCTCCTATCACTAGTCAGGGAGAAACTCACAGTCTTCTCCTATCACTAGTCATGAGGAAACTCAGTCTTCTCCTATCACTAGTCAGGAGGAAACTCACAGTCTTCTCCTATCACTAGTCAGGGAGAAACTCACAGTCTTCTCCTATCACTAGTCAAGAGTAAACTCACAGTCTTCTCCTATCACTAGTCAGGGAGAAACTCACAGTCTTCTCCTATCACTAGTCAGGGAGAAACTCACAGTCTTCTCCTATCACTAGTCAGGGAGAAACTCACAGTCTTCTCCTATCACTAGTCAAGAGTAAACTCACAGACTTCTCCTATCACTAGTCAAGAGTAAACTCACAGTCTTCTCCTATCACTAGTCATGAGTAAACTCACAGTCTTCTCCTATCACTAGTCAGGGAGAAACTCACAGTCTTCTCCTATCACTAGTCATGAGGAAACTCAGTCTTCTCCTATCACTAGTCAGGGAGAAACTCACAGTCTTCTCCTATCACTAGTCAAGAGGAAACTCACAGTCTTCTCCTATCACTAGTCATGAGGAAACTCACAGTCTTCTCCTATCACTAGTCATGAGGAAACTCACAGTCTTCTCCTATCACTAGTCAAGAGTAAACTCACAGTCTTCTCCTATCACTAGTCATGAGGAAACTCACAGTCTTCTCCTATCACTAGTCAGGGAGAAACTCACAGTCTTCTCCTATCACTAGTCAGGGAGAAACTCACAGTCTTCTCCTATCACTAGTCAGGAGGAAACTCACAGTCTTCTCCTATCACTAGTCAGGAGGAAACTCACAGTCTTCTCCTATCACTAGTCAAGAGTAAACTCACAGTCTTCTCCTATCACTAGTCAGGGAGAAACTCACAGTCTTCTCCTATCACTAGTCAGGGAGAAACTCACAGTCTTCTCCTATCACTAGTCAGGAGGAAACTCACAGTCTTCTCCTATCACTAGTCAAGAGTAAACTCACAGTCTTCTCCTATCACTAGTCAGGGAGAAACTCACAGTCTTCTCCTATCACTAGTCATGAGGAAACTCACAGACTTCTCCTATCACTAGTCAAGAGGAAACTCACAGACTTCTCCTATCACTAGTCAGGGAGAAACTCACAGACTTCTCCTATCACTAGTCAAGAGTAAACTCACAGTCTTCTCCTATCACTAGTCATGAGTAAACTCACAGTCTTCTCCTATCACTAGTCAGGAGGAAACTCACAGTCTTCTCCTATCACTAGTCATGAGTAAACTCACAGTCTTCTCCTATCACTAGTCATGAGTAAACTCACAGTCTTCTCCTATCACTAGTCAGGGAGAAACTCACAGTCTTCTCCTATCACTAGTCAGGGAGAAACTCACAGTCTTCTCCTATCACTAGTCATGAGGAAACTCACAGACTTCTCCTATCACTAGTCAGGGAGAAACTCACAGTCTTCTCCTATCACTAGTCAAGAGTAAACTCACAGTCTTCTCCTATCACTAGTCAAGAGTAAACTCACAGTCTTCTCCTATCACTAGTCAAGAGTAAACTCACAGTCTTCTCCTATCACTAGTCAGGAGGAAACTCACAGTCTTCTCCTATCACTGGTCAGGGAGAAACTCACATTCTTCTCCTATCACTAGTCAGGGAGAAACTCACAGTCTTCTCCTATCACTAGTCATGAGGAAACTCACAGACTTCTCCTATCACTAGTCAAGAGTAAACTCACAGTCTTCTCCTATCACTAGTCAAGAGTAAACTCACAGTCTTCTCCTATCACTAGTCATGAGGAAACTCAGTCTTCTCCTATCACTAGTCAGGGAGAAACTCACAGTCTTCTCCTATCACTAGTCAGGAGGAAACTCACAGTCTTCTCCTATCACTAGTCAAGAGTAAACTCACAGTCTTCTCCTATCACTAGTCATGAGGAAACTCACAGACTTCTCCTATCACTAGTCAAGAGTAAACTCACAGTCTTCTCCTATCACTAGTCAGGGAGAAACTCACAGTCTTCTCCTATCACTAGTCAAGAGGAAACTCACAGACTTCTCCTATCACAAGTCAGGGAGAAACTCACAGTCTTCTCCTATCACTAGTCATGAGGAAACTCACAGACTTCTCCTATCACTAGTCAAGAGTAAACTCACAGTCTTCTCCTATCACTAGTCATGAGGAAACTCAGTCTTCTCCTATCACTAGTCATGAGGAAACTCACAGACTTCTCCTATCACTAGTCATGAGGAAACTCACAGACTTCTCCTATCACTAGTCAAGAGTAAACTCACAGTCTTCTCCTATCACTAGTCATGAGGAAACTCAGTCTTCTCCTATCACTAGTCAGGGAGAAACTCACAGTCTTCTCCTATCACTAGTCAGGGAGAAACTCACAGTCTTCTCCTATCACTAGTCAGGAGGAAACTCACAGACTTCTCCTATCACTAGTCAAGAGTAAACTCACAGTCTTCTCCTATCACTAGTCAAGAGTAAACTCACAGTCTTCTCCTATCACTAGTCAAGAGTAAACTCACAGTCTTCTCCTATCACTAGTCATGAGTAAACTCACAGTCTTCTCCTATCACTAGTCAGGGAGAAACTCACAGTCTTCTCCTATCACTAGTCAGGGAGAAACTCACAGTCTTCTCCTATCACTAGTCAGGGAGAAACTCACAGTCTTCTCCTATCACTAGTCAAGAGTAAACTCACAGACTTCTCCTATCACTAGTCAAGAGTAAACTCACAGTCTTCTCCTATCACTAGTCATGAGTAAACTCACAGTCTTCTCCTATCACTAGTCAGGGAGAAACTCACAGTCTTCTCCTATCACTAGTCATGAGGAAACTCAGTCTTCTCCTATCACTAGTCAGGGAGAAACTCACAGTCTTCTCCTATCACTAGTCAAGAGGAAACTCACAGTCTTCTCCTATCACTAGTCATGAGGAAACTCACAGTCTTCTCCTATCACTAGTCATGAGGAAACTCACAGTCTTCTCCTATCACTAGTCAAGAGTAAACTCACAGTCTTCTCCTATCACTAGTCATGAGGAAACTCACAGTCTTCTCCTATCACTAGTCAGGGAGAAACTTACAGTCTTCTCCTATCACTAGTCAGGAGGAAACTCACAGTCTTCTCCTATCACTAGTCAAGAGTAAACTCACAGTCTTCTCCTATCACTAGTCAGGGAGAAACTCACAGTCTTCTCCTATCACTAGTCAGGGAGAAACTCACAGTCTTCTCCTATCACTAGTCAGGAGGAAACTCACAGTCTTCTCCTATCACTAGTCAAGAGTAAACTCACAGTCTTCTCCTATCACTAGTCAGGGAGAAACTCACAGTCTTCTCCTATCACTAGTCATGAGGAAACTCACAGACTTCTCCTATCACTAGTCAGGGAGAAACTCACAGTCTTCTCCTATCACTAGTCATGAGGAAACTCACAGACTTCTCCTATCACTAGTCAGGGAGAAACTCACAGTCTTCTCCTATCACTAGTCATGAGGAAACTCACAGACTTCTCCTATCACTAGTCAGGGAGAAACTCACAGTCTTCTCCTATCACTAGTCAGGGAGAAACTCACAGTCTTCTCCTATCACTAGTCATGAGGAAACTCACAGACTTCTCCTATCACTAGTCAGGGAGAAACTCACAGTCTTCTCCTATCACTAGTCATGAGGAAACTCACAGACTTCTCCTATCACTAGTCAGGGAGAAACTCACAGTCTTCTCCTATCACTAGTCAGGGAGAAACTCACAGTCTTCTCCTATCACTAGTCATGAGGAAACTCACAGACTTCTCCTATCACTAGTCAGGGAGAAACTCACAGTCTTCTCCTATCACTAGTCAAGAGTAAACTCACAGTCTTCTCCTATCACTAGTCAAGAGTAAACTCACAGTCTTCTCCTATCACTAGTCAAGAGTAAACTCACAGTCTTCTCCTATCACTAGTCAGGAGGAAACTCACAGTCTTCTCCTATCACTGGTCAGGGAGAAACTCACATTCTTCTCCTATCACTAGTCAGGGAGAAACTCACAGTCTTCTCCTATCACTAGTCATGAGGAAACTCACAGACTTCTCCTATCACTAGTCAAGAGTAAACTCACAGTCTTCTCCTATCACTAGTCAGGGAGAAACTCACAGTCTTCTCCTATCACTAGTCATGAGGAAACTCAGTCTTCTCCTATCACTAGTCAGGGAGAAACTCACAGTCTTCTCCTATCACTAGTCAAGAGGAAACTCACAGTCTTCTCCTATCACTAGTCATGAGGAAACTCACAGTCTTCTCCTATCACTAGTCATGAGGAAACTCACAGTCTTCTCCTATCACTAGTCAAGAGTAAACTCACAGTCTTCTCCTATCACTAGTCATGAGGAAACTCACAGTCTTCTCCTATCACTAGTCAGGGAGAAACTCACAGTCTTCTCCTATCACTAGTCAGGGAGAAACTCACAGTCTTCTCCTATCACTAGTCAGGAGGAAACTCACAGTCTTCTCCTATCACTAGTCAGGAGGAAACTCACAGTCTTCTCCTATCACTAGTCAAGAGTAAACTCACAGTCTTCTCCTATCACTAGTCAGGGAGAAACTCACAGTCTTCTCCTATCACTAGTCAGGGAGAAACTCACAGTCTTCTCCTATCACTAGTCAGGAGGAAACTCACAGTCTTCTCCTATCACTAGTCAAGAGTAAACTCACAGTCTTCTCCTATCACTAGTCAGGGAGAAACTCACAGTCTTCTCCTATCACTAGTCATGAGGAAACTCACAGACTTCTCCTATCACTAGTCAAGAGGAAACTCACAGACTTCTCCTATCACTAGTCAGGGAGAAACTCACAGACTTCTCCTATCACTAGTCAAGAGTAAACTCACAGTCTTCTCCTATCACTAGTCATGAGTAAACGCACAGTCTTCTCCTATCACTAGTCAGGAGGAAACTCACAGTCTTCTCCTATCACTAGTCATGAGTAAACTCACAGTCTTCTCCTATCACTAGTCATGAGTAAACTCACAGTCTTCTCCTATCACTAGTCAGGGAGAAACTCACAGTCTTCTCCTATCACTAGTCAGGGAGAAACTCACAGTCTTCTCCTATCACTAGTCATGAGGAAACTCACAGACTTCTCCTATCACTAGTCAGGGAGAAACTCACAGTCTTCTCCTATCACTAGTCAAGAGTAAACTCACAGTCTTCTCCTATCACTAGTCAAGAGTAAACTCACAGTCTTCTCCTATCACTAGTCAAGAGTAAACTCACAGTCTTCTCCTATCACTAGTCAGGAGGAAACTCACAGTCTTCTCCTATCACTGGTCAGGGAGAAACTCACATTCTTCTCCTATCACTAGTCAGGGAGAAACTCACAGTCTTCTCCTATCACTAGTCATGAGGAAACTCACAGACTTCTCCTATCACTAGTCAAGAGTAAACTCACAGTCTTCTCCTATCACTAGTCAAGAGTAAACTCACAGTCTTCTCCTATCACTAGTCATGAGGAAACTCAGTCTTCTCCTATCACTAGTCAGGGAGAAACTCACAGTCTTCTCCTATCACTAGTCAAGAGGAAACTCACAGACTTCTCCTATCACTAGTCAAGAGGAAACTCACAGACTTCTCCTATCACTAGTCAAGAGTAAACTCACAGTCTTCTCCTATCACTAGTCAAGAGGAAACTCACAGACTTCTCCTATCACTAGTCAAGAGGAAACTCACAGTCTTCTCCTATCACTAGTCAGGAGGAAACTCACAGTCTTCTCCTATCACTAGTCAGGGAGAAACTCACAGTCTTCTCCTATCACTAGTCAAGAGAAAACTCACAGTCTTCTCCTATCACTAGTCATGAGGAAACTCAGTCTTCTCCTATCACTAGTCAGGGAGAAACTCACAGACTTCTCCTATCACTAGTCAAGAGTAAACTCACAGTCTTCTCCTATCACTAGTCAGGAGGAAACTCACAGTCTTCTCCTATCACTAGTCAGGGAGAAACTCACAGTCTTCTCCTATCACTAGTCAGGGAGAAACTCACAGTCTTCTCCTATCACTAGTCAGGAGGAAACTCACAGTCTTCTCCTATCACTAGTCAGGGAGAAACTCACAGTCTTCTCCTATCACTAGTCAGGGAGAAACTCACAGACTTCTCCTATCACTAGTCAGGGAGAAACTCACAGTCTTCTCCTATCACTAGTCAAGAGTAAACTCACAGACTTCTCCTATCACTAGTCAAGAGTAAACTCACAGACTTCTCCTATCACTAGACAAGAGTAAACTCACAGACTTCTCCTATCACTAGTCAAGAGTAAACTCACAGACTTCTCCTATCACTAGTCAAGAGTAAACTCACAGTCTTCTCCTATCACTAGTCAAGAGGAAACTCAGTCTTCTCCTATCACTAGTCAGGGAGAAACTCACAGTCTTCTCCTATCACTAGTCAGGGAGAAACTCACAGTCTTCTCCTATCACTAGTCATGAGGAAACTCAGTCTTCTCCTATCACTAGTCAGGAGGAAACTCACAGTCTTCTCCTATCACTAGTCAGGGAGAAACTCACAGTCTTCTCCTATCACTAGTCAAGAGTAAACTCACAGTCTTCTCCTATCACTAGTCAGGGAGAAACTCACAGTCTTCTCCTATCACTAGTCAGGGAGAAACTCACAGTCTTCTCCTATCACTAGTCAGGGAGAAACTCACAGTCTTCTCCTATCACTAGTCAAGAGTAAACTCACAGACTTCTCCTATCACTAGTCAAGAGTAAACTCACAGTCTTCTCCTATCACTAGTCATGAGTAAACTCACAGTCTTCTCCTATCACTAGTCAGGGAGAAACTCACAGTCTTCTCCTATCACTAGTCATGAGGAAACTCAGTCTTCTCCTATCACTAGTCAGGGAGAAACTCACAGTCTTCTCCTATCACTAGTCAAGAGGAAACTCACAGTCTTCTCCTATCACTAGTCATGAGGAAACTCACAGTCTTCTCCTATCACTAGTCATGAGGAAACTCACAGTCTTCTCCTATCACTAGTCAAGAGTAAACTCACAGTCTTCTCCTATCACTAGTCATGAGGAAACTCACAGTCTTCTCCTATCACTAGTCAGGGAGAAACTCACAGTCTTCTCCTATCACTAGTCAGGGAGAAACTCACAGTCTTCTCCTATCACTAGTCAGGAGGAAACTCACAGTCTTCTCCTATCACTAGTCAGGAGGAAACTCACAGTCTTCTCCTATCACTAGTCAAGAGTAAACTCACAGTCTTCTCCTATCACTAGTCAGGGAGAAACTCACAGTCTTCTCCTATCACTAGTCAGGGAGAAACTCACAGTCTTCTCCTATCACTAGTCAGGAGGAAACTCACAGTCTTCTCCTATCACTAGTCAAGAGTAAACTCACAGTCTTCTCCTATCACTAGTCAGGGAGAAACTCACAGTCTTCTCCTATCACTAGTCATGAGGAAACTCACAGACTTCTCCTATCACTAGTCAAGAGGAAACTCACAGACTTCTCCTATCACTAGTCAGGGAGAAACTCACAGACTTCTCCTATCACTAGTCAAGAGTAAACTCACAGTCTTCTCCTATCACTAGTCAGGGAGAAACTCACAGTCTTCTCCTATCACTAGTCAAGAGGAAACTCACAGACTTCTCCTATCACTAGTCAAGAGGAAACTCACAGACTTCTCCTATCACTAGTCAAGAGTAAACTCACAGTCTTCTCCTATCACTAGTCAAGAGGAAACTCACAGACTTCTCCTATCACTAGTCAAGAGGAAACTCACAGTCTTCTCCTATCACTAGTCAGGAGGAAACTCACAGTCTTCTCCTATCACTAGTCAGGGAGAAACTCACAGTCTTCTCCTATCACTAGTCAAGAGAAAACTCACAGTCTTCTCCTATCACTAGTCATGAGGAAACTCAGTCTTCTCCTATCACTAGTCAGGGAGAAACTCACAGACTTCTCCTATCACTAGTCAAGAGTAAACTCACAGTCTTCTCCTATCACTAGTCAGGAGGAAACTCACAGTCTTCTCCTATCACTAGTCAGGGAGAAACTCACAGTCTTCTCCTATCACTAGTCAGGGAGAAACTCACAGTCTTCTCCTATCACTAGTCAGGAGGAAACTCACAGTCTTCTCCTATCACTAGTCAGGGAGAAACTCACAGTCTTCTCCTATCACTAGTCAGGGAGAAACTCACAGACTTCTCCTATCACTAGTCAGGGAGAAACTCACAGTCTTCTCCTATCACTAGTCAAGAGTAAACTCACAGACTTCTCCTATCACTAGTCAAGAGTAAACTCACAGACTTCTCCTATCACTAGACAAGAGTAAACTCACAGACTTCTCCTATCACTAGTCAAGAGTAAACTCACAGACTTCTCCTATCACTAGTCAAGAGTAAACTCACAGTCTTCTCCTATCACTAGTCAAGAGGAAACTCAGTCTTCTCCTATCACTAGTCAGGGAGAAACTCACAGTCTTCTCCTATCACTAGTCAGGGAGAAACTCACAGTCTTCTCCTATCACTAGTCATGAGGAAACTCAGTCTTCTCCTATCACTAGTCAGGAGGAAACTCACAGTCTTCTCCTATCACTAGTCAGGGAGAAACTCACAGTCTTCTCCTATCACTAGTCAAGAGTAAACTCACAGTCTTCTCCTATCACTAGTCAGGGAGAAACTCACAGTCTTCTCCTATCACTAGTCAGGGAGAAACTCACAGTCTTCTCCTATCACTAGTCAGGGAGAAACTCACAGTCTTCTCCTATCACTAGTCAAGAGTAAACTCACAGACTTCTCCTATCACTAGTCAAGAGTAAACTCACAGTCTTCTCCTATCACTAGTCATGAGTAAACTCACAGTCTTCTCCTATCACTAGTCAGGGAGAAACTCACAGTCTTCTCCTATCACTAGTCATGAGGAAACTCAGTCTTCTCCTATCACTAGTCAGGGAGAAACTCACAGTCTTCTCCTATCACTAGTCAAGAGGAAACTCACAGTCTTCTCCTATCACTAGTCATGAGGAAACTCACAGTCTTCTCCTATCACTAGTCATGAGGAAACTCACAGTCTTCTCCTATCACTAGTCAAGAGTAAACTCACAGTCTTCTCCTATCACTAGTCATGAGGAAACTCACAGTCTTCTCCTATCACTAGTCAGGGAGAAACTCACAGTCTTCTCCTATCACTAGTCAGGGAGAAACTCACAGTCTTCTCCTATCACTAGTCAGGAGGAAACTCACAGTCTTCTCCTATCACTAGTCAGGAGGAAACTCACAGTCTTCTCCTATCACTAGTCAAGAGTAAACTCACAGTCTTCTCCTATCACTAGTCAGGGAGAAACTCACAGTCTTCTCCTATCACTAGTCAGGGAGAAACTCACAGTCTTCTCCTATCACTAGTCAGGAGGAAACTCACAGTCTTCTCCTATCACTAGTCAAGAGTAAACTCACAGTCTTCTCCTATCACTAGTCAGGGAGAAACTCACAGTCTTCTCCTATCACTAGTCATGAGGAAACTCACAGACTTCTCCTATCACTAGTCAAGAGGAAACTCACAGACTTCTCCTATCACTAGTCAGGGAGAAACTCACAGACTTCTCCTATCACTAGTCAAGAGTAAACTCACAGTCTTCTCCTATCACTAGTCATGAGTAAACTCACAGTCTTCTCCTATCACTAGTCAGGAGGAAACTCACAGTCTTCTCCTATCACTAGTCATGAGTAAACTCACAGTCTTCTCCTATCACTAGTCATGAGTAAACTCACAGTCTTCTCCTATCACTAGTCAGGGAGAAACTCACAGTCTTCTCCTATCACTAGTCAGGGAGAAACTCACAGTCTTCTCCTATCACTAGTCATGAGGAAACTCACAGACTTCTCCTATCACTAGTCAGGGAGAAACTCACAGTCTTCTCCTATCACTAGTCAAGAGTAAACTCACAGTCTTCTCCTATCACTAGTCAAGAGTAAACTCACAGTCTTCTCCTATCACTAGTCAAGAGTAAACTCACAGTCTTCTCCTATCACTAGTCAGGAGGAAACTCACAGTCTTCTCCTATCACTGGTCAGGGAGAAACTCACATTCTTCTCCTATCACTAGTCAGGGAGAAACTCACAGTCTTCTCCTATCACTAGTCATGAGGAAACTCACAGACTTCTCCTATCACTAGTCAAGAGTAAACTCACAGTCTTCTCCTATCACTAGTCAAGAGTAAACTCACAGTCTTCTCCTATCACTAGTCATGAGGAAACTCAGTCTTCTCCTATCACTAGTCAGGGAGAAACTCACAGTCTTCTCCTATCACTAGTCAGGAGGAAACTCACAGTCTTCTCCTATCACTAGTCAAGAGTAAACTCACAGTCTTCTCCTATCACTAGTCATGAGGAAACTCACAGACTTCTCCTATCACTAGTCAAGAGTAAACTCACAGTCTTCTCCTATCACTAGTCAGGGAGAAACTCACAGTCTTCTCCTATCACTAGTCAAGAGGAAACTCACAGACTTCTCCTATCACTAGTCAGGGAGAAACTCACAGTCTTCTCCTATCACTAGTCATGAGGAAACTCACAGACTTCTCCTATCACTAGTCAAGAGTAAACTCACAGTCTTCTCCTATCACTAGTCATGAGGAAACTCAGTCTTCTCCTATCACTAGTCATGAGGAAACTCACAGACTTCTCCTATCACTAGTCATGAGGAAACTCACAGACTTCTCCTATCACTAGTCAAGAGTAAACTCACAGTCTTCTCCTATCACTAGTCATGAGGAAACTCAGTCTTCTCCTATCACTAGTCAGGGAGAAACTCACAGTCTTCTCCTATCACTAGTCAGGGAGAAACTCACAGTCTTCTCCTATCACTAGTCAGGAGGAAACTCACAGACTTCTCCTATCACTAGTCAAGAGTAAACTCACAGTCTTCTCCTATCACTAGTCAAGAGTAAACTCACAGTCTTCTCCTATCACTAGTCAAGAGTAAACTCACAGTCTTCTCCTATCACTAGTCATGAGTAAACTCACAGTCTTCTCCTATCACTAGTCAGGGAGAAACTCACAGTCTTCTCCTATCACTAGTCAGGGAGAAACTCACAGTCTTCTCCTATCACTAGTCAGGGAGAAACTCACAGTCTTCTCCTATCACTAGTCAAGAGTAAACTCACAGACTTCTCCTATCACTAGTCAAGAGTAAACTCACAGTCTTCTCCTATCACTAGTCATGAGTAAACTCACAGTCTTCTCCTATCACTAGTCAGGGAGAAACTCACAGTCTTCTCCTATCACTAGTCATGAGGAAACTCAGTCTTCTCCTATCACTAGTCAGGGAGAAACTCACAGTCTTCTCCTATCACTAGTCAAGAGGAAACTCACAGTCTTCTCCTATCACTAGTCATGAGGAAACTCACAGTCTTCTCCTATCACTAGTCATGAGGAAACTCACAGTCTTCTCCTATCACTAGTCAAGAGTAAACTCACAGTCTTCTCCTATCACTAGTCATGAGGAAACTCACAGTCTTCTCCTATCACTAGTCAGGGAGAAACTCACAGTCTTCTCCTATCACTAGTCAGGAGGAAACTCACAGTCTTCTCCTATCACTAGTCAAGAGTAAACTCACAGTCTTCTCCTATCACTAGTCAGGGAGAAACTCACAGTCTTCTCCTATCACTAGTCAGGGAGAAACTCACAGTCTTCTCCTATCACTAGTCAGGAGGAAACTCACAGTCTTCTCCTATCACTAGTCAAGAGTAAACTCACAGTCTTCTCCTATCACTAGTCAGGGAGAAACTCACAGTCTTCTCCTATCACTAGTCATGAGGAAACTCACAGACTTCTCCTATCACTAGTCAGGGAGAAACTCACAGTCTTCTCCTATCACTAGTCATGAGGAAACTCACAGACTTCTCCTATCACTAGTCAGGGAGAAACTCACAGTCTTCTCCTATCACTAGTCATGAGGAAACTCACAGACTTCTCCTATCACTAGTCAGGGAGAAACTCACAGTCTTCTCCTATCACTAGTCAGGGAGAAACTCACAGTCTTCTCCTATCACTAGTCATGAGGAAACTCACAGACTTCTCCTATCACTAGTCAGGGAGAAACTCACAGTCTTCTCCTATCACTAGTCATGAGGAAACTCACAGACTTCTCCTATCACTAGTCAGGGAGAAACTCACAGTCTTCTCCTATCACTAGTCAGGGAGAAACTCACAGTCTTCTCCTATCACTAGTCATGAGGAAACTCACAGACTTCTCCTATCACTAGTCAGGGAGAAACTCACAGTCTTCTCCTATCACTAGTCAAGAGTAAACTCACAGTCTTCTCCTATCACTAGTCAAGAGTAAACTCACAGTCTTCTCCTATCACTAGTCAAGAGTAAACTCACAGTCTTCTCCTATCACTAGTCAGGAGGAAACTCACAGTCTTCTCCTATCACTGGTCAGGGAGAAACTCACATTCTTCTCCTATCACTAGTCAGGGAGAAACTCACAGTCTTCTCCTATCACTAGTCATGAGGAAACTCACAGACTTCTCCTATCACTAGTCAAGAGTAAACTCACAGTCTTCTCCTATCACTAGTCAAGAGTAAACTCACAGTCTTCTCCTATCACTAGTCATGAGGAAACTCAGTCTTCTCCTATCACTAGTCAGGGAGAAACTCACAGTCTTCTCCTATCACTAGTCAGGAGGAAACTCACAGTCTTCTCCTATCACTAGTCAAGAGTAAACTCACAGTCTTCTCCTATCACTAGTCATGAGGAAACTCACAGACTTCTCCTATCACTAGTCAAGAGTAAACTCACAGTCTTCTCCTATCACTAGTCAGGGAGAAACTCACAGTCTTCTCCTATCACTAGTCAAGAGGAAACTCACAGACTTCTCCTATCACTAGTCAGGGAGAAACTCACAGTCTTCTCCTATCACTAGTCATGAGGAAACTCACAGACTTCTCCTATCACTAGTCAAGAGTAAACTCACAGTCTTCTCCTATCACTAGTCATGAGGAAACTCAGTCTTCTCCTATCACTAGTCATGAGGAAACTCACAGACTTCTCCTATCACTAGTCATGAGGAAACTCACAGACTTCTCCTATCACTAGTCAAGAGTAAACTCACAGTCTTCTCCTATCACTAGTCATGAGGAAACTCAGTCTTCTCCTATCACTAGTCAGGGAGAAACTCACAGTCTTCTCCTATCACTAGTCAGGGAGAAACTCACAGTCTTCTCCTATCACTAGTCAGGAGGAAACTCACAGACTTCTCCTATCACTAGTCAAGAGTAAACTCACAGTCTTCTCCTATCACTAGTCAAGAGTAAACTCACAGTCTTCTCCTATCACTAGTCATGAGGAAACTCAGTCTTCTCCTATCACTAGTCAGGGAGAAACTCACAGTCTTCTCCTATCACTAGTCATGAGGAAACTCAGTCTTCTCCTATCACTAGTCAGGGAGAAACTCACAGTCTTCTCCTATCACTAGTCAGGGAGAAACTCACAGTCTTCTCCTATCACTAGTCAGGAGGACACTCACAGTCTTCTCCTATCACTAGTCAGGGAGAAACTCACAGTCTTCTCCTATCACTAGTCATGAGGAAACTCAGTCTTCTCCTATCACTAGTCAGGGAGAAACTCACAGTCTTCTCCTATCACTAGTCAGGGAGAAACTCACAGTCTTCTCCTATCACTAGTCAGGAGGACACTCACAGACTTCTCCTATCACTAGTCAGGGAGAAACTCACAGTCTTCTCCTATCACTAGTCATGAGGAAACTCAGTCTTCTCCTATCACTAGTCAGGGAGAAACTCACAGTCTTCTCCTATCACTAGTCAGGGAGAAACTCACAGTCTTCTCCTATCACTAGTCAGGGAGAAACTCACAGTCTTCTCCTATCACTAGTCATGAGGAAACTCAGTCTTCTCCTATCACTAGTCAGGGAGAAACTCACAGTCTTCTCCTATCACTAGTCAGGAGTAAACTCACAGTCTTCTCCTATCACTAGTCAGGGAGAAACTCACAGTCTTCTCCTATCACTAGTCAGGGAGAAACTCACAGTCTTCTCCTATCACTAGTCAGGAGGAAACTCACAGTCTTCTCCTATCACTAGTCAGGGAGAAACTCACAGTCTTCTCCTATCACTAGTCAGGGAGAAACTCACAGTCTTCTCCTATCACTAGTCAGGGAGAAACTCACAGACTTCTCCTATCACTAGTCAGGGAGAAACTCACAGTCTTCTCCTATCACTAGTCATGAGGAAACTCAGTCTTCTCCTATCACTAGTCAGGGAGAAACTCACAGTCTTCTCCTATCACTAGTCAGGGAGAAACTCACAGTCTTCTCCTATCACTAGTCATGAGGAAACTCACAGACTTCTCCTATCACTAGTCAAGAGTAAACTCACAGTCTTCTCCTATCACTATTCAAGAGTAAACTCACAGTCTTCTCCTATCACTAGTCAGGGAGAAACTCACAGTCTTCTCCTATCACTAGTCATGAGGAAACTCACAGACTTCTCCTATCACTAGTCAAGAGTAAACTCACAGTCTTCTCCTATCACTAGTCAAGAGTAAACTCACAGTCTTCTCCTATCACTAGTCAAGAGTAAACTCACAGACTTCTCCTATCACTAGTCAAGAGTAAACTCACAGTCTTCTCCTATCACTAGTCATGAGGAAACTCAGTCTTCTCCTATCACTAGTCAAGAGTAAACTCACAGTCTTCTCCTATCACTAGTCAGGGAGAAACTCACAGTCTTCTCCTATCACTAGTCAGGGAGAAACTCACAGACTTCTCCTATCACTAGACAGGGAGAAACTCACAGTCTTCTCCTATCACTAGTCAGGGAGAAACTCACAGTCTTCTCCTATCACTAGTCAGGGAGAAACTCACAGACTTCTCCTATCACTAGTCAGGGAGAAACTCACAGTCTTCTCCTATCACTAGTCATGAGGAAACTCAGTCTTCTCCTATCACTAGTCAGGGAGAAACTCACAGTCTTCTCCTATCACTAGTCAGGGAGAAACTCACAGTCTTCTCCTATCACTAGTCAGGGAGAAACTCACAGTCTTCTCCTATCACTAGTCAGGAGGAAACTCACAGTCTTCTCCTATCACTAGTCAGGGAGAAACTCACAGTCTTCTCCTATCACTAGTCATGAGGAAACTCACAGACTTCTCCTATCACTAGTCAAGAGTAAACTCACAGTCTTCTCCTATCACTAGTCAAGAGTAAACTCACAGTCTTCTCCTATCACTAGTCAGGGAGAAACTCACAGTCTTCTCCTATCACTAGTCAAGAGTAAACTCACAGTCTTCTCCTATCACTAGTCAGGAGGAAACTCACAGTCTTCTCCTATCACTAGTCAGGGAGAAACTCACAGTCTTCTCCTATCACTAGTCATGAGGAAACTCACAGACTTCTCCTATCACTAGTCAAGAGTAAACTCACAGACTTCTCCTATCACTAGTCAAGAGTAAACTCACAGACTTCTCCTATCACTAGTCAAGAGTAAACTCACAGTCTTCTCCTATCACTAGTCAAGAGTAAACTCACAGTCTTCTCCTATCACTAGTCAGGAGGAAACTCACAGTCTTCTCCTATCACTAGTCAGGGAGAAACTCACAGACTTCTCCTATCACTAGTCAAGAGTAAACTCACAGTCTTCTCCTATCACTAGTCAAGAGTAAACTCACAGTCTTCTCCTATCACTAGTCAGGGAGAAACTCACAGTCTTCTCCTATCACTAGTCATGAGGAAACTCACAGACTTCTCCTATCACTAGTCAAGAGTAAACTGAAAGTCTTCTCCTATCACTAGTCATGAGGAAACTAAGTCTTCTCCTATCACTAGTCATGAGGAAACTCACAGTCTTCTCCTATCACTAGTCAAGAGGAAACTCACAGTCTTCTCCTATCACTAGTCATGAGGAAACTCAGTCTTCTCCTATCACTAGTCATGAGGAAACTCAGTCTTCTCCTATCACTAGTCAGGAGGAAACTCACAGACTTCTCCTATCATTAGTCAGGGAGAAACTCACAGTCTTCTCCTATCACTAGTCAAGAGTAAACTCACAGACTTCTCCTATCACTAGTCATGAGTAAACTCACAGTCTTCTCCTATCACTAGTCAGGGAGAAACTCACAGTCTTCTCCTATCACTAGTCAAGAGTAAACTCACAGACTTCTCCTATCACTAGTCATGAGTAAACTCACAGTCTTCTCCTATCACTAGTCAAGAGGAAACTCAAAGTCTTCTCCTATCACTAGTCATGAGTAAACTCACAGTCTTCTCCTATCACTAGTCATGAGGAAACTCACAGACTTCTCCTATCACTAGTCAAGAGTAAACTCACAGACTTCTCCTATCACTAGTCATGAGTAAACTCACAGTCTTCTCCTATCACTAGTCATGAGGAAACTCACAGACTTCTCCTATCACTAGTCAAGAGTAAACTCACAGTCTTCTCCTATCACTAGTCAAGAGTAAACTCACAGTCTTCTCCTATCACTAGTCATGAGGAAACTCACAGACTTCTCCTATCACTAGTCATGAGGAAACTCACAGACTTCTCCTATCACTAGTCAAGAGTAAACTCACAGACTTCTCCTATCACTAGTAATGAGTAAACTCACAGTCTTCTCCTATCACTAGTCATGAGGAAACTCACAGACTTCTCCTATCACTAGTCAAGAGTAAACTCACAGTCTTCTCCTATCACTAGTCAGGAGGAAACTCACAGACTTCTCCTATCACTAGTCAGGGAGAAACTCACAGTCTTCTCCTATCACTAGTCATGATGAAACTCAGTCTTCTCCTATCACTAGTCATGAGGAAACTCAGTCTTCTCCTATCACTAGTCAAGAGTAAACTCACAGTCTTCTCCTATCACTAGTCAAGAGTAAACTCACAGTCTTCTCCTATCACTAGTCATGAGGAAACTCACAGACTTCTCCTATCACTAGTCATGAGGAAACTCACAGACTTCTCCTATCACTAGTCAAGAGTAAACTCACAGACTTCTCCTATCACTAGTCATGAGTAAACTCACAGTCTTCTCCTATCACTAGTCATGAGGAAACTCACAGACTTCTCCTATCACTAGTCAAGAGTAAACTCACAGTCTTCTCCTATCACTAGTCATGATGAAACTCAGTCTTCTCCTATCACTAGTCATGAGGAAACTCAGTCTTCTCCTATCACTAGTCAGGAGTAAACTCACAGTCTTCTCCTATCACTAGTCAGGAGGAAACTCACAGTCTTCTCCTATCACTAGTCAGGAGGAAACTCACAGACTTCTCCTATCACTAGTCAGGGAGAAACTCACAGTCTTCTCCTATCACTAGTCAGGAGGAAACTCACAGTCTTCTCCTATCACTAGTCAGGAGGAAACTCACAGTCTTCTCCTATCACTAGTCAGGAGGAAACTCACAGACTTCTCCTATCACTAGTCAGGGAGAAACTCACAGTCTTCTCCTATCACTAGTCAGGAGGAAACTCACAGTCTTCTCCTATCACTAGTCAGGGAGAAACTCACAGTCTTCTCCTATCACTAGTCAGGGAGAAACTCACAGTCTTCTCCTATCACTAGTCAGGGAGAAACTCACAGTCTTCTCCTATCACTAGTCAGGGAGAAACTCACAGTCTTCTCCTATCACTAGTCAGGGAGAAACTCACAGACTTCTCCTATCACTAGTCAGGAGGAAACTCACAGACTTCTCCTATCACTAGTCAAGAGTAAACTCACAGACTTCTCCTATCACTAGTCAGGGAGAAACTCACAGACTTCTCCTATCACTAGTCAGGGAGAAACTCACAGTCTTCTCCTATCACTAGTCATGAGGAAACTCACAGTCTTCTCCTATCACTAGTCAAGAGTAAACTCACAGTCTTCTCCTATCACTAGTCAGGAGGAAACTCACAGTCTTCTCCTATCACTAGTCAAGAGTAAACTCACAGACTTCTCCTATCACTAGTCAGGGAGAAACTCACAGTCTTCTCCTATCACTAGTCAAGAGTAAACTCACAGACTTCTCCTATCACTAGTCAGGAGGAAACTCACAGTCTTCTCCTATCACTAGTCAGGAGGAAACTCACAGTCTTCTCCTATCACTAGTCAGGAGGAAACTCACAGACTTCTCCTATCACTAGTCAGGGAGAAACTCACAGTCTTCTCCTATCACTAGTCAGGGAGAAACTCACAGTCTTCTCCTATCACTAGTCATGAGGAAACTCACAGTCTTCTCCTATCACTAGTCAGGGAGAAACTCACAGTCTTCTCCTATCACTAGTCAGGGAGAAACTCACAGTCTTCTCCTATCACTAGTCAGGGAGAAACTCACAGTCTTCTCCTATCACTAGTCAGGGAGAAACTCACAGTCTTCTCCTATCACTAGTCAGGAGGAAACTCACAGTCTTCTCCTATCACTAGTCAGGGAGAAACTCACAGTCTTCTCCTATCACTAGTCAGGGAGAAACTCACAGTCTTCTCCTATCACTACTCAGGGAGAAACTCACAGTCTTCTCCTATCACTAGTCAGGGAGAAACTCACAGTCTTCTCCTATCACTAGTCAGGAGGAAACTCACAGTCTTCTCCTATCACTAGTCAGGAGGAAACTCACAGACTTCTCCTATCACTAGTCAGGGAGAAACTCACAGTCTTCTCCTATCACTAGTCAGGGAGAAACTCACAGTCTTCTCCTATCACTAGTCAGGGAGAAACTCACAGTCTTCTCCTATCACTAGTCAGGGAGAAACTCACAGTCTTCTCCTATCACTAGTCAGGAGGAAACTCACAGTCTTCTCCTATCACTAGTCAAGAGTAAACTCACAGACTTCTCCTATCACTAGTCAGGGAGAAACTCACAGTCTTCTCCTATCACTAGTCAGGGAGAAACTCACAGTCTTCTCCTATCACTAGTCAAGAGTAAACTCACAGACTTCTCCTATCACTAGTCAGGGAGAAACTCACAGTCTTCTCCTATCACTAGTCAAGAGTAAACTCACAGTCTTCTCCTATCACTAGTCAAGAGTAAACTCACAGTCGTCTCCTATCACTAGTCAGGGAGAAACTCACAGTCTTCTCCTATCACTAGTCAAGAGTAAACTCACAGTCTTCTCCTATCACTAGTCAGGGAGAAACTCACAGTCTTCTCCTATCACTAGTCAGGGAGAAACTCACAGTCTTCTCCTATCACAAATATTTTGTCTCAGCTTAGTCAAGTGTGGCTGTCTTTTCGTGAAAGTTCTTTGAAGTACGGCGCAGCGTTGGAGTATTTGTTCAGGAGTAATCATGTTCCACATGGACCTTTATTTATGTGTCCACCCTGATACGAGATATGTCGTCCTTCTAAATTTCTTTGATTTATATACACAGTACTCGAGCTACATCTATCTCTTTCTAGCTGTTTGTCTTTTCTTTATATCCTGGCCTTGTCAAACCTTTTTTCCAACTTGAGCTCACGATACATATTTTCCTCTCGATATCTCTTGCACTTTTCATATTATATGTGCGTTTCTATGTTACATGTGTAGGAGACATTTTATTGAAACATCGTCTGTTTTTTCTTCGTCTCTAGCATGTCTTGTTTACATACATCGGCAACACTTGTCAGCTGAGTACCAAAGGCGATGCTAGTCGAACGATATCTTGGTAACCACTGACAAGGCAGCTGAGGATTTATGGAAAACTTTTCTTTGAAGCTGGATCAAAACTCATTTAGCTTTACACGTGTTATAATCATCTGATAATGTTTTTACATCGTAACCTTCGTTAGTATATGAAAATGTAAATTCTGCATTTTTCCGTTAAGGAGTCGCGGGGAGGTGATTGAATAGATTGATAGCATAGGAAACCTGTGCACATAATTAATTAGAACTACATTCATCACGTTTTCTATTGTCGTGTTTCCGTTGGTCACTATTGATAGGCCTATGAGTCGCTATGGTTATTTTTGGCATGCGATTTAAATTATATAAATAGTGAACAACGGAAACACGACAGAAATAAAAAAGTAACGAAAGAAGGCCGAATTAATTATGTGCAGAGGCCTTCTATTGTAGAAGGCCATGTTGTACATGTACGAGCAGTAACATGAGTAAATTTGTACTAGCACACGAGAAGAAATTTCTTTTGTTAGTATTAGCTAAACCAGACACGCTTTCCAGTATCTTAGCCTGTGTGTGGAACTCTGTGGGAAACAAGCTTGGATTACGCGACAAATTTGCACAATCTTAGATCAAGATATAAGACTCGGAGAGATATTACGTGACTAAGAATAGCCCAAAAGGCTTTCACTAATCTCACATTATACTTTTCAGACGCCTAAAAGTGATACCAATAACAGAAACATGAAAGAGTGAAATCTCTGTTGCCACTCGTTTTATAAAAAAAGCACTATTCTGGTGCCAAATTCTAGTTCGGAAAACATTAAAATGACAAACGATTGAAATATATATAGAGAACAATACAGTTGAAAATAGAGAGATAAATATGTTGATAAAATGTATACACTCTTGGGTAATAACGTGGACAGATAACCATAAATGCAGTTGATTGAAAGAAGAGCTATTGTTATTGGTTGTTAATTATAAACCAATGTTCTTGCACTTTATGTAAATACATAGACTCTTAATTCCGTCATCCCACATCTGCGCATGTGATTGCGTCTGTGGGTCTCACAATGGCTCACTAGACAAACCAACCATGCAACAGAAAACCTTAGTAGATGGCATGCCTTTATATAGAGGTTATCTTCTTATAGAAGCTTCATGGCACGTCATCTATAACAGTCCCGTAGTCGTAACCTTCGATAACAGTTACCATGTTGTTCCGACAGGCCTACGTTGCGCTTGAACTAGTTACGGGCACGGCGTGGGTGGGGGGAACAACAAAGAAACCTGTCGCAAGTGCCAGAGTTGTGCCCTGATGTCGACATCTGTTTCTGTGGCATTAGACTCGAAACACTATCGAGTCGGATGGCTGCTAGAACAGAGGACGCATCACTTATGGGAATGCCCCACGTGCTGTGAGGCCAGTTTCTAATCAAGAATCCGTCATCCCACACTGATTGAATTTTATGCACACTGATTGTTCCCGTGGCTCGCTTGTTAATCACATTCCTCGTTCTACCCTTTGGCCTTCTGGATTATTATAGTTAGTCGCCAGGTTATCATCATTCCACACATGACACATCTATAAGTGCTCCGATCTCCCATTGAGTATATACGTAATTGCTAAATGACTGACAATTCCTATTCTCTGTTGGGTGGCAAACATGTTTTCAGTTCAAAATGGTGTTCATTTCTGCCAGTGCCACATTTCAATCCCAGCTCCTTTATTGTGGTCATGAAAAGGAAATCAGTACCCTCATTAATTTTGTTGGACCTTGCAAGTTTCTTATAAACAGTTCAATATATCGGCCGATCCACAACCATGGTGTTCAATGCAGTGTCAGAGCTTGCCTGATTTATCTGTTGTTCTCTCATTGCCCTGAACACCCCAATGGTCCGGCACGAACGAACATAAATGTGACTCCTTCCAACTTCGACCGCCCCACAGTCTCAAGCCACTGTTCACAAATACATGCCGATTATATTTTTCAGAACATGCTAGTTGAGTTGCTGATAATGCAGATATGATTTGCACTCTGTGTTACAATCCAGTGTAAAGCCTTGGCTATTGCCATAATCCACATTGTAATACCAAATGCTCCCAATCGCAGTAGATCTATCGCAGCGCCCACATCTAGCAGGTGCTAACTATGAAACTTCAGAACATCCCAGTTAACAATCTTCTATTCACCGACAAGAGATGTATTTAACGAGTCCATCTCCTCTTCATTTATTCTTACGCCAGTATGTCCATGGCTACATATTCATGTGATACAAAATGATGGTTGTGATTACTGCTACATCCTATTCAGGATATTCCATTCCATTTACCTCTTATATGAAAGACGCGACGCGCTAGAACCGCCATTTTGGCAAGGGTCTCTTGAAAAGGAGACGTTGCCTAAGTCTTCATGGCTGTTTTTTTTATAGCTGTGTTGTCTTAGTTGGTTTTTGTTTCTTGATGAAAGTCCCAATAGGATCGACACGTCGATAATTGTCTTTTTTCTATGTTTTATTGTTATTTCTTGTTATTTTATATTGATAGTTATCTACAGTAACCTAAATACTTAATTTAGTATTTAACTCGCATTTTGATATGACCCATCCTATTTCACCAGGGTTTATGAACCACTTTTACTCGCTATGGGATGGAACAGCAACCCTACCCCTACAACCTCTTTAGTTACCTCTTGCATCGTTCATACCAGGTCACAGTGTTGTTAGTCTTTGTTTTCTTTTAGAGCTTCAACAACACAAGGGCGTCTTCAACTGTGTTAACACTAGCGACTGAGAAAAGAACATCATAAACATACACGCAAGCATATGTATGTTAATATAAACATATCCCCATACACATACACATTACAGAATAGTAAGTCTTACTTGAGCTGTAACCAAAAGGTAGTAGAGGGAACCCCGGCGTTGTGCAGTTATTTCCACTTGATGACTCACATCCAATCCTGTAATAGAGACCAACACCAACGGTGGCATCGTTCGTCGTCAGAAATATCCACAATGGAGTGACTAAACCTGCAATCTGCAGAATGGTGGCGAAGATGATCAAAGCAAGTACAAATTTAATCCAGTATTGTGTTCTCATGATGAAGTCTCGCAGTATATTACTTCAAGATGCTGTTTCCGTATCCAGTCGAAAGATTGCTGTTCTAATTAATTTCAAGCAACAAAGCAACTCAGTTTTATTTCTGTATCTAGAATCTCAATAACTGTCATTTTTTAACTTCTTATGTTCAACGTGACGGATGTGTTATAACTGTTTCAGTTCATGCAGATAAAAACTCTCTAAAATAAAGTATACAACAATTGTGTTAGATTTCAATCTTGATGCAGTTTATCTGGGCAATAGTATGAAGAAAAAACATGTTCTCATCACATGTGAGGTAGTACCAGATAGCGGCGAGAGCAGGATATTCTCTAAGTATCAATTAAAATCAGACAGTATCTGGGCAGCTGGTATAATGCATTTCTTATTAGCAGAATTTATCAGTTAAGTTTATAAATTATAAGAATAGAAATTGGAACAATCAATGCTTTTCAATTAAGTTTATATATTATATGAATAGAAATTACAACAATCAATACTTATCAGTAAAGTTTATAGATTATATGAATAGGAATTAGAGCTATCAATACTTTTCAGTTACGTTTATATATTATCTGAGCACAAATTAGAGTATATCTTTTCTGAACAAAAGTTAAAGGAAAACTTTTTTTCATAATATTACTCATCAATTAATAATAGAGATTAACCTCATCTATATGGAAATTAGAGTGAAACTTGTCTGAGAATCTTGTTGCTTCATATCTGAGAATCCTACTGAGCTTGCGTGTGTTCTACATGGAAATTGATTGAACTGAGATTTCATATGCGAGTCCACTGTTAATATATCCTGATAGTCAAATGGTCACACCACAATTATAACGTAAATGTGTTGCTATGAATAATGATGCATCCTTTGGATGACCATCTCTAGTTGGAGACTCGGATCATGTTGTCCTGCGGAAAAAAAACAACACAAGAGAATATTATATACATTAAGGGTAACTTAAGTTTAACAAAGCCAGTAACAATAAAATATTTGCTTCTTCTTATGTGGGGTGGTGATGCGTAAGTTGGGAGAGTAAAGCCACAATTTTTCTGCGCACGTCCTTTCTATCTTGTATTCTATTGCACATCGGTGGGGGAAATCTAAAGCACTGAAGAGGGGGAATTTAATCCCCACTCCACCTCCTAATATACGGGCTTACTGATTTATATTTATTTAAAAAAAAAATTTAATCAACTATATACTTTAAGAAATATTTATTTCATATGGGTATTTAGTTTTCCTAATGTCTAGGCGTGTCCTTGTATTTCCATCTGCAGTATATTGTAAAATGAGTTCTTACATTTGAAACACGACCTATTTGTCCACGTCTACAGTTTCCATGGCTCCGTATCTGTTTTCACAACCTTAAATACAAGTCTCGACTCCACATAACTATCTGGTTATGACAGGCTCTTGTGAACTTTTGAAATATTGCTGTCATTTTGCTAGCCAGATAATCTGTCACGTCATTCACCAAGAACATGTATAACTGGGTGTGGCTACTAAAGTGCAAACAATCCTAACTTTTGGCTAACAATCGTAGTTATCAACTTTCATAGACAGAATAAATACGATTACATATGGTCCTTTTTATTAAAAAATTATCACTGGGTTAGATGACGGTTGTGGTATTTAAAAAATTGCTTGGGCTGTAAAGATATTTGTTTTAAACATACTTCCCTCTAACTGCCTGAGCTTGATTAGTCATGTTTGCCAGTTTAATATGAACAGTATATGTGTATGTATACAGGTATATGTATGTGAACCACATGTATTATCAGAATATGAAAAGGGAATACAGAATAGTCATATTGCCACCTGCCGTACATGTTGTAAGAGCCAACTAAGGAAGGTTTAGTTGAGGTTGGTTACAGTAACCTTATTGGCATGTGTCCATTTATAGAAGAAAAGTTGCGTATTTCGACCGTGGATCGTCGTGGCTCGAGAGGAGAGTAAAGAATAGCAATACTGTTTGTTTTCCGCACAAGTTGTAAGAGGCGACTAAGGTGCTATCGAATAAAGTTGGCTGTCCCTTTTCATTTAAGGTCAAAGTTATCCAGAAGCCACTCTGAAGTATGATATATCAGGACGAACGGCGCATATATCGCAGCAAAGTTATAAATTACGACACGGAGTATTCAGTTCTCCTACCTACATCCTGATAATCTGAAATTGAGAACGAACGCAAAGTAGAACTTGTATTTTTCTCTCCGAAAATTAGATATTTCTACCAATAATTATGTCCATATTCTGTATAAAGAACACTTTACTATTAAAGTTGATTGAAAAAAACATTGGTAGCATATCCTATTCAGGACGGGGCTATCAATCCAGCATTTTTTGGCTGTAGTGATTTTCTAGGCAATATAAATATGTTTAGTAGTTTACCAGTGCTTTTTAACAGTCCGGATGCACAATTTCCTGCAGCAGAGAAGTTTTAACATTGGCCGTCACAGACGGGACCTGTACCACTCCGCCACAGAGGATGACATTAAAGTTGATACTAATGATAAATAAAGGCATAGTCAATTATTCTTGTTCTTCTTCCTCGTTCTCCTGACCAAGTCTGACGCTGATAAGGATTTCGTCAATGAACTGTGGTCACCAGGTCCGGGTCGTAGAGTGTCAGTTATGCTTACTATATTAACGACTACAAATAACATAATCCAACCATCTCAAACAGAAGGTTCTCTATGCTTGTCTACTGTAGAAATAACATAATTTAACCATCTCAAACAGAAGGTTTTCTATACTTGTCTACTGTAGAAATAACATAATTTAACTATCTCAAACAGAAGTTTCTCTATACTTGTCTACTGTAGAAATAACATAATTTAACCATCTCAAACAGAAGGTTTTCTATACTTGTCTACTGTAGAAATAACATAATTTAACTATCTCAAACAGAAGGTTTTCTATACTTGTCTACTGTAGAAATAACATAATTTAACTATCTCAAACAGAAGTTTCTCTATACTTGTCTACTGTAGAAATAACATAATTTAACCATCTCAAACAGAAGGTTTTCTATACTTGTCTACTGTAGAAATAACATAATTTAACTATCTCAAACAGAAGTTTCTCTATACTTGTCTACTGTAGAAATAACATAATTTAACCATCTCAAACAGAAGGTTTTCTATACTTGTCTACTGTAGAAATAACATAATTTAACCATCTCAAACAAGGTTTTCTATACTTGTTTACTGTAGAAATATCATTTAAATTGCGTAATCTCCCTGGCACAATGATGTACTTGGGACACACCCATGGGCTGTCACAAACGTCATACACGAGTAGTCAGTGGGTTACAGGGACTGTCTGCCAGCGGGACACAAGGTGGAAACAAGGATGAGGCTGTGAACCAAGCATAATTAATCAGCGGACCGGTCTTGTGATAGAGGCGGACAAGTGTAGATAGAATAATTTAGCCCAGTAAGACATTAACCATGGGTGGAACACGAAAACTTAAAGCACTCGGGCGGCACCAGTCGTTGTGATATGAAAGAATCGAATACCGAAGCCTATCTGCGTATAGCCATGCTGTACTACACATGACCTAAGAACAACAGTAATACAAGAGGGAACGCAGTAATACAAGAAGGAACACAGTAATACAAGAGGGAACACAGTAATACACGAGGGAACAAAGATCTTCCAAAATGTATGAATACACGAAGTATGAATATGAAATTGACAGAAATGGAAAGCATAGTTTAAAAAAAACATAAATAAAAGCAGAACAAAAATTAAAGAAATAAGTTGTGAAACATGACCTGCGATATCAAGTTGCAGAAATTTGTTGAGACACGTGATGATATCATCATCAAGTTCTGTCTCCCTGGCGAAGGTTTGCTGCAACAGACCTCCAACATCCTCTGTCTCTTGTTTTAGTGGTTCACTCTACTAGACTGTAACCTGTCCATCTTGTGATGTTACTCTCCCACTTGTATCTCTGCCTACCACTTGCTCGGCTCCCTTCGACTTTACCCTCAAGTAAGGTCTTCAACAAGGTGTCATGTTCTTTAATGTGTCCAAAATATTTTATTTGGTTGATCTTTATTTCCTTTAGTAATTATTTCTTCATATTAAGTGTTGTCAGAACCTCTTGTTTATTTTCTTCTCTTTCCATGATGTTCTCTCGGTTGCTTGACAAAATATTCCCAAATAAAATATACTGGACTAAATATTCGCAGACAAAATATCCCCACATTGTCAAAAATTAGGAAAAAAGTAATAGTAATAGTAACATAGAAAAATTGGTGAAGTAATTTATGACAATCTCCATCGAAGATATGGCATGTTTTATGCAAACATATGATGTAAACATAGTATGATATCTTGTATACAAACATACCATGGAGAGATACAGAGGGACTAAAGCTGTGAAAATAACACCTTTATTGTTCAAATGATTGTGTTTCCACAAACTAGAAAAGTAAAATAACAAATGTAGGATGGATTCTGAAGTGTCACTAAACCAAGTCAGTCTCTTATGTAAACATACTACCTTGACATTTGTGTGGTTAGCGAGAACCTCTAAGATAGTCAATAGGAAGGTCTAGGGACGTGCAAAACATGGGACTTGGCCATCTTGAGAGAGAGAGAAAAAAACCAAACTCATGTGATCAATGGTACAGGGGTAAGATATAAAGATAAAGTTTGGCTCTAGGTTCTTCTTAGTTCAGAGGTTCGTAATCAATAGTATATTTTATTCAAGTAGTATATCAGTTTAGAAATTTCTAGTAGAGTCCTATGTAAACGTTTCAGTTGAGTGATTCGAAGGACTTCCAAGCCATTAGTAAGTAGTTGAATGATTCGAAGGACTTCCAAGCCATTAGTAAGTAGTTGAATGATTCTAAGGACTTCCAAGCTATTAGTAAGTAGTTGAATGGTTTGAAGAACTTCCAACCCATTAGTAAGTAGTTGAATGATTCGAAGGACTTCCAAGCCATTAGTAAGTAGTTGAATGATTTGAAGGACTTCCAAGCCATTAGTAAGTAGTTGAATGATTCGAAGGACTTCCAAGACATTAGTAAGTAGTTGAATGATTCGAAGGACTTCCAAGACATTAGTAAGTAGTTGAATGATTCGAAGGACTTCCAAGCTATTAGTAAGTAGTTGAATGGTTTGAAGAACTTCCAAGCCAATCGTGAGTTGTAAATTAGTTCAGATTTCGGATTGTTTATTGATTCCGATTGTCCATTGAAGCTAGTGGCCAGCTGCCACGTGTTGCGTTAACATCTTAGCGTTACGTTTTTGTGAAAATTTTCTATCAAGATAGCAACACTGAGACACGTTACATTGCACGTTACACGTTACATCGCAGAAAGGCTGCAAGAAATTTATTTTAGGGGATTTTATGTTTGTGAAGCACAGATCTGGAGCTGGTGGGAAAATGATATGGAAATTCGATGTACGAACATGTCATGCTAGAGTTGACACTCTTGATGACAGTGTAATTTTGGAGCACGGTGAACATGATCATGCACCTGTTCGTGGTAAAGTTTCGGTAGCAACTGTTCGAGAAAACATGAGTCTAAGTGCTGAAAACTCAGAAGGTAATAAGTACATTGTGCAACATACTTTAAGACAGGTATCAATCCAGCATGCACATCTTCATCTTCTACCTCAACAAGAATCTTTAACTAGAGATGTTTGCAGACATCGTCAGTAATTGGAATCAATGATCAAAACATTGACGAATATAGAAACACAGTCGGCAGCAGTCTTTGCGTGTTAATGAGGCATGATCGTTCTGTTTGCAGCACAGGAAGATGTTGATTTTCTTTTCCAGTGCAGATATTGTTTTGCTGATAGAACACTCCACGTCACCCAAGAGGGATTCAATTAGCTGTATTAGATCCATGCATTTTAGAATGATCAAATAATCACATCTGTATGTGAACTTTTGTCTGGTCATAGTGAAGTAATGTACCGCCGCCTGCTTCAGCGTATCATAGAACTGGGAAGTAACGGAAATACAGCTCCATCTTCAATATTTACTGATTTAGAATTAGCTGCATGTGAACAAAATGTTGAGAACAACAGGTGAACATAGCATGTTAAAAATAGCAATCAGAAAAAGGGGGGGGGGGTATTACAGCAATGACTCTTTGTGGATAGAGATCAGAGAGTTTATACATAGATATAGTATTGACATATTGAAGCAAGTCATGGACATTCAATAAGCAAACAACATCTCTGGAGGTCGTAATGATGAAATTCTACTGACAATTGATAAGAATACCATGGACCGCTCAAAGAGAAATATTGCACCAACACTAAGGAAATTCATTATAAACACGAATGACATTAAGAAACCAACTCCAAATAAAAACAAAAAACATTTTGTAAGTAACGCCACAAGAATGGAAGACAAGATGATATTGGTCTTATAAGATTTGGAATCACTCCCAGTACATGTAGAATGAGATGTTTGAAGGTACGGCTAGGAGACCCGGGATGTAACAAGCTAACTACGAGAAACATCATCATGAATGCTTGGCTTGTGCTGGGAGAGAACGCGCACCTTTAAGTTGTCCAGAGTGCGTCAACTTCGATTCAGAAAACTAAACGAAACTATTGATGTATTGAAAAAAGAACAGCGCATGAATATGAAGCCATTCTCAACATCAGAAATTGACAATCATAATTTTTGGCACGTCATGAGAAAATGAGGTTTAGAACACATAATGATAGCTGGCAAAATGAATCAATGGCGTAATAAAAGGCCAAGAATATTATGGATAGCATAATTTTCGCGAAAAGATAGAGTGTCAACATCATGACATGATACAAGTTGTGGATAAACAAGAGAAATATGTGTTACTTTATTGGTTTTTGTACTTTAGTCAAACATAATTGTAAATAAATAAACATTCAATTGAAATCAAAGAAACATACACACGTTTGTCATTCTTGTTACATGTAAAAAGTGAACCCATAGCATTTCTAACGTCGTAGGGGTGTGAGAAGTTAACGATCTCACATTTCAGTGTTTGAGAGTGTGAGGACGCTATGTGAAGGCGTAGCATCTCCTCTCCCTCGTATTAATTAATTCCCGGATTAATCCAGGTACCCAATTAAGGCTGATTGGACCCGGGAGTCGTTGCGATCCGAAAAATATTTCTGCCTCAACTAGAGAATAAACCCTAGTTCATTTGTGACCCTAACTTGTTCCATGTACCAGGGGATGGAATTTTACTTTCAGCTCCAGGTTCGTGTTTCTCTGACACTTTTTTGATGAAGACGTCTTTAAGATTTTTATGAGACTAACGGGAATTGAACCAGCCCGTTCAATGGCACCAAATCGCCTAGCAACTCTCGTACGCGGATTTTTCCGTACTTGACTAACCGCATCTAAAAAAAGATGCGATTTTGTCAAGACATTCAAACTGTGCACTCAAATCACTGAGAACGGACCAATCGAGACAAGGACTATTACAACAACAACGTTACTGAGATATCCTCAGTAACAACAAACAGATTACATCTGTATTAGTGCACAGTTTGAATGTCTTGACAAAATCGCATTTTTTTTAGATGTGGTTAGTCAAGTATGGAAAAACCGGTGTACGAGAATTACTAGGCGATTTGGTGCCGTTGAACGGACTGGTTCAATTCCCGTTAGTCTCAAGAATTTTTAATTTATCCGCTGGCTTCCTTCTTGAATTTACTTGGTATAAGATTTTTATGCAAGCTCTAGATAACTGTTTTAATAAGCGAGACTTTAATGTGCAAAGAAGTGAGCCTTCTATACCCAAAGGAAATTCTCCGTTGTTTTCTTGCAGTTTTAATTTATGATGCACATAAAAGACTGTCTTCGTGCAGAACAAATTTAAGTCATCAGATATTTTTGAGGACCTCTCCTTTAACATTTAACTATTTCACTCTAAAATCATATGATTTCTTGGGAAACTTTCCTTAAAGGATGGGGTGTTTGCTAACTTTTATGCGGGTTTTTGTATTGAATCTTGGGTTAAAATGTTGATATTTTTTTACAGCAGGCAGGGTGTTTGCACTTACCGAATTTCCCCACCTTTCCGTATCTACATTATTTCAGTGTTAGTAATCTCTCTTCCATTCTCTGACCCCCTGAAGCACACGGACACACAAAAGTAGGAAGAAATAAATCAATAATATGGAAGTAAATAAGACGAAACGTGTTACATGTGACTGCACATCATTCATACACAGAAGTCGTCTTTCATGCACTAGATACAATAAATTAGCATATCTTTGGTACACACATTCATGTGCTAGTCACACACACACACACACACACACACACCTCATTCAATATTTCGGATAAGTTAAAGTACACAGATATATTGATATAATTTTGAGGAGGCTGGCTCTAAGGCAGGGGGTTACAGAATGCGTCTTAGACGGCCAAATAATCAGTAATGAAGTGATGAAGGGCATTTAAAAAATAAAAAAAAAGCACATGATGCAGCTATGTAATCTCCTATGTGTGTGTTTTTGATTTGTGGATGGTCTGGAACAGTAATTCCCAAAATTGGATATACAGCCTCTCCTGTGTGTCACGAAGCTTGCAGATGTGCAGGGAAAAAATATTTAGAAATTGGGGTGGGCACAGGAAGGTAACACTTGAACGATAAAAAACAAAAGTGTATATTGATAAAGATTAAATCACCTTCGTTATTTGTACAGATTAGGTGACGTATACAGACTGGGTGACTTGTACAGACTAGGGCTTATACAGACTAGGTGACTAGTACAGACTTTGTGCCTTGTACAAATCAGCCCTTGGTGACTTGTACAGACCTTGGTAACTCGTACAGAAAGTCAATGACAATTTAACCAAATAATTTTGAGGCACCAGAGGACCACGGAAGAAATGTATCACTGTAGTGTGCTGCGCAAGATAGAAAAGTATATGATGAGAACTGAATGGGTTACTCTTCTCGACAATGCGCAGAGCAGTACATGGATGTACTGTCCTGGACATGCTGGGGTCAGGTGAAACGAAAGAGCCGATGTATAGGCTGGTAAAGCTTTGGTGAACGGCACCGAGATAAGAAGAGACAGGATTGAATTGATTAGAGCAGTCATGGATACCCTACGAGAAGACGAGGAGGTAGTAGAACGTGACAATGTAAATATTCAGAGAATGGTAGAAATGGAGTGACTAGAGGTGATGGGAGAAAATGCTCCATCTCCGGAAAGATCAGAAAATCGCGTAATCAGAAACTGACTGGAACACCGAACTTTTACTTTTAGATGGCTGACGGAACGGCAAGCAGAGCATATATGGGAATGCCCCCAGTGCTGTGGCGCTTGTTCCTAATCAAGAATCAAGAATCAAGAAATGTATCCCAAAAGAAGATCATGATCAAAAGAGGTTGAGTATCCGTAGTATGATGATTCACTGAGGAGACTTCCATAGCCACGTACATACTGACACGGGTCTGATTCTTCTGGATTCTTAGAAACTAGCATTATAACACACAAGATATTCTCATATAAGGAATAGTTTTAAAATAGAGTATATCCAAGTCATTCTAACCCAGCCCATGTTGTCAGATTAATAAACTCCAAAATGAAGATGCATGCATCATTCTTGGATGTTTCCAGACATACGGCAATAGTGAGGATACGATTTTATTATGATGAAAATGAAAAGAGCAGAGATATGCCGCTCTCATTGGTGTCTGCACATCAGTGTAGACAAGAATTATTTTCTACACTATTCCATTGAAATAATCAAAGGAAAATTTTTTTGAAAAGTGGGGACAGTCATTAGTATGGCATAAGAGATTATAAACTGTATATGGATTGTGGACATATATCACGGAGAAGAGAGAGAGTATAGATCTATCAAGTTTACAACTTCCGTTTAAGTGGTCACAAAACTTTCTAGGAAATCTGACAACAACATTTCAGTGTAAATCGATTCAGAAGTACATGATGTGAACAATGAGAATTGGTCAGATGGAGATATTGTCTTTACTAATAGATCTGTAATCATGTCAACAGATATAACAAAACAAAAACCAAAAATCAGAATAGAAAATACCGAGATAGAATGTGTGGATAAATTTGAATACTTAGGAGCAAACATCAACGGTGCAGGAGACTGCATAGCAGAAATAAGGAAGAGATTGGCAATGGCAGTCACAAAATAACACGGATGAAAAAAAAATGGAAAAACAACAAAATAGAAACGAAAGTGCTAATGTTACGAACTTTTATTTTTCCGATTGCAATATACGGCTGTGGAACATGGACTCTAAGTAAAACAGCGGCAAAGAAGATCAACGCCTTCGAGCTGAAATGCTACAGAAAGATACTTAGAATATCATGGAAGGATAAAATCAGAAACTCAGATATTATAAACACATTGAAGATTCCAGAGTGTTGGTTACTAAACACAATAACAAAAAGAAAACTACGCCTGTTTGGTCATATAAAGAGACACAACTGTTTAGAAAGACAAATAATGGAGGGAAGAGTACCTGGGAAGAGGAGAAGGGGCAGACCAAGAAGGCGATGGACTGACGACATTAAAGATAATATGAATACATCGCTAGAAAATGCAAGCCACATCGCCCAAGACAGAGAGAGGTTCAGAGAGTTCATTGGGAAGACAACGTTCTGGAAGGAATACGTCACATGACACATTTACCATTAAGGAAACTTAATCTAATGCTCCCTCCTCCCAACAAACATATATTTAAAATGCGTACACCCCCTTTCCAAAATTGAAGGCAACAGAGACAGAGGGCGACAACGTGAGAAAATATTAAACAGTTTGACAACCTGGCACGGCAAAGAAACAACATCGACTTTGATACATAATACTGTGGACAGAGAGATGTGGAGAGCCATGACCGCCTACGCCAGCCGGCATGACACCTGATGATGATGACACCTGCTTTCGGAAATACTGCATTCTATGAATTGCCAGTCAAGACTATTCATGTTCGGTCTGTGATAACTTTTTTGTCAGTTCTGACACCGTGACGTGAGAAAAATAAAAACCAACCCAGGCATGTGAGCTTCTTTATTCCTGACAGGCAAATTTCTTAAGATAGATACGCATAACTTCAAATTACAGATTCTTTCCAGTCAGAATGAGGACAGCCAAGGGATAAGACAGGTTAAATCTCGAAAATGTTTGTTCAAATAGGGTGCATTGGACCACACGCTAAAAATAACATTGCACTGCGTCTGAATATGAAGTTGCAGTTTTGGTATTTTAAGCCTTTCTTTATATATAATAAGAATAATGCATTAAAATCATGGTTCCCAACAAGGGTTTCGTGCACCACAGAAAGAAACATTTATTGGGGGAAGGGCATTTCGATAATTATCAACTTACTTCAAACTTTAAACAATTTCAATGAAAACTAAAATTATAAATTCAATCCTCTTAGTGTCATTTTGTTGTGTCGGATGTTGACAATAACTAGTGAACGAGAAAACAAAGATTACTACGTGTGAATAGAGATGTCTAAGAAAAGCAGCAAACAGAACAAGAAGAGATCATGTGAGGAATGAAGTGATTACAAGAACTGTTGGAACAACATATATTGTCAAATATATTAAACATGGGAGACTGAAATGGTTCATGTCCAAACTATTCACATTAGAAGAATTAAAGGCATCTATAGGGAAATTAAAGGATATCAAATCCCCAGGGCCGGACGGTGTCACCATTGAAATGCTTAGGAACCTAGGACAGGCAGCAATGCACAAATCACTACAGATATATAACCATAATTGGGAAACAGGCAATGTACCACAGTCGTGGAGAGGTGCGTATATGTGTCCTATTATCGAAAAAGGCAAGAACAAACAGAAGCCAGACAGTTACAGACCAATAAGTCTAACGAGTTGTGTCTGCAAGACAATGGAAGGGATGGTAAACAGAAGACTAAAATGGTACCTAGAATATAGAAGCTATTGGTGCCAGAATAAGCTGGGTTTAGAGAGTGTAACAGCACAGAAGACAAACATTAAGAATAGAAGAATAACATTCCTATCCTAGATTATAGAAGATTCATTTTAAGATAAGAAAAATGTTTTCACCCTATGGATAGATCTCCAAAAAAAACTTTCGATAAGGTCTGGAAAGATGGACTGATAATAAAGCTGCAACGAAACGGAATTAGGGGTAACATGAGTAAGTGGATTCACTCCTTCCTATGCAATAGAAAAGCAAGTCACCATGGAAGAATACAACAGCAAAAAAGTTCTCCTAAAATATGGAGTTCCTCAAGGCTCAGTACTGTCTCCAACTTTGTTTCTTGTCTTCATAAATGATATAATTTGGGAATTGCCACAAGGTGTAAGAGCTGCAGTGTATGCTGATGACTTGGTGGTGTGTAGAAGAACATCTAAAGATCGCCAACAATAAAATACAAAAGGCAGCAGACAACATAACAGCATGGGCAGATAAATGGATGGTAAAGATAAATGCTGAAATGTCTTCAATAACACTCTTTACTCTCAAATAAGGACAAAGCAGGAGAGATAAAACTTGGAAATTTACTTATCCAAACAGAAGACGAGCCGGTGTACTTGGGCACTACGCTAGATAAGAAACTAGCATGGATACCTCACATTGAGAAAATAGAAGCAAAAGCGAGAAAGAAACCCCAAGTATATAAACAGTGAACAACCGAAATCCCAACAATAATAAAAAACGTAACGAATGGAGTCATAATTAATTATGGTGGAATGTCTTATATTACCCCGACGGTTTCACTTTACTACAACAATACGCAGTCTAGCAATGGAAGTGTTTGCCGTAACGCAAGCACTAAACTGGCTGAAATCGCAAGTCTATTCCTATTCATGCATATTAATTGACTCAATGCATATGATTCACAAGTGACTCAATGCATATGCTTCACAAGTGACTCAATGCATATGATTCACAAATTCAAAATATAATATGTACGTAGGGGATGAGTGGGGTCATTACATATAGCTCAAATGTGGGCCTCACTGCGAAAATCACTCTATCTTTAACCCCGGGCACGAGGTTGTGTAGGGAAACAAACGGACTGACAAATTAGGTAGCCTCGTCACCATAACAAATGGTCAGCCTATGGACCGCGCAGACATACTCACTGCTCTTTGTGCACCCACACGATCAGAAGATTTGAGATGCAGGATAAAGCTCGAAATAGTTACAGAAAATGAGAAATAGTTTTCTCTGATTTCGCAAAACTGAAATAAATGTCACCCTAGTGGATATGGGTTCGATCATTATCAATTATTATGCGATGTTTTGGGAGATTTAAATGAAAAAAGGTAGTGATTTTCGTTAGTATTTTTTCCACAAATATTAGTGCTTTTTTTTATTAGACGAGACACATTTTTTGATCAAACATTTGGCAAGGCATTTAACATTGCACTACGAAAAATCCCGTGAACTTTGTCGATCGGAATCCAGATACCAATATACAACAATAAGAGAGATTAAGGTTGCAGAGAAATGCGACAAAGGTAACAAAGGAACTCATCAGCACACGCTTGATTCATACCTGTATGAATTATGTGGTTGGAAAAATGTACAAGTTTGCCAGTTGGACGTATTCGACGCCATATTGTTTGACATTGGATTGTTTCCCTTCTCCCCCTCCCTCCACCCTTATAACTAATATTTATTGTGAGGTAAAAAGTCGTGTCAATTCCAAAAGAGATGCATTGCTCACATATGTCTTGACTATCTTCTTTGGCGATCCAAAATGATCAGTAAGTAATAGCAACAGCTGGGATAATGAATTTATGTCATTCCTTGGTCATTTTCCAATTCACCTCATCACAGTTGCCACTCTACATGAAATGCACAAGATTTGAAGTTTGGTTGAGTGGGGGGAAAAAGAACACAAGTTTGCTTTGTGTATTGTGAAATTATATATGCATATGTTTAGTTGATATTTAAATAGATATATGTATATGCAAGACCGTACAATGACATCCGTATTTGGTATAACGTCACACACGTTTGACCTATGTCTAAAAATATAAACAACGAGAAGGTAAGTTCAACAGGAATTACAAACTATTTTACCGCCCGTGTGTTGCCGAGGCCCGAAAATGGGAGCAAAGAATAGCAACACTGTTTACCTTCCACGCATGTCGTTAAAGACGACTAAGGAGGTTATGGGATGGAGTTGGCTGTCCCATCCCATATAGGGTCAGTGACCCAAAGCCATGCTGAAGTCGGATGTGTCAGGCCGAAAGGCGCAGATATCGCAGCAATGCTGTAAACCATAACACAACGCATTCCGTTCTTCGGACTACATCCTGCTAATCTGCAGGAGTTTGAGAACGACTGCAGAAGAAGAAGAAGACGAAGAAGAACAAACTATTTTTAATTGGGGTAAATAAACAACTACCTGATGTATTTGTCCCAGCTAACTGTGGATGCTTGCACATTTGTCCACAACTGGTTATGGTAATTTATTATTATTATTATTATTATTATTATTATTATTATTATTATTGCATGTACACAATTGTCTATTGTCTTTCCCCAGGTGAATGATTGTTGATCACATTCACACTTGCCGTTAAGCGTAGGGGTGGTATCTTAAGCTGTCGTTTCAAGGCCAGATGTGTCGCCGAGGTTGCATTTAGTCCATGTTTGTTCAAGGTTATCTTAATGTTTTCTATCCACCGTTTTCGGGGTCTACCTTTGGCTTTACGCCCGGATATTCTTGTATTATATACTCTTATTGGTATTTGGTTTGGCTTCATTCTCATAAGGTGACCGAACCATTTTACTTGCTGTCTCTCAATATGCTCGATACATGATATTATACCAACTCTTTTCCTAATTTCTTCATTTCTTATTTTATCTAGTTTGGTAACCATTGCAGCTTTCCTCAGACATTTCATTTCACATGTGACGATTTTTCTTTGCCGCGAAGCTGTTAAAGACCATGATGTACACAATGTCATAACTAATGTTACTAGAAGACAAAATAACAGGCTTTAAGTAGTCTATAATTGATTTAACAAGCCGAAAGTTATGTTGTTACAAATATAAGAATTATCGATCATTCGGTTTATTTGGGTCAGTAACAGCACACGAAATTTGTGAACATTCAAGAGTGCAGCAACACATTGAATTTATGCTAAGTTATTGATCATTCAGAAGCTAATCTATAAGTTAATATTTACAACAAATACTTGAATTTATGTATATAATATACACTAAAGCTACACAACAAAACCACGATCAGAGATAATGAAGTTTGATTTATCCATTGGGACTTTCGGGGCACAATATTTCCGTAGGTTGCTACATACGACTGTGAAACATGGTTAAGTAAAACAGCGGAAAAGAAAATCAACGCCTTTGAGATGAAATGCTACAGAAAGATACTTAGAATCTCATGGAAGGAAAAAAGGAGAACTCAGATATTATAAACACATTGAAGGTTGCAGGTCGATTATTAAATACAATAGCAAAAAGGAAACAGCAAAAAGAAAACTACACCTGTTTGGACATGCTAAAGAGACACGACTTTAGAAAAACAAATTATGGAGGGCAGAACACCTGGGTGGAAAATAAGGGGCAGATCAAAACAAAGATGGACTGACGGCATTATAGATAACATGAATACGTCGTTGGAAAATGTAAACAAGATAGAGGTTCATTGGGAAGCCATCGTTCTGGAGAGAATACGTCTCCTGACACTAGAATCTAGCCTTCCTACTTGATCACTACTTTCTTAATCTTGACATAGAATATTACTCAGATAAGCACCAGTTGAGAGTTCTTCTTCTTTTGCGATCAACTGTTAAACATCTACTCCAATATTGGTCATGAATAGAGCGGTTTGCTATAGGACATCTTTGGTTCCCCACAACTTGTTTTGCAGAGAAGCTTCTGTGGGTCAGATTGTCATTCTGTGAACAGCGAAACTGTGGGTCAGATTGTCATTCTGCGAACAGTGAAACTTGGACAATTCTATAGTATGTGTTCTGGTATTGCTGCTTCGTGGATGAAGGCCACAAAGTCGCTGGTGGGTATTCGGTGTAAGTGTGCTTTTAGACAGTGGTCCTCTCTCAGTCGAAATATCCTGATCTATGTATTTCTGTTCAAATCGTTAATGTTGTCTTGCTCGGGGCTATATTATCCGCTTAGTTCTCTCCACTGAAGTCGTATATATTTTTAGCAGAGAATTTACTTCCTTGAAGCTTTTAGTTACGCAGCTCTGGGGACAGGTTGTCTCTGCTTTTGTAAATTTGTCAGCATGTTTTGTTACCAGGGGTGCCACAGTGAGCTGGTATCCATTATAGTACTAATATAGTTTTCCTGGAGATTGTGAAGATATTTTTCTGATGTTGTGAATGAGTTTGTCTTGTTTGGTATTTTGGATGGTCTGTAAGGCTGATTTTAAATCTTGAAAATGCCATTTTTTGGGGCATGAACTCTCTGTTCTTGAGTATTTGACTTCATCCTCATCAAGTGACATATTCTTTCCAGAACGTAGTCTTTCCTATGGATCTCTTGAATTATCCGCGGTCTTGAGCAAGTTGCCCTGCATCTTCCAGTGACATGCGCAGGCATTCTTGAATGTTTTTTGTTCAACGGCGTCTTGGTCGGCATTTGCCCCTGTTGCCTTCTATCATCCCCTCCATTAACACTCTCTCCATGCCGTCGTCTCTTAATATGACCGAAAAAAGCTAGCATTTTCTTTAATATAGTGTTCAGAAGCCAGCCTTCCTGGACGTTAATTGTTCGTAACACCTCCTGGTTTGTTTTCTTCGCTGTCCATGGTATTCTCAAAACTCTTCTATAACACTTTAATTCAAATGATGTTATTCTCTTGGCCACTGTTTTATTTAGTGTCCATGCTTCACATCCATATGTCGCCACAGGAAATACACATGTTCGTAGTAAAAGTAATTTTGTTCTTATGTTAGTACCTTGCCATAGTTTCTTTATCTGTTTTAATTTTGCCAGCGTCATTGCCGTTCTTCTTTTGATCTCAACTGCGCAGTCCCCCGCATTGTTTATATTAGTTCCTAAATAATCAAAATGTGTCACTTCTTCCAAATTGCAGTTCTCAATATTAATTTTGGATCTTGATTTAGTTTTGTCAGTTGCCATTATTTTTGTCTTTTTCATATTTAAGAACAAGTTTTGCTGTTCGCTAAACTTTTGGGTTGACTTAATTATGTTCAGTAGGTCGTGTTCGTTTGTTGTTAATAGCACTGTGTCGTCTGCATATCTAATTTCTGGTATCTGCAGCCCTCCTATATTTATGGGTCTGAAATCAGGCTTCATTGATTCTTGTCTTACCCCTTTCTGTACATTGAACCACTCCGATCTTGCACCTTCAACTTTTACCGCTGCTTCTTGATCTTTATACAGCTCTGCTATTAGTCGTGTAATGTGTTTTGGGAAACCCATGTCGTTCATTATTTCCCATAATTGATGGTGATTGACACAGTCGAAAGCTTTGGTGTAGTCTATGAAGCATGCATGTGATTCTATGTTTAACTCTCTACATTTCTCTATGATCATCCTCATGTTAAATATATGATCTCTCGTGCCTCTGCCAGTTATGAAAGCCTGCTTGCGCTTCGTGGATCTCATCTTCCACCTTGTTATGTATTCTTTTCATTATAATGTGCAGTAGTATTTTACTGGCTTGGATAATCAAGGCGATTGTTCTATAATTTGAACATATTTGCATATCACCGCTTTTGGGTATTGGTGTGTATTTGACTTACTGTGTCAATATTGCAGTTGTCTCTGCCCTGAAAATTGCACATTTTACACCTGTGGTAAGGGATTGTTTGTATATGGTGTCGTCTGGAAACAGGATGTACAAACCACTGCCGCGATTTGTTGTGACTTTTGTTGTTGATCCACCTGCGTACACAAGCGTCCAGATATTTCTGAGATATTGGAATTTTAACACTTGAAGTGACATAATCTCTTTATTCTGTTTTTGTGTGAGGGATCTTAGAGTTAATGTTTGATATTTCAGATAATATTTTTGTAGTTTTTGTGGTTGAGTGTTCATGATTCAAGCGATGAAATCTCGCACATGTTAAATCAGTTTCTAGTGATTCGGAATATTGCATACATGATTCTCTTGTTATGTCGTTTTGACTTTCCTTACAAGTCTGTTATTAATTGTTTCTTGAAATTCATTGTTTAGAGGGTGTCAGAACAGAACAGTGTCATCCGCATATCTCAAATTATTTATGTTATTTAAAACATACCTACTAAAAACATATCTTCTAACACATACCTTCTAAAACATACTTTCTAAAAGCATACTTTTTTAAAATATACTTTCTAAAATACGTTTTTAAGTACCCGAAGATTAACCATGTACCATAACGAGATATGCACCAAAGAGAATGCGATAGAAAGAGAGGAAGAGAAACAAAGACATCTTAGGGGACACGCTGAAAACTGATATGGGAAGAATGAAATAATCATATAGTGCTAAACAATTGATGATTACAGTTTAGCGGGTTAAAGAGAGTTTGTCACTGACATATATTACTACGACACTTGACGAGCATTGCTTGTATTGGCAACATCAGAATAAAGGAAGCTTTATGCCGTAAAATTAGTTATTAGTGGCGATAGATAATATAACACGAACTACTGTTTTCACAATTTACATCAATAAAGTCAACGTTTCGAATAAAAGATATTTATCATGAACTAGAAACACAATAAATGCAGAGTTCAAATGAATCTATGAACTACCTCGATGTCACATTGTTACCTTACTTACCAATCAACGTTCTTTAGTTCACAAAATAAATTTTTACATCTTTTTTATCAGTCCAAAATTGTATGTTGTAGTATGTTTATTTGTATGACAACAGCGAAACTCAAGAGCTGTATGTTAAAACGCTCCAGCTGAGCAACTGCGCAAACTGTGCTTTTGTGCATGCATACATGATATAATCACAGATCTCCAATCACAGCAACGGATGACATAGCAAAGACGGTTCCGCCCTCATTTTTTCACAACGGGCGAAGTTCTATGTGGAACGAACCGTGAAATATACGATATACAAGATTGGGTTGAATAAACTGTGACCGTCGACAATAGAAGTCCTTTGCGCAGGGTGTGTTTTGGAGGGCAGTTATATGGCGTCACGATAGAAGGGTCTCCACTTGCGTACATGCGAAATCATGCAAATTACTTCTTACAATAATAAGGAATTACAGTAAAATAATTGAATACAGTAACTAACAGTGTAGAAATATATCCAAATATACACATTCAATGACAGTTTTACACTACTAAAACTTTTTTAACTACTAAAAATATATATATTAGGATTTGCAATGTACATGTCATGTTATCATGTTTTTAGTGGGGTTTTTTCCCAAATAAAGTGTTATGCACACTCGATCACGTCATGAAGTTTGTCATCAATCATTTAATAAGTATTTCTAAAGCATTATTATATATGAAAATGGTTGACAATGAATTATCCATAGACCTATCTATATAATAGTTGAACATATTTCTATTATAAAAATATTATATAAATTTTAAAAACTTGATGGACAAAATATATTTGACAAAATCTGAAAACAAAATGTGCTCTTAAATTTTCATTTTAATTAATGGAAAGTTTCACAAGTTTTTAACTACTAATGCTACATCTGTTCTATATTAATGTATGGCTCAGAAACGTGAACACTAAATAAACAATTAGAAGACAGAATTGATGCCTTTGAGATGTGGGTATATAGAAGAATAGGGAGAACATCATGGAAGGAGAAGAAAACAAACAAAAAGGTTCTAAAAACACTTAATATGAAGAAATAATTACTAAGAGAAATAAAGATCAGGTAAATAAAATACTTAGGACACATTAAAAGACATGACACCATATTGAAGACCTTACTTGAGGGTAAAGTCAAAGGGAAGCGAGCAAGAGGTAGGCAGAGATATAAGTAGGAGAGTAACATCACAAGATGGACAGGTGATAGTCTAGCAGAGTGCACAACCAAGACAAGAGACAGGGGATGTTTGATGTCTGATGCAGCGAACCTTCGTTGCGGAGACGTCAGTTGATGATGATGAACTACTAAATATATATATATATATATTAGGATTTGCAATGTGCCCACAATCTAGCACCTTAAATATATATATATATTAAGATTTGCAATGTGCCCACAATCTGGCACCTTAAATATATATATATTAGGATTTGCAATGTGCCCACAATCTCTTGTTATCATGTTTTATAGTTTCTGTTTCAAATAAAGTGTTATAGACATACACATTCATGTCTCTGATTTAGTCATTAGTTGCTCAAATATTATTTCTAATAACATGATCTATGTATGAAAATGTTCAGAGACGAATATTATGTGTTCTTACAATGGTTAAACATAATGATACTGTTAATAATGTAATGTTTGTTTTGTTTGTTTGAGAACCCCAGGAATTTCGAGCGATTAGCTCTTGCTTCCTATGTTCAGTATGCATGTGGTTGCGTCTGTGGGTCTCATCAATAGACCACTAGACAAACCACACATGCAACAGAAAAATCTTAGTAGATGACATACCGTCATATTGAGGTTATCTTCTTATAGAAGCTTCATGGCACGTCATCTATACAATTATGCTTCTTATGCTTTTATTTCGTTGTTGAAATGTGTTTCATGTTTAATTGAATACATGTATGCACCCTCTGAGATTGGGAGTGAGCCAGAGATGTACTGTGCAGCACTGGGGAGGAAGAAACTGACAGGAACTGTTTTTTCCTATGGCTGAGACCCATCATAGGAGCACATTTAATCAGGACGTGACAATCCTTTTCACTTGAACATTTGGTTGCATGCCTGGAGCAATAGAGAGGTTCGGCATAACCAGTAGTCAATTGGTGGCGGGGAATGAGCACAGTGAACCCTATCTTGGCTACAGTGGCCAGGAGCAGTGCATTGGTTGAAACCTACCTTCCTGGAGGTGTGATAGTTATTCTCTGGCTCTGTCCCGGGTGGGCCGAAAATCCACAGACTTCCCAGCAATATAATGCCATTTAATGGCATTGTGTCAAAGGGCATGAGCCCATGGACCGCTGGATCAGCAACCAACCAACCAACCTATGTCCAGTGGGGTGTTTTTTTCTGAGCTTTCTTTCATTCTTCTTTCTTCTAGGAGACTTCGGCTTAGTACAATGCCTATTGAAGTACCTATGGATGATGATTATGTGTTTCATTGTATAATGTATGTGGACCTACAAATGGTGATTAAATGTCTCATTGTATCATGTATCTAGACATATAAATGGTGATTAGGTGCCTCCTTGTATCATGTATGAGGACCTATGAATGGCGATTAGGCATTTCATTGTATCATTTATGTGGTCCTATGAGTGGCGACTATGTGCTTAATTTTATCGTGTGCAATGACCTACGAATGGTGATTACGTCCCATCCTCCTCAGCTGGCTCATATGAAATGCGTTAACAGGTCACCTATTTACAATTATTTACTCGCCTTTTCGGTTCGAAATTACGTGCGAAGGAATGTTACTTTTACAATGTTACTGGGCATTCCTTTTGAGCATGCCTATATAGTCACTTTGCAATGATTTGCACTAAATATTCACAATTCAAATGAAGTAGCTAGTATCACCAAAATGCGTGCACGGTGAATTTGTAGCCACCCGGCACTTTATCCAGAAAAGAACCAAAAACGAATTAAAATCATAAACAGTACACGAGTATGGCCTAGTTAACGTATATATCAAGTGACATATTCTTTCCAGAACGTTGTCTTCGTCGTGGATACTCTAAACTCCTCTCTGTTCCGGGCAAGCAGGCCTGCATTGGCCAGAGACATGTGCATACATTCTTCGATGTCACTGGTCCATCGTCTTCCTGGTCTCCCTCTTCGTCTCTTCGCTGGCACTCTGCCTTCTAGAATCAACCTTTCGATACCATCATGTCGCTTTAAGTGTCCAAAATACTGTAGTTTCCTTCTTATGATGGTATTTAGAAGTCACCCTTCATTTAATTTCAGTAATTTCAAAACTTCAATGTTCTTCTATTTCTCTGGCCATGATATTCGTAGGACCCTTCAAGTTAACGTATGGAAATACAAATACTCAGTTGTCAAGGCAACCATATGACGGCTTTGGGGAAAACGTTCAAAAATCACCTACTGATAATTAAATTTAGAATTGCCAAAGCGTGACTATAGAAAACGTATCATTATAAATAAAGTTACCAGCATTATCATCCCACGCGTTACGAGATTGTGAAGCAAGACATGTCCACCCAAATTATAACAAATAATTTATTCTTGAAGATGCTTCACCCTGATTTCAATTTAATTGAATTCATAAAAAAAACACCCAGAATATATGCAACCTGGCACGCACGTTTATACAACGCTACCATTGTTATTGTCAAATATGTAGAGATCAAGCAATAGAGAAGCATACCTCCAAATTAGCTCACTTCTAAGCCATAAATTAGACAGTTTAGTGTGGTGGGATCAATCCACCCCCACCCCCCTTTTCAAGTAAAATAGAACACGATATTTAGCTATAGTAACAAAGATTATAAAGATTCCCCACCCCTCCCTTTTTCCGGAAAAAAAACACCTTAGTGATTAGTTGTTTTTTTTAAAGAAACTCCCACACCTTCCCTTACTAATGTCCTATCTACAGCCCTGTCTAATTAATCAGTAACATTTGCTGGTATGTAACTATTACTCGTACGTAACTATTACTCGTATGTAACTATTACTCGTATGTAAATATTACTCGTATGTAACTATTACTCGTATGTAACTATTATTCGTATGTAACTATTACTCGTATGTAAATATTATTTTATGCAATAATTACTTGTATGTAATAAGTACTCGTATTTATGAAAAAAGTGTAGCCTGGAAGGTACGTATCATCTTGAGAGAAATAAGTGTTTACCAACGTTGTTAGGTGGGTATCGCCCAGGAAAGAAGACATGGAAGAATGCAGCCATCTTTGCGCAGGATGTTTTTGAGGGGTTCAATTTTCATATGGAGACATGTGCTATGGTAATAGATCTTGAGGATGCTTACAATAAGGTGTCCTTGAATCTCTTGATGGACCAACTGTTAAATCGTGCAGTAAATCATGTTGCCGTGCAGTGGGTTGGTTCGGCCCTCCTGCACAGGAAAGTAGTTCTTAAGTGTGGCAACTGAGTATCGGCACCAATGGTTCTTAGCCCAGGTCTTCCACAGGGATCGCCTCTATTTCCTGTGCTTTTCAGTGTATATACAGTATACATCACTAACAATCAAATCACAGGTGTTGGCAGAACGATGTCGTAAGCTGATGATATCCTGGTGTATAGGCATGGCAGAAATTGAGAAGAATGCGTCGTGGATCTACAGGGAGAGCTGGACAGACTGACGAATTGTGTAGAGATACAGGAGCAGTGGTAAATCCTTCTAAGGCATTCGTGACTTGGTTTTCCTTGAACAATCAGATGGTTAAGCCACCCATGCCACATATTTCGTTGGCCAGGATCAGGTTAGAAAGAACCAGCACAATGAGATAAGTGGGTGTATTTTTTGAAATGTTTCAGGGAACATGTTGACCATGTTGTCATAGGGGCAGGCAAAGACTTAGCAGCAATGAATGTCATGGCTGCTACACAGCGTGAACAGAGGTTATTATTTATTTTAAGCCAGGGTTTGATAGAGGCTATGATGGAATATGCACTGACAATTCTGACTCTTAACCAAACTCAGATTGAAAGACTGGACAGAATGCAGCCATGCGTATCATTCTTGGATGCACGAGAAACACATCGACAAGAGCTATACGGTACCTACTCGACTGTCCAACGGAAGGGCATAGATTACAGTTTTTCTGTGCACGGGCGTACCTTTAAATACATGCAGACAAGGAACATCCTTTACATTCAGAAATACAGAAAGTTAAAGGTAACAAACTTACGAGAGGGAAGTCGTGACTGGGACGTGCTGAGTATGTTATACACAGCGTGCGCAAATTGCAAGATGTGGCAAATGGATAGGTCTATCCACAGATTTCGAAACTTCTTTAAGAGTAGTAATAACACTTAGCAGAGAATGCAGAGAATGGTGTCCCACGGCGGTACGCAACACGACACATAGAAAAATGGCTATCAATATGATGTACGATGTTGTTGGTAAAATCTGTTGTCCTTCTCCGCTTACCTTTTTGATGCTTCATTTGCTAATTCATGTATCATGTTCAACTCTCTTTCCGTCCATGTCAGGATTGTCATATGGTAGAATTGATTCTAATAAAATATCAGGTAAATATTGGCAAAAATAACCAAACTTTCACACATTTTCAACTGAGAAAAAAAAATACAAAAATTAACAAAACATAAATGTTACGGCCAGTGACATTTAAAAGTGGCAAAATTTGGGAAATATGTCGAATTATGTCAAGATGTCGTAGTAATATGTCAATATCTCATAATTATATGTCAATATGTTACAATAATATGTCAATATGTCCGTCATTTGCCATTATCTCATAATAATGTCAATATGTCGAAGTTGTATGTCAATATTTCATAATTATATGTCAATTTGTCGTAGTTATATGTCAATATTTCATAATTATATTTCAATATGTAATAATTATATGTCAATATGTAGTAGTTATATGTCAATACGTAATAATTGTGTGTGATGATTATATATGCCAATGTCATAATTATATATCAATAATATGTCAATATCTCATAATTATATGTCAATATGTCAAAAATATGTCAATATGTCATAATAATATGTCAATACGTTATAAATATATGCCAATATGTCATAATTGCATGTCAATATGTCATCATAATCATCAGGTGTCATGTCGGGTGGCGTAGGCGGTCATGGCTCTCCACAGCTCTCTGTCCACAGTATTATGCATCAAAGTCGTTGTTGTTTCTTTGCCGTGCCAGATTGTCAAACTCTAATATTTTCTCACGTTCTCGCCCTCTGTCTCTGGTGCTTTCAATCTTGCCTGTTGTGATTATTTTCTCTAAACCTGCCTGTCTCATGAAGTGGCCAAAAAAAAGAAGATGTCAATACGTAATCATTAAAAATACCAATTTCGTGAACAAATTTCAACATTTGATTTGACGCCGTGGCCAATGCTAGTGCGACCAACGGTTTCAAACTAAATAGCAATAAACGAAGACATAGTTATCTCTAACAAACATAATTCCATAAAATGCAGTAACAAAGTTAGAAGTACAAATTGAATTAAATTTACAAATGTTGATATTTGGGCATGGTGTGAAGTTTCGAAACTCATCACGATGGTAGATGATAGAGAGGCCTGGAGATCTTTCTGCACCGACGGTCTCATTGTGACAGGCCTACGTCCCTGGCGGGTTATGGGTTTATCTTCTTCTTCTTCTTCTTCTTCTTCTGCGTTCGTTCTGAAACTGCTGCAGATTAGCAGGATGTAGTCCGGAGAACGGAATGCGTTGTGTCATGGTTTACAGCAATGCTGCGATTTCTGCGCCTTTCGGCCTGACACATCCGACTTCAGTATGGCTTTGGGTCACTGACCCTATATGGGGGAATGGGACAGCCAACTCCATCTCATAATCTCCTTAATCGCCTTTTACGACATGCGTGGAAGGTAAACAGTGTTGCTATTCTTTGCTCCCCTTTCGGACCCGGCAACACAAGGGAGACGGATTTATTATTATTATTATTATTACTATTATTATTATTATTATTTGGGCTATATGATAACATCATATGTGAGGTGCGATTCTTATTCTTCTTCTTCAGCGTACATTCTCAAACTCCAGCTGAATTCTCTTGTAGCAGGACATGTCCTACTAGATTTCCAGCAGAATGTAGTACAGAGAATGGAAATGCGTTGTGTCACCGTTTTATTTGCGCCAATGACGTGCCACATCCGTCTTCGGCGGAAGGTGCGATTCAAAAATTAAAAGCAGCGTGCATCAAGCAAATATGACCTTTAACAATATGAAAAATATACGGTGTAACTTGTTCTTAGAAGTCGCTAGAAGTGAGAAGATGTGTCCTCAAACGCCCCATTTCATTTATTTTTACAAACATTGTACAATTAGTGAACATAAAATGTTGCATGCACGTAAACAACTATAAGAAAAGAAAAATTAAGTGTTGTTATAAGAAACAAGCAAGGAGTTTTTATTAGTTAAACATTCTCAAAACACTAGAAAGCATGTAGCGTGACCGGCCGTAAATTAGGATTACCACATTTCTCTCTTGTCAAAAGAAGGAAAAAACTGTGGCTCATCTTGGATTTTGACAGATGGAATGTGTTCACAGATTCTGATAATCGGGTAGATAGGTCTTCGGTAGGGGGTAAAAGTTTACTCGTTTTCTTCTTCTTCAGCGTTCATTCTCAAACTCCTGCTGGATCTCTCTTGTAGCAGGACGATGGTCCTATTAGATTTCCAGCAGATGTAGTTCAACAAATGGAAATGCGTTGTATCGCTGTTTTATTTGCGCCAATGGCCTGACACATCCATCTTTGGCGGTGTTTATTCCTTTAAAAATGGACATTCTCTCCTTTTAGTGAACTTTTAGTCACCTGTGAGCGTTTTCCTGATTTCTTGATATGCCTCCACATTTCTCTGACCAGTTTGTGCGGTGTAGTGTGCCAGCAACGCCGCACCTTTTGTCTCGTCCGTCTTCTGCCAGACGGTATCGTCGCTCTGGAAATTGGCAATAGTCACGTGTCTTGTCAAACCATTCATGGACTTGTGTAACCGCCAGAACAATTTTAGTGACTTTTCGCGTGTGATCTCCTTGCAAAATTCGTCCCATTTTGACGCCTTTTCTGACTTTGCAATATCTTTGGATGTTTGGATTAAGATATCTTTCTTCCGTTTCCATTGTGCGACCTCCATGGGCTGAACCTCTATTTTTTTTTGGACAAAAAGTTTTTAACGCCAAGGAAATCATTAAAAAACATTCACAGCGTTGTTTCCTCCACTGGGAAATCCCCTTTTTGGGACTATTTAGTTCGTTTCAATGACATAAGGAAAATAGTAACATCTAAATAAATTACAAACAAGTTAAAAATGAGAATTATAAAATGCTACATCTATTCCATATTATAGTATTGATCTGAAACATGGATACTAAATAAACAATTAGAAGACAGAATTGATGCCTTTGAGATGTGGGTATATAGGAGAATATGCAGAACATCACGGAGAGAGAACCCAATCGAGGCCAGCACCTTGAAGTGGTAATGGGGCTTAGTTTAGCCATCATGGGCTGGAAAATAAGACTGGTCGGGCACTCCCACTCGAGCAGGACCATAGTCCGGCCCAAGTAAGCAGAGTGCTGAAGACGGAGGCAACCAGCCAAAAGGCGCACAGATAATCAGGTTGCCACGCACAAAACACAATGTAAACATGTCTGCATCTAATAACAGTTATGGTGCCTGCCCTGTGGCGGACGTTCAGTCAGGGACACGGTGCCGGGCACTATACCTCGAAAGGGCCCAACCTCAGTTACTGAAAGTCCTTCTCAATTGCCCCGAGGAGCCAGGAGACAAGGGAATAGAGCTACTGACCAAACAAACAAACGACCAATAAAAATAATGCACTGGAATGCTGAGGGTGTCAACAGTAAAAGAGATGGATACAGCAAAAAATTGGAACTTGAAAATGTCCTCTGTGAAGAACAAGTTAATATATGCTGTATCCAAGAAACACACCTCAGCAGCGACATAGCCTTCAAAATCAGAGGCTACCAGTGCTACCGATCTGACCGAAAGGACAGGCGAAAGGGTGGAATTCTGACACGTTAAAAACAATATCAGCGCATGTCAGCTGGAAGTATATATGGAAGGGGCAGAATACCAAATACTCCACCTAAAAAGAGACAGTGCAGAATTCCATCTCCTGAACTACTACTGCCCAAATGATAAACCATTGGCACTAGACACAATTCCAGACAAAGAAAAGCTTATGGTGTGTGGTGACTTCAACAGCCACTCTCAGAGCTGGGGCTATGATCATATCAACAAGAGAGGTGAGGAACTTGAGAGCTGGCAGGATGAAAATAATCTCATCCTTATTAACCAGCCAGCAGTCTCACCAACCTTCTACTCGAGAGCATGGCACACCACCTCTACACCAGACCTGGCATTCCACTCACCAGGCCTGGAATGGAACATCACACGTGTCGTTGGAAAGCAGCTTGGGGGTAGTGACCACAGACCAGTATTTCTGGAAATTCACAATGAAGATACCAAGGACAGCAGAATGCTCACTAGGTGGAACTATAAGAGGGCAGACTGGAAAATGTACCAGCATTTAACCAGTGTTCTAGCTAAGGACATGAACTTGGACAAAGACATCAATAGAGCAGTGAGTGAATTTAATAGATGTATACTACATGCTGCTAGTAAAACCATACCCAGGGGGGGCACGCAAAAACTACAAACCCTACTGGAATGATGAACTGGAAAAGCTGCAAAATGAGATGGAAACATCTAGACAGCAGGCTGAGAACAGACCTAGCCAAGAACATCACAACAAATATCAGCAAACAAAGGCTAAATTTCAAAGAGCCAAGTTACAAGCCAGACGAAGCAGCTGGAAAGAAAAAACAGAGTCGCTGAACCTAGAAAGAGATACTAGGAAATTATGGAAACTTGTAAAACAACTAAATGATGAAGGTACAGGGAGAAATACCAGGATCACACTTTATAAAGATAGAAAGATTTTAACAGGTAAACATGCAGCTGATTACTTTGCAGATTCCTTTGCAGGAGACAATAACGTCAAAGTCAGCCCAGACAAACAACAGGAGGTTCGAGCGAACCAGCAAAACATTGGACAAGGCGAACCTATACCTGAAGTCATGGAGGCACCAATCACAATGAGAGAACTGGAGCATGCAATATCCAAATTGAAAATGAAAAAGTCCCCTGGAGCTGATGGAGTGTCCAAGGAAATGATTGGAAACCTGGGAATTGCAGCAAGAGCAAAGCTGCTGCAGATCTTTAACACAAGCTGGTCCACAGGTAATGTACCACAGGCGTGAAGAGAAGCAATAATGATACCTCTCCTCAAATCAGGAAAAGATGGCAACACAGTCTCCAATTACAGGCCCATCAGCCTCACAAGCTGTCTATGCAAAACAATGGAACGTATTATCAATTTTAGGATGCAGTGGTACCTTGAAAGTGAAAACCTTCTGGTATCACAGCAAGCAGGTTTCAGACAGTGCTACTTTACTGAAGATCAGGCAACCTACCTCTCCCAAGAGATTGAGGATGCCTTCCAAGAAAAGAAACTGGTACTAGCATCATGGATAGACCTCAGGAAAGCATTTGATAAGGTCTGGCAAGAAGGGCTCCTAAAGAAATTGCGAAATTGCAGGGTTAGCTCAAGAATGTACAAATGGGTAAAAGCATACCTGCATAATAGAAGAACCAGGGTACAATTAGATGATCGCAAAAGCCAGAAAGTCCTACTGCGTCATGGAGTCCCCCAGGGAGGAATCCTGTCACCCACACTTTTCTTGGTTTACATCACTGACCTAGTTGCTGAACTACTACAATGGATCAAAGTGGCAATGTATGCTGACGACCTGGTGATCTGGTGCACGGAAGAACATGCGACAGTGGCCATTAAACAAATACAAAGAGCTATCGATGCCCTAACCTTATGGGCAAATAGATGGTGCGTAAGCATTAACACAGATAAGTGCAGCACTACACTCTTTACCCTTTCACCAAAACAAAAAGCCAGTCATATCAAGATAGATGGAGAGCTCTTGAAAGAAGACAAAAACCCACATACCTCGGAGTTACTTTTGATGATAAGCTGACATGGAAGCAGCACATAAACAAAGCAACAACAAAAGCCAGGAGGAAGTTAGCCATCTTGAGAAAACTAAGTGGAACCACATGGGAGCCATTGGGAATATACTCACTAAAGTTTACAAGCAAGGAATAAGACCACACCTGGAATATGGTTCAGCTTCATGGTGACCTGCATCAAACACCACATTACAAGATCTAAATAAAGTGCAAAACCAGGCACTTAGAATAATGTTGGAATCAATGAAATCAACACCCATAGCAAAGATGCAGAAAATGGGAAGAATGCAAACACTTGGCGAACGCAGAGACACAAAAGTACTAATTCAATCAGAAAAGTTTCAGTGTATGCCAAGTCATCCAATGAAGGAAAGATTCAAAAATCTAGCAATGGGGCGACTGAAAAGGAGCAGCTTTATCCATCAAGCTAAACGACTCCGTAGACAACTTACAGACCTACCTGAAGTTGACAGCCCCTTAAGGTCTGTACCAGAACAAACCCCGTGGAGTGAAAGCCATGGAATGCCAATATACATTCAGACCCATGTGAAAGGAATACTAAGCGAGTACGAACTGAACAGTGTGCAGCGGAGGATAGTCAACCTCAGTTTCCTGGATGAGGAATATCCACAGGATATATGGGTCAGAGTATACACAGATGGGTCAGCACAGAATGCTGTGAGGAATGGAGGTGCAGGTGTATATATAGAATATCCAAACAAGCCTAGAGATACAATCAGAACACCGACAGGAAAATTCTGCAATAATTATGATGCAGAAATCCAGGCAATTAGTGTGGCAGCTAAAAAACTGCTGAACTCCAACTCTGACCTACAGCCTGTGGTATTCCTGACAGATGCAAGGTCAGTGCTTCAAGCTCTCCAGTCTGGAAAACTAACAGACTTGAAAAAACTACTTAGCGAATTGTCTTACCAGTATAGGGTAACCATGCAGTGGATACCCTCTCACTGTGGAATACCAGAAAATGAAAAAGCAGACCAACTGGCTAAGGAAGGTGCTGCCGAAGACCAACCAGATATACCAATCACCTACCATCAGAAAAAACAGATGATCAAGTCAATAAGAAAGCCACAAACACCAACACAAGATGATTATAACATTATGAACAGATCAGAACAAGTTGTAATTCTACGTCTCAGAACATGACACAACCGACTCCGCAATCACATGTATACAAAGTTCAAGATTGGCAACACGGCCATGCGTACATGTGGACAGGCAGCACAGAGTGCCAAACATATACTTCAAAAGTGTTCTGAGCATGAAACGCTGAGGCAGACATATTGGCCAGAGGAAACAAAACTGTATGAACTACAAAAGACAGTGAGTTTTATTAAGGAGACAGAATTACATATATAGACATGTTTCAAGTGAACGAAAGAAGAAGAAGAAGAAATGGAGAGAGAAGAAAGCAAATAAAAAGGTGCTAGAAACACTTAATATGAAGAAAGTACTAACAGAAATAAAGATCAGGCAAATAAAATATTTTGGACAAACTAAAAGACATGAAACCTTATTGAAGACCTTACTTGAAGGTAAAGTCAAAGTGAAGCTAGCAAGAGGTAGACAAATATGCAAGTGGGAGAATAACATCACAAGATGGGCAGGTTAGTCTAGCAGAGTGCACCACCAAAACAAGGGACAGGAGATGTTGGAGATCTGTTGCAGCCAGCCTTCGTTGCGGAGACGACATTTGATGATGAGTTCGTTTCACCTTTCGTTTAGTATGTAGACCAAACTCATAGGATTGGATCAAAAAATGTTCATTGTTGTCAACTTTTGTGAACTCCCCCCCCCCCTCCCCATCTCTCTTCAATTTTGTCTTGTCACAAGCTATCAAACTATTTCAGGCTTCATCCTCCTTTCCCCATTGCTGTCGCAATTTATGGACAGCCCCTAGGGCTTAATATTTATTTACAAATATATCATTGACTTATCATTCGATTTCTTATTCATGAAACAAAGATAGTGTTTATAGACATAAAACTCGGTGTATCAACTCTTGTGGGCATATGTCTATTCTACAAAATTTAGGCCAAAATGATAAATCTGAAGGTGTTTTTTTTTTAATGTTACTGACAAAAATGTGCAATTAATAGCTCTGGTCTTGTATTGTTTCAACAGCGAATCCTCAATAGTTTGAATTTTTATAATGCATATCATGGCCGCTTACAGTAGCTAAGTGTGATTCAGTGTAAGATTGGAAAATCGTTGTAGTATTGGTGATCAATATCTTACAATTCTTAGTATATAAAACGTACTATTTAGATAGGCTTAGGTTACTGATATAATTTCTCGGCGCCTAATTAACTCCTACATCGGGCATGTCCTACGCGCAGACAGCCAACAGAATACTGAAAAAATACACCACCAATTTACTTGAATGGATACTGGACCTACAGTAAAAACTACATGAGCAAGGGGTAGACCAAAAGAAACACTCAGAAGAACAATACTTAGAGAAAGTAAAACAACCAATATTCATACTACCGGTATTAAAGAACTGCACAGAATAGCTTTGAACAGACAAAATTGGAGAGATCTGCCCTATGTGCTAACTTCTGCGCAAAAGGAAAATGAATGCATATGTGAATGGTAGAAACTAAGAAACGTTTATTTATAGTACAGGCTACTTTTTCCTCACAAAAAATTGTGATTTCATAAAAATATGGAGTGATTGATTCTGGTATGGGTGAATCATAGTCAATGTCAGTACAATGATGAGTGTGACTCAGACTGCGAAGACTCCAAGCAGGACCTAGTGCGTAGATTTTCTCAGTATAATGAAAATTGAAATGATGCAAGTCTTTGAAGTATTGCTTTTTTAAAATGTTTTTCTTCAAAATGCCACCAAATGTATTTTGATTGGTGCCTTCTCTCTGCATCATAATAGTCTATTCTATAGAAAGAACGGCACTGAATCTAAGAGATTTTAAAAGTGGACATCCATGTCCATATGATGTTATGGTCCTTTCTTTCTGGCAGTCAATGCAGAATGTTATGTACTGTTACTTGTAAACCTTGTTACAAATTTAGGGTAAAAGTAAATAATAAGTCTTCACTGTGCTATAAATAATGCACTGTTTACATTTATAACTGCCTAACGTTATGGATTTCCGTGTAACACCAATGAAATTAATGGCTGCCGTGACATCACATCCCAACAATCACTGAGTTCAACTCTAGACACAGAGGAACTTATGCATAATCTGTTTCTTTTCCAATTTACATATTAAAAAAAATTTCCTATGATTTGTATTGAGCGATCATTATTTCTGCCCGCTACACACGGAGCGAGGTGCGTGCACACAGAAATAATATTTCTAATCCTAACTGTACTCAGTTGTAAGTATTTAACCGTAATCTTGCCAAATCACACAAAAAGGGTCAGGAAATACTTCGAAACTAGAACAAAGGTCACAGTGAAGACTTATACTTCACTTGTGCCCAAATTTAGTTACAATTTAGAGAATTTCATGCAGTGAACCATTACTTAACTAATGGAGAAGAGAAAACAGCAAATATTAATGTTTCTACAAGAAGAAAATGATGGGCTTATATCATACATGTGCCACTACTTAGAATGAATAAAAACAGACTGCCACTACAAGCATTAAAATGGGTACAAGAAAAAGACAAAGAGAGGCTCATTGTAGAGCAACAATCAAAGAGTAGGTCTTATATGACTACTCTATGAGTCTCAACAACATGCAAGAATTACACAGAGTAGCATCACATTCTTCTTCTGCATTCATTCTCAAACTCCTGCAGATTAGCAGGATGTACTCAGGAGAACGGAATGCGTTGTGTCATGGTTTACAGCATTACTGCGATATCTGCATCTTTCAGCCTGACACATCCGACTTCAGCATGGCTTTGGGTCACTGACCCTATATGGGATGGGACAGTCAACTCCATCCCGTAACCTCCTTAGTCGCCTTTTACGACGTGTGGAAGGTAAACAGTGTTGCTATTCTTTGCTCCCCTTTCGGGTCACAGCAACACACGGGCGAGCAACACATTGAATTGATTGTTGCTCAAACTGGAGAGCACAAGTTTCTTCCCGCTGCGCCTCTGTCTATAGTACATATGTTTATAACATATTTCTCTACATAATAATAATACTTTTCAGTAATCCCATTATATTTTATTCATAGTTTATACTGCACAATAGCAAATGTGTGTATAAATATTTTGTCGGTCTGGACAAATTTGTTATGGGATTTGACTGATAATATTGTTTTCATAAGCTTTAATGCAAAGCTAATTCAAATGTGCACAATAAGCATTCTCTGGACAAATTAAAATGCTTTCCTGACTATGGCATTTATGACATTTAGAGAAAAATGTCATCTCAGAGCAGTTAATTCTGCAAAATACAGTATTGAGATTGGTTCTTGGATCACAAAATGTGTTCACACAATTGAATATCTCAGCAAATGTAAGCAATTTATGTCCCAATCTACAGATTAATGCTTCCTTATGGGAGAAACTTTAAAACAGTAATGAAGATTTGCTAATCACTGGAAACACACAGAAAAATTGGTGTTTCAACCATATAGCCTTTATCAAGAACACATGGTGAGTTATGTGTTCTTGATAAAGGTCATTTGGTTAAACATCAGTCTTTGTGTTCCCTCCAGTGATTGGCAAAAGGTCATTACTGTTTCCAAGTTTTGTCTGACATATTTGTTTTGCTGCAGTAAATATTATTGAGTAATGGTCGCTTGTGTAGCAACCTTGGTTTGGTCTTTCTTGTTCAGGGTGCAAAGAATTCTGTCTTTTTTCTAGTCATGTCATAGGAAGCAATTAAGGAACGTTGGGAGGATAGGCTGGTGTCAGCCTATCACCTGTGAAAAAATCATCATCACTGCATGTTTTGTCGTGATCTCATACTTTTGTCCTCTGTCGAATGGTTGTCATGGATGATGAAAAAATGTAGGTCAGTCGACATTGCACCATTGTCATTTTGTGGCAGACTCCATAGTGGTGAGGAACACTGGGTGTACCATTAATAAAGATATGTTAACAGATCTGACAGAGTAATGAAGAACTAGTTGGCCCAGAAGTGTATGCTAAGCTCCTAGCAGGACATGATCCTGGATAGTCACTCCAGAATTCCTTCCTTTGGGGCCTAAACGCATCCATAAATACCCCCTTCCCCTAACACAAACCATGATTTTGGAGATTTGAAACCCCACCCCACCCCCTCCTATCTACGGACCTGCATAAGTCATTTCAGGTTGAAAACTCTCAGGCTAGTGTCCAAATAAAATGATTTCAGTTTTTGTTTCATCTTACAAGTAAATCACAATATGCTCTTGAATTGATTTCAAATTTTTTCTCTCCATGTGCAGTTGAGGAAAATTCTACAAGAATGTCAGAACAAGGTCATAATCACACAGTAAAGCCTAGAGATGATGATGAAGAGGAAGACCCTGTAGAGAAAATGATTAACAAATCAGGATGTTTACAGCTGCATTATGCTGTTCAAGAATGCATCGGGGAGAAGAAAGACTGGAGAGAGTGTCAGAACGAAGTACGAGAGTTTCGCAAGTGTATAGAAGCAGGAATGATGAAAAAACGACACAGCTGACCATCTTTCAAGTGTGAAATTTCTACTGTATTATTTCAATGTAAAGGTCATCTCCTGTGTTGTGTGATTAGTTTCTTGTTGGTATAATATAAAACACTATGAATTTTCTGACATAATGATTTGCTAAAGTTTGCAAGTCAGTAAATGAGATGTGTGTATGTTTAACATAGGGTCCTGTACATTTTAATCCATATTAATATTTCTCGTAGAAATTATATTCTTAAGTACGTGGTGTCAAACTTGTTTGAATATAATGTATATATTACGAGTTTAAAACTAATGTGGTTGTTTCTTTGAGGTCATTGTTGACAGAAAAACAAACATTTTCTTTCCTCTGCTGGATTTTAACTTTTTAAGGATTAATATCCAGTTAACATTTGCAATTTAAATCAAAATAAACACAATGAATGCACTTTTTCTTTTATTTATTTGATATGTTGTACATTAACCCAAAAATCCCTTAGCGGCTAAAAATCTGCGGTTATATATTCATTACCAAAATAGCCATTCTCATCCAATTGACACACAGCCGTTTAGATTAATGTCTATTACCAGTTCCATGTGAATAGACATGCTAAATATAGCCCTGGCATGATTACCGGTAATGGCGACTTCCAGTGTTATTTTCCAATCGTTTCTAATAGCTGTTGATTCTGAACTGCGAAAAGTTTTATTATGACCTTCAATTTCAGTAAAACCTTGGTAAAAATTGACCTACTTGTGATTGATATGTTGGTAGACAATTTTTAAATCCCCCCCCCCCCCCCCCCAATAGACCTATAATAATATCAACACAACTGATCTATGTCAATATTGATCAATTTCACAAGCACACAGGTTTACTCTTGATCAAGACTATGCCTAGTTTTCACTATTTCTATGTGAGTCATCTTTGGGGGTACAAGCAGAACATTGTGCGTTCCAGTATCAAAATTTTCAGAAAAATTAGATCTATTTTGGAAATCTGTTTCACCAGATATCTAGGGTTTTCTTTATGTGAACTAGGCCTATATGTTTGGAGTAGTTAATAGTTACAGAATTTTTTTGTCATGCTGTGTCAGGGAGAATGATTTGCAGCTTTCATTTGAACATTTATCAGCTAATAAATTTATATAAGAAGTAAATAAAGCCAACATGAAACTGGGGCTCACTTTTTTTCCTCTCATGTTATATAAGTAAACTTATCTTACATGATATTCACAAAGATATGTTCACAGATCAGTACCTCTTCTATTTATCTGTTAATTGGACTTTGATTGCAAATTGTATTTTATATTAATTTGTCTTGCACAGTATCTTCTGATGTTTGTGGAGTTGTTCCCCTTGCCCTGAGAATGCAGCCTGGAGATTTTTCTAATCGGGACTGAAAGTGTTAATATCTATGTTCTATCAGCACCGAGTATAGTGGACAGAAACCAGTACTCTCCATTTCCTATGTCGATTTGTTCTGTGTAATTCTTGCATTGGAGGGCACTGGTTTCTACCCTATGCACTGTATTCAGCACTGAAGGAACATAGAATTCTTGCATGTTGCTTAAACCCATAGTCATGTCCACTCTGATGATTATTGTACAAAGTGTGAGTATGGGTTATCATCTGAACACACTAGAGAAGTCTATAGGTGCTCTGATCTCAATAAATCCATCAGAATTTAGTGGCTCACTGTTCCAGTTCAGTGTTGATTTATGGTTGCTGATTCAGAGGTCCATGGGCTCATGCCCTTTGAGCCAATGCCATTATGTGATATATGCATGTGTTTGTGAGCTGTTGTTTTGTTTCATATAATGTGTTCCATTTATCTGACCTTGGAGGGAAAAGCATTTTCCAGATGACATCTAGCAGTGGACATTAAAAAAGGTGGTGGTCAACAGTTCCGTAGAGATGAGTGCACTGCTGGTACCCTGGAGTATGTTTTGGATGTATTCTGTTCAGGTGATTGTTATGCTGTACATGTTGTGTGTGCAGTCGGAAGATGATACTCTATTCTTTCCTTCCCAGGTTGATGTCTTTAGGATTTGGGCTGGTCATATATTTATAGATTTCCCTCCCAGTGTTTCCTATGGCCCATCTGTTCATGAAATTTTCTTTGTTCACAGATTTCAACATCATTTTAACTGTATGCTTGCTTGTTTCTGTATAAGGCTGTTCTTGTTGTGCTCCATCTTTGCTAGTCTGTCTGCTTTGTCATTGCCAGGTGTGTTTGAGTGGCCAGGAATCCACTGCATAACAATGCTGACTTTGTAAGATCTAAGCAGCTGGTTGGCATTGTGATATATTTCAACCAGCTCAAGTTTACAAAGTCCATCACATTCTGGTGCTTGAAGCGAGGACATAAAGTCTGTAAATATCACAATTTTTTGGACATTTAATGGAAAGGTATAAAATATGGTATCAGGTGGTACAACTTCTAGTGCTGTTTTTCAGCTTCATAGTTAGGACATATCTCCCCACAGGCATCAAACAACTCATCGGATGTTTTGTCTGAATATTATATAGACACCATAACCTGCTTTGAAAGCAGACCCGTCAGTATAGACATGAATCCATTGTTCTGGGTAGGTGTCTATTGTTTTCTGTGTTGCTTTCATAAGACTTACCTGGTCAGAACTTTTGTTGCATTATCTCTTAATTGCATCTTGATTTCTTGCAATTTAAAATGTGTGGTGGTAAACATTTTTCTACTTTTTGCAGCTCTTGTCTGAGAGATGATAGATGTCTTTTATTTCATTGACATGGCTGAGGGTTGACTTTTGTTTTATTCTGTGGTTTTGAAGTTGTTTATTTGGGTGGTCTTTGTTCATTCTGTGATAAGCGGCCATATCTCAGTATCTCAAGGGGTTCTACATTTGTGCTGGTACATATTTCACATGCAACCTTTTGTGTAGATATCATTGCTCCACTAAGGCATAGGGCATTGTTCTGCACTCTCTCTAGAGATTCTACATTTGTCTTGGAACATGTTGCCAAGAGTGCACTGTTGTATTCTAAACCAGAACGTATGTAACCAAGATATAGTCCTCAGAGAGTATTCTTGTATGATTCCCAAGATGTGCCAGTGAGTTTTTTCAGTAACTAACCGCTGCAGTGCTTCTTGAGGATGAGCTGCCGATCAAACATGACACAAAGATATGTGGGATGTTCTTCTCTTGGCAATTTCTGTGTATCTAACCATAGATATTTTCTTTGGCTACTTTATGACTCTTGGTAAATATGATATAGACAGTTTTCTCAGTTTATTTTCAGCTTTCATATTTGACAGTACTAAGCAATCTTCATTTAGTCTTTTGGCTGTACTTTGAATATTCTCATTCATGGCTCTGCCATATTTAGGTCATCAGCATAGAGGGTTTTTTCAGCTTTGATATGCTTGGTTAGGTCATTAATATAAATGAGAAAGAAGGTGCAACTCAAAGCAGAACCCTGTGGTAAGCCTTCATCAGAACTTCTTTAGATGGGATTGCATCATTTATCTTTGTCTGGATTGTTTGGTCAAGAAGGAAGTATTTTATCCAGTTATATAGCTTTACATAAATTCCTACCTCAATCATCTTCATCAATAGACCCTTTCTCCATACTTGATCATAAGCCTGTTGTATGTCAAAGAAGATGACTACAGTGTGTACATTTTCCCGGAATCCATCATGGATTTTCTGTGTCGATCTAAATAGGTGTCTTCTGTGCAACTGCCTTTACTGAAGCCTGCCTGTTCATGACAGAGGATGTTTGAGATTTTGGAGAACCAGTAAAGTCGCACATTAACCATTCTGCCAAGACATGGGATGGTAGCTTTTGGGTTCATCTGGAGGTGTTACTTTTTTAGGATGAAAAATATGTGAACATTTCTCCAGTTGTGTTGATTTCTCAGTCTTTTCATTATCTGGTTATTAGTTATGAACCAATATCATTGCACTCCAGGCAAACCCATATGTGATCAGTCTCCCCTAGCAAACAAAAGGTATGCAATCTGATGGTTCCCATGGCTCCCTGGTAGATTATGCTTCTCATTCTAACATACAGACATCCATTTCTACTCATACTACCTTTAATATCAAATTTCCCAAATTTCAGCCTCAATGTGTTATCAATTGCAGTATCTGCATAAGGCAGGCACTCTTGAAACAATGTCAACACATCATCAACTGTCAGCTCTTTCGCTTTTACTAGAGCCGCTATTATGTCAGACTCCCAGTCCATGCTGCGAAAGATCCCAAATGGTCGGTGTCAATGAGTGGACATCTATAACTACATCCAACTATCAGGTTATCACATGGATCTACTGCCCAGGACATGATGTATGCAGTAACAAGATTACATACAAAGCACCAATAGATGAGGAGATGTATATCTACTGTTTCTCTTTCTGGGCTGTTTCAATCTTGTAAAGTTCTCATGATTCACACTTCTAAAATCTTCTTATCAAACGAATACGGATATTATGTTATATATTTGTTGTTACTGAGGATATTTCAATACCTGCACAGGATGTTTGTTGTAATAGTCCTTGTCTCGATTGATCCATTCTGGTGACTTTGAGTGCATGGTTTGAATGTCTTGACAAAATCGCATCTTTTTTTGGAGATGCAGTTAGTCAAGTACGGAAGAATGCATGTGCAACAGTTGCTAGGCGATGTGGTGCAGCTGAACGGACTGGTTAAATTCCCGTTTACTCAAGAATTTTTTAATTGTCCTCTGGCATCCTACTTTACTTGATCAAACAAGGTGTCTCGGTACATTGATTATATCAGAATGATCTATTGACAGCTTTGCTATTGTGACCATGCTCACCAGTTCATCAACTTGTTTATTACCCTCAACACCTGCATGTCTTGGTATGAATATGAAGGTAATGTTTCTAGTCGTAATTTGTGCCGGATTTTGAAAATTGTAAAATAGGGAAATTTGTTATAATATAAATAGATGATGCACTATAGAGGGATTCCACTTTACTGATGTAGCTTTTTCATATGCTTATGGGGCATCTCCAAGATGATGTGTATGGTCTTTTGATTTTATATTAAAAAAACATGGGGTACACAAATTTCATATTGCTTTAGTGTGACTCCCAGGATTAGCAAATAAGGATCCTAAAAGTACCTCTTCATGGTGCACTATGAAAACTAACATACTACAGCTTGTGCAATGTTTCTAACACTTTTAGGGATCATGTCTGTGAATGCTACAGATAGAATGAGAATTGATTGCAAAAAGACAAACAATATCTCTGGCACCTCTTAGCTGACACAGCTAGTAGCACTGTTGCCATATGGTGACACAAGGCATTTCAACTCAGACAGCTGGACAACTCATTCAGCTCAGGCAACTAATATCAATGTCCTGATATGAGTAGATGAGGTTAGTGTTGTGGCATCTAGAGCACATTGAATGCCTCTGGAGAAAAGGCAAAATGCTCTAGAAGTCAGCATCGAATAAGGGAAAAACTAAAGTAAACAATGGAGTTCCAATTGTCTAGCATGTGACTGGTCCACCGAAGTGTTGTTCATGGTCAAGAACACATAGACGTAAAAATGATGTGTCCGAAAGAAAATGTTTCACAACAATTGACCCCATTCAGGTATTGGCCACGCCAACTTGAGTTAAGTTCTCACCGGTATAGAAAAAAAGTGGAATTCAGTTCCCCAGAGCACATATTGTTCAAACTCTCTGACCGAAGCAGTTTTGAGATTCTCTGCTGTGAGCAACATAGACAGAGAGGAAGTCCTTGTCTTTGAGGCCAAGCCAACCCTAGTCTAACTCAACTGTCACCTTTGTCCAATATGACTTATACAGAAGAAATTAGGTCTGGTACCTAAGGGGTAATGGAGGCATCTTCCTACATAGAGAATAGTTCGAAGGCTGCAAAGCACCTTATTGGATGAAAGATGCACAGTGAGTGACCCAGGCAAAATACCAATTCGTCTCGCAAGATAGACCACCTCAGAGTAGAAGGTTTATTCAATAGGTATTGCATTAATCCGAAAGCTCTGAGAAACCACCCTACTGAACACAAGAACAAATCGCTTGCAATTCTTGGAGATCTAAACAAAACATTGCAAAGACATTTTGTGAAAGAAATTTGTTTTTATTCATATTTTAATTACAATACAAAATGTGCAATAATGACAAAACAGTAATTGATATGTACATTGTACATGTGGATAAATGTAGCCCGTCTTCATTGTTTAGACACAATTCTATTTTTTCATGCAAATCTTCTTCAAGAAACCATAGAAGGATATGAAAGTATTAGGATACAGACAACATAAAATAAAACAATGTATCTGGCAGTACTAGAAACAACACAGCAAAGAAGAAGCAAGAATGTGGATTCCTACAATATTAACACTTTTGCTGCTACAAACAACAAAAATAATTTAAACACCAAATACTTGTTTGTGAGGAATTTTGTGAATCCAAAACTGATATTCTGTGTGGCACCTCCCATTAATTAAAAATGTTATTCCAATATGGATGCACACATGAGCGGATTGATTTAGCATTAATCATTTATAATTGAATTATTGCGTTTAAAATAAAAATTAACAATTCAAAATGGACATCATAGCTGATCGTGGTCCAAAATGATTGACATTCAAACCTTCTAGAAAGCAATAGCGATAAAGTTACTCAGGATCAGATGCAGAATTGGACTATGATTCAAGCAATGATGGCCAGATTGATACGTGATAGCCCTGTTGGTCAAGCAGCTGAGTGATGGACACCCCCGTGAGCATGACAGCCATTTGCTAGAAAAAATAATTCATTAGATGGAAATTAAATAATTTTGAACATACTTGAGATATACTTTTTTTGTAAAATTCATTCATGTGTGAATATATGAAAGTTTTGAAGTCTCAACTTTATTGGTTAATTATTAACAATTTCGTAACCTTTACGACTCTGCGGTCGCAATATTGCGCCTATGAGCACAGGGCACATTGTGCCTGCGGGCGCAATCCCGCTTACATACGACATTGCCCGATTCCAGAATATGGAACTTCACGAAGTAATGATCCCATGACGTATAAAACCCGCCAAACAAAGCTAGGAATACGTCACAGTTTAAAGGTCAAATTCCTTTACTCATTATGATTACAAGAATGGAGAAAGCCGGCTGGTTTTGTCAACGAATTTCTAGAGCGACGTTGGCCATTTTGTAGCCATATTTTACTATCAAATTGAGTACCATGGCTAAGTGATTGTGACTACATGTTTTAATTGTTGTTTTTTGTGTTTAATATATTGTTATTTGATAAGAATGTTTGTGTAGTCATTCAAAAACACAAAAATAATATGTATCAGGGGTGCCACGTGTGTGCATAGATAATAATTACGCTGCGTGTCGGCCTAGACCTAGTGTTGACCAGACGGCCGTTATATGCGATTTCTTCACGTTTTATTAGTTTTTTTTAGTTCATATTATATTAGTTTTGATATAAAACAATATATATATATATATATATATATATATATATATATACACAATAAGTATAGGTATTTATGAGGATTTTATCAATGTTTCAACACATTGCTCAAGTATTAGGGTCGTCAAGAAGTTATATGTGCGATTTGAAAATGGCATTTTGCGATTTCCCCCCCCCCCCCAAATTTTCAACTTCCCAACTGTCATATCATACATACAACAACAACAAAAACATGACTATATTCACTCCTTTATTTAGATATGCCAAAATTATTTTGATATCTTTTAAAACAAAAAAGTTATCACGTTTTCAAAACACCCACCATCAATAACGCAAATTTTCCAAAAAAGAATTCAGGCCCAAGATGATGTTTCTTAATTTTTAATTCAGAGCCCTAGAGGTTAAAATTATCACTAGTATAACTTTTCATGCCCATACAATGATGTGACAGTAGGCAAGACATGACTGAAAAGGGCTTGATAGAGGAAGTGTTTAACTATGTGTGGAAAAATGGTGTGGTGTCCCAATACATGAATTTAGATCATTTGGTTTCAGAAAAACCCTTTTATTTAATAATGCTAAAAATGAATAGAACGATAAATCTAATATACTAATTCAAAGTAATGTCTTTGCACTCTCTCGCTTCCCATAGGTGCCTAACCCTGTTCAGTTAGTGAAATGTATCTTCAACTGTGTTTCTGATACTCTATGTAAGAAGGACAAATGGTGAAAATATCATGGATCTCTGAACAAATATTTGTTCTACTCTAGAACAGGGGATGCAACATGCCAGGATTCAATCCCATATGCTGTTGATCTTAAACTAGTGTTCAATATGATGTGCCAATTACCCACAACAACAAAGTACATACACATTAAAATTGTTTCATTTCAGATTTAATCTTATTCTTCTCAAGACTACAAAAAATGTTTCCCTTCCAAAATAAAATAACTGTGTATTATTCTACACATCTATTCTTATCATGTTAAAACTACATCCGAATTTATACATTTCATCGCAAGTGTGCGTATGCACGATTACTCTCACAGATTTTGTGGACCTCTTGTTTCCTTCTAATTGCCCTGCCCTGAAAATAGAAATGGATTGGAGTTAACGTAAGACAAGATTTGATTCATTAAAATGGTAAAATGAAGGAGCATTTATTCAACAGAACAATCACCAATTAGAAAAATGATAAATAAGCTTTGTGGGTTAGTAAGAATAACTCCAGATCCCAAGCTTGCATTCTTTACATTACACTGGCAATGTCACTGAACATATAAGTGGTGACCACACATTCAACAATAGTTAAAATTTCTCATGCAGGATATACTTCAATTAATTATTTGCTCCAGTGTGTTGCCAGAGCACACAAGAGGAGCAAAGAATAGAACTCTCACCTGCCATGCATGTCATAATAGGCAACCAAATGAGGTTTGAGGGGTGGAATTGGCTATCCCATAGATCAAAGTGACCAAAATGTCATTCTGAGGTTGGATGTGTGAAGTCAAAAGGCACAGAAATCACATCCAAGCTGTAGACATCACAGCACATTTCATTCTCTGGCCCTATATTCCATTAATCAGCAAGAGTTTCAGAACAAATGCTGAAGCAGACAAGTCAACACCGTGAGGGAAAGAATAGTTGTGGGGGTTAAAATGAATGAAACTATACTAACCTTATGATTGTATGCATCCATTATTTCCAGTGTTAATTTTGTCTCCATTGGTATTCTCCGTTCCTTGTCTCTGCAGCTTTCAATTATCCATTTCATTGCTCTAAATCTCTGTTCATTAGGGTTAGTGCTAAATGGCACCTGTATTTTTGTCAAAATAAACACAAGTAGAATATCATAAAATATAAAATGATGTAATCATTTACACAGTCCATTGGAACAAGCTGTCAAGGAATTCAGATGTACCTTCACCACAACCACGAGCAGTCTTACCATGGAGATAAAAATGTGATGGGGGCACTGTTATAGCTAGTGTCAAAGGCTTATTCTCATAAATACATACTCATTGAACAACATTATTCACAAAATTGAAGCAGGGGTCATCTGCCATCAATGGGTGGAGTTGTTGGAACAATATGTGACCAGAAATATTAACCGCATATTTGTGCAAGGACATGCAAGCTTTGAGGGTAATGAACGAGCTGATGCACTTGTGAGCATGGTCACAGTATCGATAGGTATAATGGATTGTTCTGATATAAAGAACTGAGGAACCTCTTGAATGACCCAGAGAGACATGATACACAAAGAAACTGAGAAGATTGTACTGGAACAGTGAGCCATTACACTGATGAATTGATTGAAACGAGGATCAGAACACCTTTGGTCTTGTCTAGTACTGTTTTGATATGCTCTGACAATTCTGCAATCATAATAGAGCCTCTACCTACATCGAGACAATGGAAATGTGGTTTTAGAACACAACTGTTTTTGTGACCTAGCATGATATGTATGTTCTCTTTTAACATTTTTGGTAGGGCATGGATTAGGCAGTTGTTTGAACAGACACAAATCACTCTTCAGGTGGTACTTGACCTTTTTTAAGTTCTGGATTTTGCACAAGAAGTGTTAAATTCCATGTGCAGCACCTGATGATGATGTACTTGGCTATGCACAGATTTGGAGGAATGTTGGATGGGATCTTTCTTCTTCTACTGATTAGCAGGAGTCCAGAGAATTGAATCACAGAGTCATGATTTACAGCCACTTACAATATCTGCATCTTTTGGCCTGATACATTAATTTTATGGGTTGTTTTGCCATACAGAATGGAACAGCTAACTTGTCCAAATCCTTCTTAGTTGCTCTTATGATATACATGGCAAGTTACAGTGTCACTGCTCTTCACTTCCATTTCAAGCCCTTGTAAAACACAGACTGTCTATTACTGTGCTGCCGCCAAGACAAAAGCTGGCAGGATAGAAGTGACTAAATAATGAAGCAGATTGTGATAAGATGAAAGAATAATGGAATCCCTTTATAACAAATTGATTGCAACCAATGAAATATATATGTAATAAACCAAAATTTAGTACAGTGGAATCTCTCTTTAGCACAGTCTTTAATAACGTATTTCGTTATATAACAATACTTTTCACAATCCGCAATTACATTTATTCTTTGTACTGTATATAGAAAATTTCGGACATTACATATTTCATTGTTCTGGACCAAGTTGTTTTAATGAGATTCGACTCACATACAATTACATATAATTAACTAATTGGGAATTTTTTTAATTGTTAAATAGGAAATTTTGATTCAATCACATATCACGGGTCTGTTATGAAAAAAAGGTACTCTACATGCATCAGTGGAGAATAGATGGACCGACATCTCCCTGGGAGTAATAATTCAGAATGTGGAGCCTGGATCTACCATATACTCTGACTTTTGGAGAAGCTATCAAAGGACTGAGTTAGACGGCTTTACTTAGCTGACCGTGAATCGCCTGTACAACTAGTACAACTTTGTTGATCCAGATACAGGGGGCCCACACACAAACAATTGAACGGATGTGGAGAAGTGTCAAGTGACAGAACAAGAAGCACTACGGAACAACACGGCACCACTTGAAAAACTACCTGGCAGAGATCATCTAGCGATCTAAGCTACAGGCCAATGTTAATCCATTCTACGCCATACAAGAGAAAGTAAGAAACTACTGGCCACATGCCTAACCCAACAATACAACACTAAACCCAGTAAATAAATCTCCCTTCCTTGTCGTTAAATAATTATAAATACAAATCTACACGTGGTTTGTAAAATATAACCAGGGGAGATAATCAGTCAAAATAGGAAGGAAACTGCTTCTGTTTCCCTTTTTATGCTATACTTTATTGCTACATTTCGAAAAAAGGTAGGACAGAGAATAGTGATTGAACTGCAATTTTTTGTTTTTAATTAATCCTTTCACCACTATGCGATTCCTTTATTGTCAATCCCACATCACTAAGACAAGGGGCACTACTCCTCCAAATTACTGATATGATGTTAAAAATTGATTTTCTTTAAAACTATTCATGATATCACACTTAGACAACAGAAAAATGATGTCTTGCACGGACCTACATCAAAGATAATTTAATAATTACATATTTTCAAAACCATGCCAAGGTCATGGCCAGGGATTAACCATAGGCAGATTCAAAATAGAATATGGATCTTAGCAAAAGAAGTCAAAAAAAAAATCCCTGGAGGCAACTCTAGTATTCTACCAATAGAAGCGATGTGCAGTGACTGTAAGAGGGATATGGTTAAACTACGCAATATAAAGGGAATGTAATTCATATTTAGTTCAGTACCTACCCTGTATGCAATGCCTCCTTTTACCACTCGTTTAGTCATAAGAAGAGGCTTACAGTTCTCCACAGCTTGTTTAAATATGACAATTGGGTTACACTCTATTTCACTTCTCTCCTTCTCTGTCGTTGCCTTGTTCAAACGCTCAACTTGTATATGCTTCAGTTGTTCAAATAACTGTGAATATTTTTTTTAGAGATATTATTTCTTTATGAACATATACATTTTAAAATTTCCCCCTGCTGTGAATAAATGGTAAATAGTGCATTGACAATATGAGTTGTGTGCCCCACTTTGGGAACCATGGGACTAGAAGCATAGTAAATGATCGCAGAAGAATATGTTAATGTTAATTCTTCTTCTTCAGTCATGTAGTAATCCCACTTCACTACATTGAGGTGCTTTGGAGAATAAAGTGTTAATAATAATTCAGCATATCCTGTTATAGAGCATCACCTTTGAACTATGTTGATTTTTTTGGCACAATTATACTTCGAAAGTGAAAGAATTCAAATGTCGAGACCATTTTTTTTTACAGATGATAGAAGAATTGACAAAGAGATTGAGATAAGAATTCAAAAAGCTAACACTGTAAATTATGAACTACATCAATCTTAAAACACACATCTATCCCAATGAAAACCAAAAGGTTCAATCTCATAAATTCAATCTTCATACCAACAATGTGTTATGAATGTCAGAAATTGACACTACTAAAGAATCAGAGAGAAAGCTTACTATGTGTTAAAATGATGTGTCTAAGAAAAACAGTGAACAGAACAAGTAGAAGTGAGGAATGAAGAGATTACAAGAATTATTGGAACATCTGTGGTGAAATCTATTGAAAAACACAATGAAATGGTTTGGCCACTTAACCTTTAGCATGCCAGATTAAAAAATACGAAACGTCTCCCTGCCACCGGATTCTTTTTTGAAAATTTGCATTATTGATGGTGACTGTTTTGAAAATGTGACAATTTTTTGGTTGTTAGAGATATTTAAATATTTGCACATATAAATAAAGAATTGAATTATGCATATATTGGTGTAATTTATGAACGTGTGTGTGTGATACCAGACGTATGAGAAAGTGGTAAAGACGTTTTTCACAAAAAAACATATATTTTATAACAAATAAAGAGGGACAAAATAAGAAGAAAAAATAACTTACCTTACATATCGAATTCCTTGGCAACACTGTAAACTAAATCACGCAAATCTGTTGTATATATGTTCTTTCACTGCGAAATTATCAAAATATAGCCGGGGGAACTGTATAAAACATGTAGATTTGCAGTAAAATCGTTCTTTGAGCTTAGGCCTAGAGTTATTTTTTCTGCCACTTCAAAATATTCGATATCAAACGTACAAGTCCCCAAACCAACACAGCATTCTGTATATTCACTGCTATGAAACTAAATAACCTAATAATCCATGATTCAAGCCATGATTCAATGTTATTTTATTCGAAATACGATGAAATAAAGGTCTATAAAACCGATCCACCATCATGGCATCGTACCGGTGTACAGATGTGGTCAGATTAATTGCTCTTAAACTTTTACGAATAGCTAGCCATTCTCAAAAACAATCATTTCGGAAGTGGGGGATGTACCGGCTTCGATTGCGCATGTCCCCAGCTATGTGCACGGACTGTGGTACGTGTAAATCTCACGATATTCTCGTTGGGTGGGCCGGGCCGCCAAAAGCGCGCGTGGCCATTTTGTTTCTCGGCGGCCGGGGTTGATATAGGCTTGGTGAAGGTTAATGAACATGAACCCATACTGGCCAGCAGCAAGAGTATACAATTTTATACATAGTCGTAACCTTCGATAACAGTTACCATGTTGTTCCAACAGGCCGACGTTGTGCATGAACTAGTTACGGGCACGGCGTAGGTGGGCGGAAAAACAAAGAAACCTATCGCAAGGGCCAGAGTTGTGCCCTGATGTCGATGTCTGTTTTTGGCAACATTGGACTTGAAACGCCATCGAGTCGAATGGCTGCTGGAATATAGGGCGGAGCACTTATGGGAATGCCCCACGTGCCGTGAGGCCGGTTTCTAATCAAGAAGAAGAGTATACAATATGAGAATGGAAACCGCAAAAGACAGAGGAAAACTAAGAAGGTGGATTGAAGGAGTTATGAACATTCTATTACTGCATATCACATGACAAAACGTGCCATAGCCAAAAAATTGATCATTATTCAATTCTGTGACGCCTTATATCAAAATCATTATTCAATTCTGTGACGCCTTATATCAAAATCACAGAAAGGATGATAGAGAATTATACTTTTCAGTAATATTGCCAGAATTACATTATACAGCTCATCCTATATTTCTCTTGAACTACAATCTAGTTTGTCCAAATAAGGACTATTCAAACGTCTCAACGGTCTGGATTTGCATACTTGCAAATGCAGCTGATGGAAAAATGTTATGACAATCTGAATTATGTGCTATTATTTCATCTACAAAATAATGTAGGTGTGCCCTTGCTTGTTTGTTAACATTCAGTCTCAAACTCCTGTTAGATCTCTTGTAGTAGGACAATGCTACTACTAGATTTCCGACAGGATGTGATACAAAGAATGGAGACGTGTCAGTTTTACTTGCAATGATGGCCTGATACATCCAACTTCGGTGGGAAAATGCTCTTATTTTTTATATTTCCTACATGATATCTGACACATCCATCTTCAGCGGACTCAATTGCATTTTTTGTATGTTTTCTTCCCACACACTCTCATGTTTACAAGTCAGCAGCCTGGTTTGCTCTGGTTTTGAGGTTTCCATCACGTGGATAGAATTTGGAATAACTTGTGTGATTGATATAGATATATGAGGTGTTTCATTGTGAGCACCACTACTACTAATTGCTTCACCAATACTGTACTGCTTGGTAGCACAGAAATAAATACACTGTTATGGATAACCCACATGCTGGAAATATATGGGCTGCTGAAATACATTGCAATTTTTAATATTTTAGTACTTTCATTTACTTATTTCTGTTCATACTCGCATCTGCTTGATAACGGCAGCAATTTTTTTCTGTGGCTTTATTTGTCCAGTGCAAAACTCGTTTAGGCTGTAACCAATACTTTGAAGGTAATCTCTTACTCCCTTTGGTTGGCCATGAAGAGATAAATGGTCATGACATATATAATCATCAGATACCTTCCAATTTACTTGTAGGATGAATATTGAGTTTATAAGGAAGATAAAGAGCTATCTAAACGCTTGGGATCAATTTGATCAAATGTGGTCAATTTGTTGCCTTTAACGTTAAGCACGCTTTAGTCGTAGTGTTCCGACTACAGTATTAGCATATCATAAACGATTAACTCGGAGTAATCTGACTATTGTTAGGACTCTCTAGCACACTCTAGTACTTGAAAATGACATATTTAAGTAACCAACCCTAGTTAATTATTCCGTATTACTTCCTTTTCCTAACAGTTTATGAGCAGGTAGACACAAATGGCATTTTGATAGCGAAATGCGTGAAATGGATCTGTTCATATCAGCAAATCGATGGAAGTGAATCGGGTTTTATAGACTTGTTTTATCGTATTTTTAGTAAAAGCATAATGGATTGTGTTTCGGATTATGAATTATTGGAAGATAGTAAGTTTCACAGCAGAATAAACAGTGGACCATACTACTTTTGTGATGCAGAGGCCAAAAGATCAGTTGTTTTGGAGTGATCCCAAATATCACTACATCTAGAGCTTCAGAGAACAAATTACAGCAAATCTATATGGTTTATTCATTTTCACTAGTGATATTATGATGATTTGACAATGAAACCACATAAGTACTGTAGAATTATACTTTTTTTACACTTCAGAAAATTCAAAAACAAAAGGTAAGAAATTTTTTTTTTTAATATTTTTGTTTGTATTTTTGTGGAAAAATGCCTTTACCACTTTCTCATGCATCTGGTATCACACATAGACATACAAAAATTACACCAATATATGTAGTATTCAATTCTTTATTAATTCTTTAACTCCTGTACAAATATTATTTAAACCTCTCTAACAACAAAAAAGTTATGTTGTTTTTAAAACAGCCCCCTACTATTATGCAACATTTCCAAAAAATAATCCGGCGGCAGGAGAGAAATTTACATAATTTTAACACGGCTTGCTAAAGGTTAATCAGTTTTTTTCTTGAACCCACTTCCTAAGACTGGATCACCACAGGATACATTTGTGCACTAAAAATTTCCAGCTGAGTCACTCACCGCACATATTTGGAGAGCCCATAATGATGGCAGAGAATTAGTATTATGCATTCTCTCCCTCTATCTGGATGCAAACAGATGTAAACATCCTCTGACAAACAGGAGGATTTATCTGGGGAACAACAGAATGTCCATATTGGCATATCAAAAACCCTCTATGCCGATGACTGCACACTGTATGCTGATTCTGCAAACAGTATGCAGGTCACCCTAAATCAATTTGCTGAAGCCCCTATTTTCTACATTTATACTCTTTCATAGGTGTCCGATGAAATATGTCACCATTGAGATAGCCATTTGTAGTCATGGACAACAATCTCCCATCGAGATAAATGCAAATAAAATAAATAGGTTACTAGAAAACTATCAATATAAAATAATAAAATATAGAAAATAACAATAAAAAAAGAACAAATACAATTGTCAACGTGTCTGTCCAATTGGGACCTTTATCCAGACAACAAAAACAGTTAGGATCAAAAAAACCATAACGAATATAAACAAAATAGATTTCTCCCACCAGGAAATCAACAACCAGCAACAGCAGATCCAGTGCAATACAATTTCAAAATCTAATATTTTCATTGAACGCATCGATATGCACTTGTTTAAATTGTATTGCACTGGATCTGCTGTTGCTGGTTGTTGATTTCCTGGTGGGAGAAATCTATTTTGTTTATATTCATTATGGTTTTTTGTTCCTAACTGTTTTTGTTGTCTTGATAAAGGTCCCAATTGGACAGACATGTTGACAATTGTATTTGTTCTTTTTTTATTGTTATTTTCTATATTTTATTATTTAATATTGATAGTTTTCTAGTAACCTATTTATTTTATTTGCATTTACCTCTATTTGTATGGTTACTGCAGCACTTCCTTTTTGTCGGTCATCCTCCGATATTTGGGTTATTTAATTTCCAATCATTCTTTTATAATAAATATTAAATAGAGTGATTTCCTTTGGTTTTTCAGCGGCAATATATAAGCCTAGTGGTAATTTATTTGATCTTTTCACGTTTGCAAGTCAAACTGTGTAGACCCAACTTAATCCTCCTGGATAATTTAGAGGAAGACAATTTTTAAAGCTTTAGTGTTGCAGGTACTGTAAATGAACATATGGGTGTCAAGGGAGATGATAATATTTAATAGTTATGTAAATAATGTTGTTTATTACTAGGAATTTGTGGAACAGTGTTTTCTACAGTTAGGCCTGTGGATAATCTCGACACATTAGGTTCTTTGAATGCCTTTGTCCACCCTGTTGATGTTCGTTGTCCACAACATAATACTGACGCACACAAATCTAATATCACAAAACACCTCCAAACCATATCCAGCATCCACTTATCTCTATTACCTCTGAATTTGAAATCAATAACTAAAAAATAAAATAGTTATGCCAAAAACTCAAATGTGCAGAAAAACCATGTTATTAAAAAAAGGGAGGGTTCCAGAGGAAGTTGCATAATTTTTTGTCCGGATAGCTGCATGTTAAGACATCACTGACTCACTTCAAAATATATAAAAACTCATGGGAGAATCTTGCACAAGCCAGAATCAACTGGCGTCGGAAAATCAAGAGTGGTATTGCAGCTGCAAAGAACCTCAGACATCAAGCTGCACAACAAAATGGCACTAGAAGAAAAGCAAAAGCTGCTCAATGTCCCAGAGTCCTCCCACACATGCTCAGAGTGTGGTAGGACTCTTTAGTCACAGTCGGGCACACTACAGACATCATCAACTTTATCATCATTCCAGTTGAGCTGAATGGTCATTGTCGACTTCGACGGACGAACAAGAATATAAAAAATACCAGGTCAAAGAATTCTAGTGCTGTATTGCACTTAGTATTGGTTGGAAAAAAAATAATCAACTTTGCACGTTATCAGCAAAACAAGCATGCTAACGCAGGTATAATAAAACACAGTGTTACCTTGCTCACAATATCTCTTACTCTTGCTTTATTTCCACCCTTCATCATGATACAGGTAAACTTGCTGAGTAAACAAAGAACAGACAATGCACAGTGATGTAATACTATTAGTGATGTAAAATTATGTAGTATAATTCAAATAGAAATATCACACATGTAGTATATAATTAGTTTAATTAGAGATATCACATATGTAGTATATAAATAGATATTTGGCAATTATGTGACACATTTAGAACAATATACAGCCCAAATTATACAGGATCACCACCTTTGCTTATTGCAAATGAGTCAGCTCTGCTTATAGAAAAACACAGATCCTAAACCAATAGTCATAACTTTTCAAAGCAATTTTAAATAAACCACCAGTCTTCAGCAAAGAAGCAATACATCACATGATACAAAAATAGTCATTATGCAAGAGGTAAAGAAATCAAATCAAGAAATAAAGACTGTCATCAGACAAATGTCACATGAAAAAGCTTTTGGTATGGATGCTATCGCAGCAGGCATCTACAAGATAAGAAGAGTGCTTGTCCAGAACCTTACCAAGATTTTTGTTATGCGCTGGAGCTCAGAATCCCTGTATCAAAACCTGAAACATGCCTCAATTGTCCACCTATATAAAGGCAAGATCCCTGTATCAAAACCTGAAACATGCCTCAATTGTCCACCTATATAAAGGCAAGGAAATAAACAATCCTGTGACAACCACCGAAGGATATTTTTGCTATACTTATCTGGCAAAATATTAGCTCATGTAATGCCAAACCAACTTACACAGATAATCTTCTGCCTGAAAGTCAATGTGAATTTCAGATAACAAGCTGCGGGACAGTGGACACGATCTTCACCATTAACATAAAGAAAACAAAGATCCTGTTTCAACCCACACTAAACAATCCACATTTAAATCTCTTTATAAAGATTAAAGATGAAGAACTTCAAACAGTCAATAGTTTACATATCTGGACAGAACTCTCACAAGGTGTAAGCATCGAAACAGGTAAACAACAGAATAGTGATAGTGCCACATTTGGAAGACTGCAAAAATGTATGGGACAGAAGAGGAATAATGACTATCAAGGGAAAGAAGAAAAATAATGACTATTGCAAAACTCACTATGCAACAGTAATATCATCACTTCTTTATGTCTGTGAAAAATTGACAGTATACACCAGACACACCAGTAGACTCAACCATTTTCACCTAAGCTGCCTTAGTAAGATACTTAACATTCACTAGTGGGATAAAATACCAGACAGTAAAGTACTGATAAAATATAAATCTGTAAACATACACACAATGTTGATGAAGGCACAGACATAACTGGCAGGACACATGGCCCCCATGAAAGATCCTTTTCTATAAAAAAAATTGTTATATAGAGAACTCCAGACTTGTTCCCGCACTGCCGGAGGAGAGAAAAAGTGTTTTTCTTAAGACATCACTGATTTACTTCAAAATAGACACATTCATGGGAGTCTTGCACAAGACAGATCCAACTGGTGTCGCAGAATAAAAAATTGTCATTAACATTGAATTTGAGATTCGAATTGATGCAGTCTTCATTTCTAAATTAATTTTTTTCCAGGTGGTCTACTGCCTTCCAACTAACCTCAATTCTTATAGATTCCAGTCTAGTTTGTCTTGTTATGTTGCCAAACTTTTTTTCAAGGTGTATCCTATCCCATCTCTATTTATACTTGGCATGAGTATTTTTTTAAACAGTTCATTGTATTATCCAACATCCGGCCATGAGATGCAAAGTTGTTTTGATCTCCAGGAATTACAAGAGATTTGCTCTTACTTTCTTTGTACAATGGGATGTTTACAACAGAATTTTATTTCATCCAACTTTCAGAAGTGTTCAATTCTTTGAGAAGACGTCTCTCAATCAGAGGGGGTAAATTCTACGGGTTTTGTAGCTTTTCTCCCTTTCTACAACTCGCAGAGTTGGAGTTGAGCTTTTTAAGCTCCTCTGCCAAACATCCTTTTCTGTCAGAGGTGTCATAAAAACACAGCTTTGAACCATGACCATTTGTATGGCAGGAGCAGCCAGCTTTGCACTCTCCACCAACCAAGGGACTTTTCAATTATGCCTAATTCTGGGTTCTCCTAGGAAATTGTCACGTCCTGCACAGAGTTGCTTTTAACCACACACGATATGTGAAATCTGCTTGACTTTGAATAGGCATTCCAATGCAGTCTAATCCATCTGATATGTTGCTCTGCCCATTGCAAACACCACTGACAATGTCTGTGAGTAAAGTGTGGCTCAAGATAAGGTCATCTTGCAGTAAGGCCTGTCTTTAGTTGTTGTACGACTGTCATACTTCTTCTTGTCGTACACCTTGTGGTGGACCCTCAGAAAGCATTCCGCTGTGTCATGTTTTACAGCAAGCTGCGTTATCTGCGCCTTTCGACCTGACACGTCCGTCTTCAGCCAGCATTTATTTGGGTCGGGATGGCATTCCCGTAACTTCGATCCCTAGTACTTGGCCAGGCTACAGCAGGGTTGCTGCACTCCTGTTTCCAGGCCCACTGCATGGAAGTGTACTGAGGGTTGTGGCCAACTGTGGTTCACTGACCCTGATGCTCGACCAGCTATGGAGTGCCAGTTAGGTGTTTTTGCTCTTGCTGTTTGGCAAGCTCGGATGGAATGTGTCTTAGGTGTCTCAGCACAATATGTAAATTTTGTGCAGGGGTAATCCCCTGCCGTTAATTATTTCAAAGTCTATCCCGGGCATTGCCAGTGGTTTGGTAACATTCATTGAAGATGTACAATAGTAACATAGTGCTGTGGTACCAATCATCCTACTGACAAGTTTCTGGTCAGCAAGCTCTTTCCAGTCTTCACTTTACCAATGGCTCGTTGGATGACATTGCTGACAATCATGGCATTTCAAGCCATATACTAGATGTTTTGTCTCAACTACCTTTTTATACAGAGTATAAAAAACACCTTCATATTTTCAGAGTCATAGCTGTTGGAAATGGTGCTGCATGTGCAGCTTCATCATGCAATTTACATTCCTGCTGTCATTCGCTCTCTACATTACAGCAAACATGACAAAAACCTAATCTCATTTTTTATAGCTGCTCAGCATTAGTATACACAATAACAGATCATTTTTAATGTGCTTTAGTGTTTATATACAGAGCCCACCAAAAACTGTATCAAATTTTCAGATACCTACTTTATTTAGACATTATAAGAGTAAGATGAGTTATTTTTTATCCCAACATTCATAATTGTTGCTGATAGTGGTGCCAGTTAGCTACCAGAAATGTATTACTATGGTCAACCATAATTTGGGTAAGCTTGGCCAAAGTGTTCAGAGTGCTGCAAGTGCATTTCAATTTCAATTTCTTGTCTAAGAGCTGCCATTGTAGTTGGTTTTCTACAATAAATGACATCCCTTAGAGTTCACCATAGGTAAAATCTGCAGATATTAAACCAAAACTTGAGGGAACACAATTATACCTCTTCATCTTAGCCAGTGTACTTGCAAATTCTCATAAGGAAAAAATCATATATCATTATGGTAATGTTTTGGTGAGCTTTGTAGATTATGATGTAATTTTTGGGGTAATAATATTTTACAATATTGTGAAAATTTGATAAAATCAGTCACAATTACACATAAAATAAGCGACTATCTCATACCTTACAGAGAGATTAAATGTGGAATTATTATTAAACTACCTGGTAAAGTTTACAAAAACACATTTTAAGCTTACTGAATTTCAAAATCATAGAACAATGGTGAAATGGAGAAATCTGTTCCAGCAGCTTTAATGGGCCTATGTCTTCTTACATCATTCTCTGGTAGCCCTTTAATCAGCTCCTCCTTGTCCATAATTGGAGGCACATATTTATCATGATATACAGACATTCTAGCAGTCTGTTGTAAACTGTAAACAAAAATGTTTTATCATTACAGTATAATAACTTTAAATATATTGTGTATGTCTTACACATTTCACTTAATGAAATACAGATTAGCATGCAAATAAACTTGTTTTCCTGCATTCGTCCTCAAACCCTCATCAGATCTCTCTTATAGCAGGACAATAGTCCTACTAAATTAACATAAATATGTATTCAATATAACGGAAATGTGTTGTGTCTCCATTTTTATTTGCAATGTTTACAGATTTGAAGTTCAAAAGCATACTTTTTCCAAAACTTTATGATAATTCTAAGTGTAAGCAACAGGGACATGTGTGACAGAATCTGTTTGATACATCACATGTTAATTACGATCAATTCTTCTTCAACTTCTTTCGTTCACTTGAAACATGTCTATATCTGTAATTCTGTCTCCTGAATAAAACTCACTGTCTTTTGTATTTCATACAGTGTCCCATAGAGCTTTGATTCCAGTGTTGTTTCCTCTGGCCAATATGTCTGCCTCAGCGTTTCATGCTCAGAACACTCTTGAAGTATATGTTTGGCACTCTGTGCTGCCTGTCCACATATACACATGGCCGTGTTGCCAATCTTGAACTTTGTATACATGTGACTGCGGAGTTGGTTGTGTCCTGGTTCTGAGATGTAGAATTATAACTTGTATTATGATAAATATCACTCACAATATTGAAACAGGGAGTGCAAATGATGATTTAGATCTGTCACAGGAATTATTGTTTAGACAGTAGGTCAGTGAAAGCGAATATGAGCGTAATGTTTTTGTTCAGTCTCTGAACCTTGAGACACTAGGAAATTATGGAAACTGTAAAACAACTAAATGATGAAGGTACAGGGAGAAGTACAAGGATCACACTTTACAAAGATAGAAATATTTTAACAGGTAAACATGCAGCTGATTACTTTGCAGAAGACAATAACGTCAAAGTTAGCCCAAACAAACAACATGAAGTTTAAGAGAACCAGCAAAACATTGGACAAGGTGAACCTATACCTGAAGTCATGGAGGCACCAATCGCAATGAAAGAACTGGAGCATGCAATATCCAAATTGAAAATGAAAAAGTCCCCAGGAGCTGATGGAGTGTCCAATTAAATTATTAAAAACCTGGGAACTGCAGAAAGAGCAACACTACTGCAGATCTTCAATACAAACTGGACCACAGGTAATGTTCCACAGGCATGGAGGGAAACAATAATACCACTCCTCAAATCATGAAAAGATGGCAACACAGTCTACAACTACAGGCCCTTCAGCCTCACAAGCTGTTTATGCAAAACAATGCAAAGCATTATCAATTTTAAGATGCAGTGGTACCTTGAAAGTGAAAACCTTCTGGTATTGCAGCAAGCAGGCTTCAGACAGTGCTACTGTACCGAAGATCAGGCAAACAACCTCTCCCAAGAGATTGAGGACGTCTTCCAAGATAAGAAACTGGTACTAGCAGCATGGATAGACCTCAGAAAATCATTTGATACAGTCTAGAAAGAAGGGCTCTTAAAGAAATTGCAGGGTTAACACAAGAATGTACAAATGGGTAAAAGCATACCTGCATAATAGAAGAGCCAGGGTACAATTGGATGGTTGCAAGAGCAAGAAAGTCCTACTGCGTCATGGAATCCCCCCAGGGAGGAATCCTGTCACTCACACTTTTATTGGTTTACATCAATGACCTAGATGTCAAACTACCACACAGGATCAAAGTAATGTATGCTGACGACCTGGTGCACAGAAGACATGCGACAGTGGCCACTAAACAAATACAAAGAGCTATTGCTGCCTGAACCTTATGGGCAATAGATTGTGCGTCAGCATTAACACAGATAAGTGCAGCACTACACTCTTTACCCTCTTACCACACACAAAAAATCTGTGCCCCACTAACTTTCTCCAAATTACATGGCTAGCAACTTTAATAAAACATCACGGAAAAACAATCTTGACACGGTAACGTGCTTAATAACTTAACAATACAACATATGTTTCAGTTTAAACATGTAAAAAAAACATGACAGTAATGATAACAGCAGACACGGAGTAAAAAGTTGCAAAAAAATTTGATCGAGCCCCATGAAAAACAAATTTACCTCATGGTTGAAAAATGACCTGTCCATAAGATGTCAAATTTCGTTGTGTCATAGAATGGATGTTTCCCGCCAGACCTAGTCACGTTTCCTACCGGAGAAATCATTAGGCTCGGAAAAAAGGAAAAAGCTGTCTTGCCCAGCGCACTATCTTACCCCTGACTACCCTACATACTAACAATAGCTTGGCAAGAACAAGGCATGATCTAATTATAATAATTAATAAAAATGACTGCCTACTGTATGAAATGTTACAAACCCTTCCAGATCAGATCATTTTGTAGAATATGATAATCATTATTATTCATGACTGCACTAGGCCTAATTAATTCAGCCCGGCGATAAAATTGCAGTTTAGGTCTACACTGTGCTATAAATAGTGCACTGTTTACATTCACATCTTGGATTTCCCTGGAACACCAATAATATTGATAATTGTCATGACTTCACTAGGGCTAACGCACATGTCCGCCCAGTCACTACAGACGGAATGTCAATCTCTCAACACAGGCGAGATTGTACAGAATTCTTTTCTTTTCTTCTTCTTCTGCGTTCGTTCTCAAACTCCTGCACATTAGCAGGATGTAGTCCGGAGAACAGAATGCATTGTGTCATGATTTACACCATTGCTGCGATATCTGCGTCTCTAGGCCTGACACATCCAACTTCAGCGTGGCTTTGGGTCACTGACCCTATATGGGATGGGACAGCCAACTCCATCCCATAACCTCCTTAGTCGCCTCTTATGACATGCATGGAAGGTAAACAGTGTTGCTATTCTTTACTCCCCTTTCGGGCCCCGGCAACACACTGGCGTTTTTCTTTTCTAATTTCTACTGTACTCTCATTATTTCTGCACTGACAATAATCCTAACCCTAATTCTATAAACCTAACGTGAATGCCAAATCACATGCAAAGGTTAGGTAACACCTTGAAAGTAAAACAAAGGTCACAGTGTAGACCTAACCTGTAAATGCGCCCAGTCCGGCTCTTCTCATAACTTCGCTGTTGCATTTTCCTCAATCATTTCTGAAATGATTTCAATCAATGTTGAATTGTAGGTGTTGGCTTTTACTTTGACGGTTGCATTCATTATGATTATCAGCCACGTCTGAGTTGCTGTTACTCAGTCACTAGTCACTGTCTCTATAGTCTATACTGTTACTGTTTACTATACACTTCACTATATACTATACTATTCTATTATTATACTCTAAGTAGGTACTTGGACATCTGGGATTAGCGTGTTTGGGAAATTTTGCTTAGGCTATAAATTTCTTGTGACAGGGTTTAAAATAGTGTTCGCATAATTTGTTGTGTTTGGAACTAGATTTATTAAGTTCTGTAACCATTTTTCTTTTTATATATGTAACTTTTAAGAGAGTAAAACAATGCCCAAACCAACAGTTAAATATTTAAAACATCAACATTTGTTTAAATTATGCAAATTAGCCAACATTTTGAATATTAATTAGTTGTATGTGCATCTGAGAATCACAGCAATGTGATCAACAGATGTGGTATGTCTTTGCGAATACAAAAATATAGTTTCTGTGGTATTTTATTATATTTAATAGATATATAATTTATTTTCATTTTAATTATGCAAATTAGCAGCCATTTTGAATATCAATTAGTTCTGTGTCCATCAGAAAATTCCAGAAATGTGATCAACATAAGCGTCTTGTCTCCGCAAACATAAAAATGTATAGTTTGTGTATTGTATTATTGAAAATAACAAAGATAATTCAGAAATTATCAGCTTGGCTACAATTTGTAGTCACAAGTTTTATTTATATTTTCCTATATGTTCCATGTACGGTAAATTATTTTGATGTCAAATTCATTAGAAAAAAATTCATAACTTTTTTCAGCATTGACTTACATACTTAGTTGAGGTATCGTTTAATTTCTATTTTTAAGGGCTATCTAACTATATTATTTGTAATTATGTAACACTATTTTGACAATTTTGTCCAAGTAGCTACTCTAGCAGAGTCACTCTGAGTATCTCCTCTATTCACTATTTTCATACTAAGTGGTGGTGGGATAGTTGATGATTATGTTTTACTTTTGTTTGTCAGTTTGTTAGATTATGCGATGAAGCTCCATATACATGTTCTCATCTGTGCAGTGTATTTATAGTGAGATAATATACTATAATAATATTAATTAGCGCACTGAACTGTATTAGTGTATTCTACATTGTCTACAATTCTAGTATTCTTCACAGTTTCCTGGACAGCAGCTTCAGTTCAGTCTTGGTGTTCTAAGACCTTCCCCTCCCAAAAAGAAAAATATGACTTCCGACTTACTATGTAGATATCTGTGGAAGCAACATATATTGACATTTCTGTAATCTTTTAGCCTGCATGCTCCTTTGAAATATTTTTACAAATTGAGTTTGTAAAGATTGTAACTTTACAAATACGAAGGGTGCAGCCATCTTGAAAATGTCCTTTGGCAATGTCGCCACTAACGTTTTAGAAATAACTCAAGATCGCCCTGGAAAAAAAAACAGATAACCCCAGATTATCTAGACCTAAGAATACAAATAAAAATAATACGACCCATAACGCGACAGGATCGTAGGAGTGTCAAAATGGAGATAACAGCATAAAATCCATCGAAACACCTCTATTCCTGGATATTGTTAATCCAGGATTTTCTTTCACCGACTCTTCTCCTTTTACCTTACACTGTTCCTTGCAAAATAATTTTCGGCGAAGTGAGCCGTGTCTCGTTACATGTCAGAAAAGGTTTACGCCGTTTCACCACTGCCAAAAGTGGTTCCTGGTATCTTGCAAATTTCTTTATATAATAATAATAAGGCACATAACCCGTCAGGGTCGTAGGGGGACCACACTGAATACATCAGCACAAAAAGTTCTCCAAACAACTGTCCTCAATCGATTGGAGGAGAATAGAAAAATAACGTCCAGACCATTCCTTAATGTTAGAAATCAGTGAATTTATCTGTCCTACTCTTGTCTTTCAACTCTCGCCTATAACTAGAAAAATAATTTTAGATAGTGAGTCTCGTTTAATACCCAAACCAATCAAGTTTACGCCGTTTCACAACTGCCAAAGGTGCTTCTTGATAACTTGCAAGTTTGTTTATTTTCTGCGAGATAAATATATTTGACTTGTTCTACATAGATAAAAAAATTTAATATCTATAGCATGTGTTTTCTACCATTTGCTGTGTAGAAAATGACGTCATTGCCCACAGTGACCTTGGGTACTGAACCAACTTTTATCTATGTAGCAGTGGGCAACGATGACAATCGAATCTGAATTACGTTGCATCGTTTTCAAATGACCTGGTCCTTTTCGTCTGTAACCTGTCCAAACACATTCGGATTCTGTGTTTCAAAGTGTGAATCGCTCACATACTCGCATCTCATACCTGTGATGGCATTACAATCCATCACTAAGCACGTCATGATGTGTTTTGATTATATGCCTAAGTCATTTGATTTCTACAGCCAGGTAACTACATGTAAAGTTCATAGAGCAGAATATCGGCCTATACATCACATTCGTGGAACTGGCTACGGCCTTCGATATCGTCAAGCACGAGAGTATTTGAAAAATCATATCCAAATGTGCATGTCCAGATAAATTTATTTCTATTGTTTTCAAGTTTCATGACGTCATGAAAAAAAGTGTGTAAGATGACGGCGAACACTTAAAATCATTACTAAGTATACACCTGGAATATGGGTCAACTGGATGGTGTCCAGCACCAGATACTGCATTACATTAGCTAGATAAGGTACAAAAATTGGCACTTAGGATCATCACGGGGGCAGTAAAATCAACACACAAAGTAGAGATAGAGAAAATGAGGAGAATATAAAAATTTAGTGAACGCAGGGACACAAAGGTGCTAATACATGCAGAAAAGTTACATTGTATGTCAAGTCGTTCAATGAAAGACAGGTTTCAACATTTAGCAATTGGGGCAACTAAAAAGAAGTAGCTTTATCCATCAAGCCAAACGACTTCCTAGAAAAATATCAGACTTGCCTGAAGTTGACAGCCCCCTAAAGTCTGTACAGGAACAAACCCCTTGGAGAGAGGATAGTGGATTATCCATCTATATCCAGACTGAGGTGAAAGGAATTGTCAGTGAGAATGAACAGAAAAGTGTACAATGTAAGAAAATTACTTTCAGTCTATCTATCTATCTATAAACCGTAACCCGTCAGGGTCGTAGGGGTTACCACATTGAATGCATCAGCACACGGTCTTAAAGTGATTTCAACGATGCGAATGAGAAAATATCTTGTCCTGTCCATTCCTTGGTGCTGTCTGTTCATGTCGTAATTTGCCCTCCTCTGCTTCCCCCCCCCCCCTTCGACGGTTCCCTGCAGTATTGTTTTTGACAAGGAATCATGTTTGCATACATGTCTAAACCATGCTAGTTTTCTTCCTTTCACTATTCAACGCGTTCTCGTAGACCTACACAGGCCTACATCACTATTGTATTTCTGCGTACACATTTTTCTAATGTTCTCTATAGATCATTCGTAGAATTCGTCTGTAATATTTGTATTCGAAATCCTGCAATTGTCTCTCACCGTCCACAATAAGTGTTCAACTCTAACAACTATACAGCAGAACAGAAAGCACTAATAGTAAGTTATACAGTTTGATTTTCACGCTAACATTGATGTTACATGTCTTCTTCTTCTTCTGCGTTCGTTCTCAAACTCCTGCATATTAGCAGGATGTAGTCCGGAGAACGGAATGCGTTGTGTCATGGTTTACAGCATTGCTGCGATATTTGCGCCGTTCAACCTGACACATCCGACTTCAGCATGGCTTTGGGTCACTTACCCTATATGGGATGGGACAGCCAACTCCATCCCATAACCTCCGTAGTCGCCTTTTACGACATGCTTGGAAGGTAAACAGTGTTGCTATTGTTTGCTCCACTTTCGGGCCTCGGCATTACCCGGGCGATGTTGCATTTCAAAATAAACGTTGAGCCTTGACATAGCCGATAAAGCCATCTCCAGCCTTATTTTTAATTCTGTTATGCATTTCCATCGCTGCATATGCTAGATCCGAGGTATTTGAAACTACACAGTTCCTCAAACTTATATCCATTCATCATGATGTTGGTCTGTTATTCTGTGTATCTGATGTTAGCCAATATCTTGCTCTTTTCTGTGTTGATTGCTATTCCGTACTTGCTGTTAACTGTTTCCAACTTTATTGTTAACTCTTGTAATTCTTGTTTTGACCTAGCTATAGAATCAATATCATCAGCGAAATTCAAGTTGCAAATAGAGCGATCCCCGATCGATATAGACGTGTAATCATGTAGTATATCCTGTATGATGTATCCGATATAATGTATGCTAGGTATAGGCATATGTTGAAAAGTACGGAAGAGATTATACATTGTTACCAGTCTCCCACATTTGTTTTAAAGAACTCCCCAATTGAATTGTTTGATAAGACAGCATTACCTGCATTTTTGTAAAGTGATTCACCAATGTCTATGATTGTGGTTTCAAAATTAAATTGTTTCAGTATGTGCAACAGACCCTAATGCAAACACGATCAAATGCCTTTGTAAAATCAAAGCAATTGTAGCATGGATCACTTTGGTGCTGAATATGTTTTTCAATTAGTATTCTGATGTTAAATACTTGTTCAACAGTGCTTCTGTTTGCTATGAAATCAGCTTGTTCTTCTGCAATTACTTCTTCGGACTTGTGTTTTATTATGTTCCGTAGTATTTTGAGCATCACTATACTCGCGTGCTTTGTACTGCTAAGGGTTATGTAATTCTTACATACTTTCAAATTTACTTTCTCGGGAATGGGTATTATTAGTGAGTGTGTCCATTTAGCAGGGCCACTGTTTTGTGCTCCATATATTCTGTCAGATTTTGGTCATATAATTTACCACATTAATTCCCCCCGTGTTTCAAGAGTTCGGCTGGAATGTTGTCTGCACCAGGTGCCTTCACTCCTTTCAATTTTCGTATGGCCTATTTTATTTCATCTACTAGAATATCTGCATTTCCTATTTTCTTGTTACTTAGTACAAAATTATGTAATATAGTGTAGTGTAATTAATAATTACACTTGTAATTATGTAGCTCCTTGCAATACACTGTCCATCTTTTGCCTATATCTACTGTTTCATTGAGTATTTTTTTTGTGTTTGTATCGTAAATATCTTTGGTCTTTTTGGTTGTGTTATCTTTCTTAGAGTGTCTCATGTCAACTTACTGTTTCCGTGTTTATATCCAGCATCGGTAGTTTCACATTGTTCCTGTAGCCACTCTTCTTGTGCTTGTTTAGTTTTCCTTCTATTATTTTTTTATTTTGCTAGATTGCCCTGTCCTTTCATGGGACTCTTTCTTAATCTTTTTTATTTCCTTCGTACGTCGCACAATTTCAGGATGTCATATGCTACCCAATGTTTGTGTGTTATTCTTCCTGTCCTTACTGTTTCTGTTGCTGATTATACTAAAGTTTCTTTCATTGTTTCTGTGATTTGTAAACACATTGTCACGTTCGACTTCCTCCTCGTCTTCTCGTAGGGTATCCATGACTGCTCTAATCAATGTAATCCTGTCTCTTCTTATCTCGGTGCCGTTCACCAAAGCTTTACCAGCCAACACATCGGCTCTTTCGTTTCCCATGACCCCAGCATGACCAGGACAGTAGATCCATGTAATGCTCTGCGCATTGTCGATTAGAGTTACCCATTCAGTTCTGATCATACACTTTTCTATCTTGCGCAGCATACTGTCAGAGTCCGATAGAATCACTGGGTCTGTTGGTGGTTGCGTCGCAAGCCAAGTGAGAGCTGCTGTAACCGCTTCTATTTCCATTCTCATATTCGATGTTGTAGTGGGGTAGGCAGCTGATGTCTCAGCTAATATCTTGCTATTTTGGTAGGCCACGAAACTCCAAACACACTTGTTTGTTTCTTGCGTTACTGAGCCGTCTGTGTTAATTATTGTATCGTGTGGCTTTGAGTGCTGCAGTATGAGTTCTTGGATCATTTTCTCTGTTCTGTTGGCAGCCCAGTCGCTGCACTCTTCCCATCTGTATCACTACTGTTGTCAATAATTTTCTCTCTTTGCCAAATGTCACCCATTCACAACCTCTTCCCACTTCCTCCAGCTCACAAACTATGAGTAGGGTATCTTCATCTTCTGCCATCCAGGACCTTCCTCTCTTGATTCGCTTTCCTTTTATGCTGTCTAGAGATTGGTGTAAGACGTGATGATCATTATTGGTGACCTTGAAGTATTCTTTAACCTGGGCCATTTTATGTCTTGCTTTGATACTAGGAGAAAACGCATGGCCACAATAGGTGTATCCCTTGTGCATCCTAGGACAGCTCTCATTGCCTCGTTTTGAACTCTCTCCAATCTATCCACCTGTGTTTGCGACAGTGTCAATAAACCTAAACCATAGTCCAACACAGATACCACTGCCTTCGTCATCTGAAAAAGGGTTCATTGCGGCATCTCTGAAAATGCCATGATTTTGACTACACTGACACCCTTCCTAGCTTTCTGAATGATATTGTCCACATGTTTCGCGAAAGATAGATTTATATCAAAAGTGATGCCTATATATTTCATAGAATGTTCCCTGTCAATGTTGATACCCATGCAGGAGACTGCTGGTAATGCGTGTGTGACTATTTTGTTGTTCAGTGAGTGCCAGACAATGTTTGCCTTGGTGGGATTGATAACTGCCTTGTAATTAGTATACCAGAGCGACATATCTTCTAGACTACGCTGGACGGCATTAATCATGTCTCTTCTGTTTTTGCCGTGCTTGTACAGCAAGAGGTCATCCACATATGTTAGTATCCTGCCGGATCCAGGATCTGAAGCTTTGCTATTTTGTATGTGTAGATGTTAAAGAGTACAGGTAATAGTGGCGATCCCTGTAGAAATTCAGGTGCTATAGATCTGATCTATGATGTCCAGGATCCCAATCTCAGAGAAACAGGTCTGGACATTATTTTGGTCTGGAAATTGGCTTATTGTGTATGGCACTATTATTTCACTAAATAACACAGATCCCTACTTCACAGAAAGAAAACACAGAGCAATGACGCGCCATATAGTCACATATGACGTTCACTTTCACTCTACTGAATGCCGAATATCCACAAGACATTGCGGCAAGGTATATACAGATGGGTCAGCAGATAACACAGTAAAAAAATGGAGGAGCAGGAGTATATATATATATATATATCACACATACAATGCTAGGGATAAAATAAAAGTATCATTGTGGAAATTCTAGTATAACTATGATATAGAAATCCAGGCAGTCAATATGACAATTGAAAAACTGCTGATCACCAACTTGTTCAACAGCATGTAATATTCCTGCAGGACTGTGCGGTATATTTTCTCAGAATGACGCAGGTCTTCGAATTGCCGTCCCCTTAAAATGGTTTTTCTTAGGAATGACGCCCCCGACAATGTATTTTTATTGGTTTTGCCTGATACTACCGTCTTTCTAGCATCATAGAACGACATGGTCCTTTATTACTGACAGATGCAAGATTTAGCACTCCAAGCGTTTCAGCTTAGAAAACTATCAGACCTGCAAATATTACTGATTGAACTAAGCAGTTGATACCATTGCATTTTTGAATACATGGAAACGAGAAAGCAGATCATCTGGCTAAGGGAGGAGCTGTTGATGATAAACCAGATGTGCCAATAATGTACCATCAAAAGGAACAGATGATCAAGACAATTGGAAAGCCAAATTCAACAAAAAACGACTACTAAATTATGAACAGACCATACCAAATTGTTATTCAAAATAAACAGAACACAACCGACTTCGCAGCCACATTTATACAAAGTTTAAGATTAGCAATACAGTCGTATTTACATGTGGACAGACACCTCAGACAGCAGCGCATATTCTTCAGGAATGTCTGGGATATGAAATGCTGAGGCAAATACACTGGCCAAGAGAAACATCAGCAGAAGAGAAACTCTACAGATCTCTGTGCGAGTTACAAAACACAGTCACGGTTATATAAGAAACAAAACTCCAGATATAATAAACACGTTCCAGTAGGACGAAAGAAAAAAGAAGTACTAGAAATGTAGCCAAAATGCATGTAAAGCCCCACGCTTTACGATTTTCACTGCCCTTAGGTAGGACATGCAAAATGCAGTATTAATATTAATGATGCATAATTAAATCAAATGAATAAAGTCAAGTATCTCGACATCATTGCAACATCAAATGGCCGGTGTTTCAATGACACCAAGAGCAGGCTCCACAGGCCAAATTAACATTTCAAAAAATTAGAAGCATTCTATGCAATGGAATAATATCAATCAATGCATACGCGAGTTCAAGTGCTATGATGTTATATCGAGCCAATCCTTCTTGATGGATGCGAACCATGGACAGTCAACAAAAGTGGTCAAGATAAGCCGGAAGCAACTGAGGTGTGTGGGTTTTTTTTTTTTTAGATGAATGATGAAAATCACACGGAACAGCCAAGAAAACTAAAGTAGAAGTCATCATAGATTTTGGAGTAAAATAACAAATTATAGCAAACATTACAAGCAGACAATCAAGATTTTTAGAGAAGAGTAAAAATAAGAAAAGTAAAACATTTAGTCTATTGTCTATTCCCAGGAGGTGTTGTCGCAACTTCAACACTTGTCGTTGAGCATAGGGGTTTGTGAAGGAGATGTATTCTACGTTCCACAGTAAGATGTGTTACTCTGGCTGAGGTGTAGTCACGTTTATCCAGAATGGTTTTGATGTTGTCAATCTATCTTTTCTTCAGTCTGCCCTTGGCTCTGTATCCCGATATTATCTTGTTATAAGTTCTTATGGTAAGTTGATCGTTCATCCTCATAAGAAGTCCAAACCATTTCATCTGTTGTTTCTCAAAATATTCGAAGAATGATGTGATACCTATAATCTTTCTGATATACTCACTATGCATTGTGTCGAGTCTGGTGACTCCAATAGCCTTCTCTCGACATGTCATTTCGCGTCTCGATCTTTCTAACATTTAGCAACCACCAGAAAAATCGAGGGGGGGGGGAGGAAAGAAGAGACAGATGCAGATAAAGAGGATAATTTAGGATGCGTTGTCATTGTGGCACAAAAAGAAGTCATCAATTGAACTTAATGGCAACACAAGAGACAGAGAGTTGTGGAGAAACATGATCGCCTACCCCACTCGACATGGCACTCGATTGATTGAACGTATATTACCTTTTATTGATTGAAAGTGGTTTTCACACACCTCCAGACAACCAACAGACAGCATGCCACACACGACCATGACACATAGACATCACGGCTATACAGCCAGAGGTAGACCATGTAAAAGATGGATGGGGTACAGAGACGTTGAAGAGAGCACCTGCTCGCTTCGCTCGCCAGGACCAGGGCTCATTCTGGTTCAGACCTTGATACTCCTCGTCGCGGAGTACCCCGGGCAACAGAGCAATATGACTAAGCTATCAAGGATCGAACGATCTCCAGCTGAGGTGGGAACCTGCTGTAGACTTGGAAACTTCCAAGAGAGAATCGACTTTTCTTATCTGCAGTACGTCCCGGAATTAAAAGCAAGCCTCAGCAAATTTCGACAGCCTTTTCGTCATTTTCGCCAAGGCTCAAGTACTTTTCGTCAGTTCCCCGTCCGCACCCAGCGTCGTGATATAATCAAAAAGGCCTTCTTAGGACAGGGTTGAAAGCGACGTGACTAGGCATCCCGAGATGGCATAGTCGAATCCAGCACTCAACAAAGTAAAAGATGGATCACAGAAATCAAAGAAGCCACAGGAACACGCCTACAAACGGCACACAAGAAGGCCATCCCCAGGGAACTCTTCCACCCCTGACGCCGCAAGGTAAACAAGGGCATGGCCACAGCGTATGTATGTATGTATATATATATATATATATATATATATATATATATATATATATATATATATATATATATATATATATATATATATATATACATTCAACATATATATATATATGTTGAATGTATATACGATTACGTATAAATAGCCAGCATAAGGAAGTGGTCGGAAACTGAAGTGCAGGCGAGAAATTCAACAAACGAACCGACAACAATTGATTAGAAACGGTTTAAAGCCAAGCAGCCACAAAATCGTACATTTTGCTCTAGGGCATTCCGAACGCGAATCAGTGGTTTCTAATTCGAATAGTAGGATTGCATAAATATATTATTATAAGATAGAGCTAATTACCAAGAAATATTCTGTCTTTTGAGCTTTCGACTATCGTAAATAGGCTAGGTATTTATTTATTTAAGATTTCTTATGAATTTATCTCTAACGATGTTATTACTTTCTCGAATCTATATTTTATATTTAGTATTATCATAGAAACGAAAACCAAGAAGATTGTTTGCAACTGGAGGCCGCTGTAAGGCCCATCCAGGATCACAGCTCATACAAGATAGAATCGAAAGGTAACATTTTGAGAAATATATTTATTATTTCACAATTTGTGTGGTAATTCTCAGTGACAAATCAACAAACTAGAACGTTTAAACAAACTGTAGTTTGTGTTTACTAGTTTACAAGTACACTTTTTAAACACTAAAGACTGGTGTTTACAAACATGACATGATGACACCACATGATTGCACGTCATCAAATAATATGGTCATGTATTGTTATTGTAGTAAATGTAAACTTACTATATTTAATAGTAGTAGTACTAGTAGGTCAGTAGCAGAGCCTACACAACACACTTAACACAGTTATCACTAAAGTAAGTAGACCTATTTTACTATATTTATTAATTATAGTTTATTATATACTATATTTATTACTATCTAACTAGGCATATATACATAGTAGATCTCAAGGATTTCTTAGTTTTCTCTGATGAATTTATGATGTTTTTTAGACTCTAAATAAGAATAAGGTAACAATTTTAAAACTATAGGACCTAATTGTAATTGACCCAAGTCTAGGCCTAACTTTGTAGTTGTGTTCCCAGCCTAACCAAGGAGCTTTATATTAGAAGCCCGCCCGTGTGTTGTTGGGGCCTGAAAGGGGAGCAAAGAATAGCAACACTGTTTACCTTCCACGCCTGTCGTAAAAGGCGAATAAGGAGGTTATGGGATGGAGTTGGCTGTCCCATCCCATATAGCGTCAGTGACCCAAAGCCATGCTGAAACCGGATGTGTCAGGTCGAAAGGCGCAGATATCGCAGCAATGCTGTAAACCATGACTCAACGCATTCCGTTCTCCGGACTACATCCTGCTAATCTGCAGGAGTTTGAGAACAAGCGCAGAAGAAGAAGAACATTCTTCTATACACTGTTTCAGCTGTAAACTTACGCAGAAGAAGAAGAAGAATATCAGAAGCCCAAGGGTAACAAATGAATTTATATAAAGTAAAATGAGATTGTGATATTTAATTAGGGACCTAAATGAATTTCCAAAAGTTGGGTTTCATATGCAATCAATACTACTGTATATTAATTGAAAGATTTAAATCTGTAGCCATTAGTAATTAGACCTATCTAGTAAACTTAGCAGCAGAATTTTGATCTATAACAGAAAACTCAGTTTAGAATTGAATATCCGAATTGATGATGAAGTAATCCCTTTATACATGAACAGGTAGTTTACAGTCTATAGCGGGGTGCAAAGGGAACGCATTGCTCTAGGCGGACCCAGGGTTAGCAGATAACCAAGATCCCAAATGTACCTCCACGCGGTGCACCCTGGAAACAGAAATACAGCAGCTCGTGCTGATTCTGGCCAAATCATTTGGGGATCGTGTCCGAGAATGTGGAGGTAGCAGATGGAAAGAGATTTGACTGCACAAGAGACAGACAATATCTCCGACACCACCAGCATCACCACATATAGCGACACTGTCGGCATACAGTGAAGCTAGTCAGTCCAGTCTGAACATTGGAGGGGCGGCCAATGTAAAATGTACGTAAAGGTATATGCATAGCGAGAGACAAATATGTTTCATACAGAGTACAATGAAACAATGAAAGGGCAGAACAGCACTAGAGGGCAGCGCGAACTGCAAATAGAAAGGGAAAAGTCCCTAGGAAAGGGAACTACAAGCTCCGTCAGCTCGAGACGGGCTTCTAGTTACCAGAGTTCCTAACAGGCAGAGACCCAGACCCATCCATCGGCGTTTGGTAAAGCAAAAGACCTAACCCAACTCTAATGTCGAGCCTTCCTAAACCGGAAATATGCTTGCAAAGAGAAAGGGTTCTGTACCCGATGGGTGTAGGCAAGAAAGGGACAACGATGGCAGTCCTGGCCCAACTCTACTGTCAAGGTTTCCTATACCGGAAGTAACTTGCAGAGAGAAAGGGTTCCGTACTCGATTCGCTCAGGCACAAAAGGGACAACGATTTAGCCCTGGCCCAACTCTACTGTCAGGTTTTCCTACACCGGAAATACACTTGAAGAGAGAAAGGGTTCAGTACCTGATGGGCTCAGGCGCTATTGGGACAAGGACGCTCAGCTCGAGAACGCCTTGCTCTCAAACGCGTGGTGTGAGACTCGAACTTGGACAAGGGGTACACGATGTCGGTGAATGACACCTCGGCTAAGAGGGCGAAAGAGCCAAGGTCCAACTCCTCTGTTGAGTTCTTCCCCTTAAGGAACCAGGCTCATGGATGAGAAACGGTTCAGTACCTAATGGGCACAGGCACAACACGTCCAATTACACGAGGCAAGTTCATAGACAGTGGAACACCTCGTTCGAGTGAGACGAGAGCAAGAAAATCGTCTGGGCGAAGAGTCTTCACTACGCGTGCCTGGTGACAGATATAGAGGCTGTCACAGGCTAAGGGTAGCCCACCCGAATTGTCAAGGCATGCCGAAATCGGATGTGCTAGGCCTACAAGGCGCATAACGGTGGCACAACGTAATCACGCTCCCGGCGGAAATCGCACGGATATCCGTGATGGTTACAATGGAGCGAACGAAAAACAAAACAAACAAACAGTCTATAGCCTTTCTTGCAATAAAGTTACCTATCTCAAAGGCATGATTGTGTTAAAGGTTTATGGATGTATATTTGGTCTCTGAAAAGAAGCATTCTAGTATAACAGTATCCTAGTATCCTCATGTCTTATTGTCTATCCACGGGTGGTGTTGTCACAGCTTCCACACTTGCCGTTGAGTGTGGGGGTTTGTGAAGATGTAGTCTGCGTTCCAGAGCCAGATGTATTCCCCTGGTTGAGGTGTAGTCATGTTTATTCAGGATGGTCTTGATGTTGTCTATCCATCTTTTTCTAGGTCTGACCTTGGCTCTGTATCTTGATTCTATCTTGTTATAAGCTCTTAAGGGAAGTTGATTGTTCATCCTCATAAGATGTCCAAACCATTTTATCTGCTGTTTCTCTATATATTCGATGCATGATGTGATACCTATTATCTTTATGATGTTCTCACTATGCTGACTCCAATAGACATCTATAGAAATTCTCATTTCACAAGTTCCAATCTTTCTTATATGTGTAGGTGTCAATTGCCAAGTCTGACATTGGTAGCATAGTGTTGGTATAAAGATGTTCTTAATCATTTATTTCTTTACTTCCATGTTGATTTTTGGAAATACATTAGCAATGTGACAGCTGGTATGTCATAGCATTTGCCATTTGACATTTTGTTTTTATCTCTCTATCGAGTCATCCACTTTCTGTGAAGATGCTTCCTAGGCACTCATACTCTTTCACTTGTTTTATTTGTGCTCTTAATTGTGATATTTAAATATCTGCTGATCTCATTATTTGCATAGTTTCTGTCTTTTGTATGTTAGTCCTGCAAGGAGCATAACATATACTTCTGGGCCATATATTTCATCATTATTCTGTCCATCTGCACTGTATTTATTGACGCATCTGCAGTGATCACACATCTGGAATTCAATACCACCTTGGAGTCAACCACAAAAGTGCAATGCCCACTGACAAGCATCTCTTTGTCATCCATGAGTATTATGGATAGAAGGCAAAACTAATAATTGAGGCAAGGCATGTACAGCATTTAACTTATGAATGTGAGACAACAGAGCACATACAACATGAAACATATAACTGTAAAGATGAATGTTGTAGAGATTTTTACTAGAAGAAAAGCTTCGTTGTACAGTAGTATCATTTAATAGAGGTATAATGTTGTCTGGTAAATCACCACAAATCTCCCTCAAGCAGACCAGATTAGAAATATATATATATCTTCTTCTGCATTCACTCTCTGATAAATCACCAAGAAATTTTGTGTGATTTCTTCTGGGGAGCATGTAGTACATTATGCTGCTGGTTTCACAATGGTGCTGCATTATTTTGTGCATTCTGGCCCAGCATATCCATTTTCAGCATGAAAAATATAAATGTAACCATTAAGTTTGTCATTTTCCTCCCGAGTTATTCTATTCTAATCAGTGAAAATGTATCCATATTGAATATAATTTCTCTAGCCAAAGACAGATGTGTTGGGCCATTGGCGCAAATAAAACGGTAACACAACACATTTCCATTCTCTGGACTACATTCTGCTGGAAATATAGTAGGACAATGGTCCTGCTACAAGGGAGATCCAGCGGGAGTTTGAGAATTAATGCTGGAGAAGAAGAATATATTTTCTGAGAAATATCTCCAGAGAACTCTTCTACCTCTGATGTTGCAAGGCATAAAGGGTATAAAGTGAAAAGAAAAGCTATGAAAAAAAAAGATCAAGGAGGAGACAAGTACTAGGTATCAAAGACTCCTGAACATGACACTTATTATAGATGAGGGAAGAATGAGACAAGATTAGACCTCCAAGATCCTCTATCACTCCGCTTTGGTGGTGCATTCTGCTAGACTATCCTGTCCATCTCATGATTGTTTTCTCCCAATTGTATCTCTGTCTACCTCTTCCTCACCTTCCCTCAACTCTACCTTCAAGTAAGATCTTCATCAAGGTGTCATGTCTTTTAATGTCCAAAATATTTAATTTCAAATTAATAAATAAAATAATTAATAATAATAATAATAATCATCTTCTTCTCCTCGTTTGCAGTTTTACATGTCTATATGAAATTTCAGTTTTAATAATAATAATAGGACCCATAACCCATCAGGGTCGTAGGGGTGCCACACTGGAAACATCAGCACAAAATGCCCTCCAAACAGGTCTGTCTTTAGGAGAAGTGTAGAAAAATTATGCCCAGACCATTCAATGTTATCAATCCAGGATTTTCTCTGTCCTCCTTCCACCTTGACTAATAATAATTATAATATTGTAAATATGATCATAAATAATTGAAGTAGGTGGGGATAAAGATCTACATTTTTCACATTTTAGTGTAGTACGACATCTAGAGCAAACTACTAAACAACAAACTGTCATCAATAAATAGCATATCTATCCATCTTATATTAGTGAGAATATTGAAAACATAAGATTAGTGGTATTAAAAAATAGGAGAATTTATCATAACTGCAAACTAATAGATTCTTTGTTTGTCTTTGCACATTTTGTGAAAAATTATAAAACGCTAAAACTATATATAGTTATATAATTTTAATCTGATTTAAAAAAGTTTGTATGAAGATTAGTTGCTAAGATCCATGTTAAAGCTAATCACGTCTTTGTAATGTTGGATGATCATTATAATCATATATATCAGTCTCTCCAAGCTTGACTTTGGTGATTTTCTCATGACATCAGTGTTACTGAAGAAGGATTCCTAATACGTTTTGAATGCAGACTTTTGCTCCACTAACTGCGGATCTTTATTCCAAATCACATAATTACATTGTTAGCAACTATTATAATTTGACATGAAAAAAGAGTAGCCTGACAATGTAATGTGCTTAAGAACTTAACAAAACAGTATATATTTCAGTTTAAATTTTAAAAATCACAATATTAATAACGGCAGACAGAGAGCGAGAAGTTTAAGGAAAAATTAGATAACACACAATGAAAAATATTTCCCCCATTGTTGAAAATGAACTTGCCCTATCTTTGAAACTTTGTTCTGTCAAAATTTGAGTCTGATGTAGTCACATGGTATTGGGAAAGTCCATAGATTAGAAATCAATCTGCTGCGGATCTTTGCCCCATGAAGATTGTTGTTCCCACCTACCCTATCCTGCGTAAGACATGTTCAAGTATTGTTGAATTTTTAGGTACCACAAATACATCCAACCACACTGGAATCTGAGAATGATGCTCTAACAACTCTACCACCGAGCTGACAAATATGGTTTTAATCTAGAGAAAATTCATGTATACTATCATGTAAGTAACTCATTAAAGTTGAACATTGCAACAAGTCTTCACATATTTTATTCAAATTTGGATGACCTATCAAATTGTTGTTAGACAGAAAATATATTCATCTTGTGCATTCGGGATTCTTTTTGTCTTGCTAAACCTTCAGGATGAAGATCCCAGTCTTCTCCAGATCCTTGTGGCTGACCAAAGTTTTTGCCTCAGCTCTTTCCAGAGTAGCTATGTCTTGCCTTGCAGTTCATGAAGTCTGTTCAGTCTTGAAGTGCAAAGGATATAAATCCCACATATATGAAGTTTTGGTGTTGGGAAATATTAGAAAAATTCTTCTCTCCAAGTTCAGATAAATGGAATATCCTATGTGGAACTAAACAACAAACGTATGCATATACATCACAATGGCATTTGATCAAAGGGCATGTGGCCATGGATCAGCAACCAACCATGTAGTTGTGGGACGCATGGACGTCTAAGTAAGAAGGTATATCACTTGATGATCATCATTACTATACAAACATATAATCATTTTAAAATTAACAAATGCTCAAACAAAGGAAATATATTGTGGCACTTAAAAAGTAATGTCAACATGCATTTCTAATCTCAGTGTCATTTGAGTATGGCGGCCACTCCAATGCAGGGGATGCATTCCATGTGGTATGACCATTACAGAGGAGCAGTTTATCCATTGGACCTTGATGGACCACCCAGTTGCAGACAGCCTAAACTATGTGTAAGAATATATTGATATATTTAACTGTGTCTATGGGATTAAGATATTAAGTTGTGTATTGGCTTTAATTGTCAGTGACTCATAATTAACTTGGAGTCAAGGCAGATAAATTCTACCAAGACTGCACTTTACCTCTATATGCTGATCTTGGGCAGTGGGCTTTAACAGAGCAGTCTGGTCAAGTAGTAGGAATCAGAGATGAAAGTACCCAAAAATTTCTTGTTGAATTTTTTCACAAAAACTTTTATTGTTTTTCCATTTCTGATGATTTTAATGTTAAGTTCGTTAGTCATTGGATCATCATCACTGTAAACTGGACACATCAATAGTTGCTCCGATCTCTCCCTGAGTGTAACCGCTATTACACTTCTGCTGACAGTACCGGTCCTCTGCTCACTCAAGATACAGACCGTTGTTACCTTCTTTGTGCCTATCCACTAAAATGCCCTGGTCAGTGTCATAATCTCCATGGTCATGCTTCTTGTAGTCACATCAAAGGCCCCACTCTCACGCCTGATCGTTTTATCTGCGCACTGAGCTGTGAAGGCCCAAGCACTGTGAACATGTCTAATCACAGATCCATCAGTGTATATAATCACATCCCCCTCTTTGGTATTCTCACTGACCAAAGCCTGCACCTCATGCTCCACAGCTGTGGGATACCATTGCATTCCCAGCTAAGTGATATTACTACTCTCAAAGAAGTTTCGAAATCTGTGGGTAGGCCTATCCATTCCGCACATGCTGCCACATCTTGCAATCTGCACACGCTTTGTATTACATCCTCAGCACGTCTCGTCCACGACTGTCCTCTTTTAAGTCTGCTGTCTTCAACTTTCTGTATTTTGGAATGTAATAAGTGTTCCTTGTCTGCATGTATTTCAAGGTAAGTCCATGCACGGCAATACTGTAATCTATGCTCTGTCGTTGGACAGTTGAGTAGGTACTATATAGCTCTTGTCGATGTGTCTCTTGTGCACCCAAGAATGATATGCATATATATTCTATATATATTCTCCATCTATATTCTATCCAGTCTTTTGATTTGAATTTGGCTAAGAGTCCATTGATTAAACATTGATACACAAAACATACATATGGAATCTTCTTGATGTAAGAGTGAACTGTTTGATGTTTTCAAGAGGTTGCAAGTTCAAATTCCACTTGTGACATTTTGTTTGCAAAGTGAATTTTTTCAGAGATCCCCAGGGGATTATCGCTTGAAGTACGAAGTTATGTTGTGCTGTGAGTGGTACTCTTGGCATGAGATGTACCGCATTGCTGAAATGGGTTGGGTACATATGGGGTAACCTGAGTACAATGAAGTCAATCTATCACTTTTTTAAACTATCTCAATTTTCAATAGAGAATATAGCCTTATCTTTTGCATTCATTCTTGAACACCTATAAATAAGCTGGATGTAGTTCAGAGAACAGAATGCATTGTGTTATAGTTTACAGCTTAGATGCGATATCTGTGCCTTTTGGCCAGACACAATCAACTCCAGCATGACTTATAGGTCACTTTTACCATATATAGGATGGGACAGCCAACTCCACCCAAAAGCCTCCTTAGTCGCTTCTTATGACATGCTTGGGATGTACCATTGTCGCTATTCTTTCAGACCCCGGCAACACACGAGTGAGAGAATATAGCAAAAAAGTTATAGACTAAAAACAATTACCACTTTATTTTACATGAAATTTTTCTGAAAATAGCTACAGCAGTCACCCATGTGTTCCTGGAGCCGAACGGGAAGCAAAGAATAGTGACGCATTTATATGCCATACATGTAAGAGACACTAATGAGTTTTTAGCAGTGGAGTTTACTGTCCTATCACATAGAGAATAGGTTCCAAAATTGGGCAACCCTCCAGTGGGTGGGGTGGGCGATAGTTTATTCAGAAGCAATGGGGCGGGGGATGTTTAGGGGTTGGGGGCTCCTTGTAAAAGAAATTAATAATATATGTTCAAAAATTAATTTTTCATGATTTTGTAATATTTTATGTAGTTTTTATTATTACAATAAGATTCTTACTAATGTAATACAATCTCTTAATTTGTATTCCCAATTTTAATATTTAAACCATTGCATGAAACTGTGCATATTGTTATTCAAGCATACACTTTACAATCTTTACATATAGGTTATCTTTCATCAAAATCGGTATTCAAAAACTGTGTTCAATATGAAGCATATATTGGGCACTATTTTTTTTCAATGATTTAATGGCATAAGCAGTAATGTATCATTAGTTGCTATTTACGTGGAAAATATCAAACAGAGTGCGGAAAACTGTTATATGGGAGGGAGGAGGTTGCAACATTTATGTCTTACAAAGTGGGCAGTGGCCCAAACAAGTTTGTGAACCTGTGACATAGAGAGCCAAAGTGAAGCTATGCTGAAGTCGGATGTTTCAGGCCAAATCTGTGTCCGGCAGATAACAAAGCCAAGCTGTAAACCATGATACAGTACATTCTGTTTTCCAAACTATATCCTGCTAATCTACAAAAGTTTGAGAATGGATGCAGAAGAAAGAAGTTACAGCAGGACTGGTAAACTCTTATGGAGATGTAGAGTTAAGATTTGTTTTACATTGAGTATATGGTTTCAGTATATCATAATTTTACATGTTATGCTAAAGAATATCTGTCAGATATATGGTCACATGAAAATCAGTTAGAAAATAAAATAATGACTTGCTAGTATAATATAAATATTTCCAAATTAGTATTTGGAAATAATTTTGTCTATAACAATACAGTAGATGCAATATGAAACAAACAAATTGTTTGAATGTAGAATCATATTTATTTATCCCTATATTGTTAAAGCTAATTATAGTTTATAAGGTGATATAACAGCATAGAAAAATCATCAATGGAAAGCATGGTTGCTAGTAACAGCAAAAATGATAGAAAAGGTTACAATGGACAAGAAACATTTAAGAGGGTCTACTCACCCAGAATTATGAGGAGTTCAAAGCATCCTTAAAGAGGATTTACATTTTGAAAAAAATGTCCCCTAAATAATAAATAATTATAGTTTATGATCTGAGATGTACTTCTTACACTGAAACAAAGTAGTTTATTGTCATTGTTATAATTTTTTTTTTACAGTCCCCAACATTACTAGAAACTTGTTGCGCTTACATTGTTCGAGATGCCAATTTGACACGTTTTGCCATAGACTCAGTGCCACCCATATTGTGTATTCACATGATGGAGGCTGCATTAAGAGGAAACCACGACAGATCTATCCAGGCCTTGATGTCACGATGGATGCTCAAATCTCTTGTTCTTTCTAAGCTTGTGCCAGGTGTATTTTCCTCTCTACTGCCATTATATGAGCCCTTGTACCAGTCTGATATTGTACGCCAAGGTAAATAACTGTCTGATCACTTACTGTTATGTTGTACACTATGTATACTTTTCAAACTCCTGCAGATTAGCAGAATGTAGTCCAGAGAACGGAATGTGTTGTATCATGTTTTTCAGTTTGACTATGATATTTATACCTTTCGGCCTGATGCTTCTGACTTCAGCACAGCTTCTGGGTCACTGTGACCCTCTATGGGATTGGAAGGCCACCACAACACCCCTCCCAATCTCCAATCTCCTTAGTTGCTTTTTACATCATGTGTGGCAGGTAAAAATGTTGCTATTTTTTGCTTCTCGGTTGTAGCACATGGCTTGATTATTTGTGCTATAGTATAAATAAATTGTTGAAGTTATTGTTATAGTTTGTTTTCTTACATAAATTCCTATAAATGAAAATATTTTTGAAATGATCATAATTCAGTTGTGCAAATAAGACAAATACACAGATTCAACATTTTGACCACAAGACCTTTGTTATTGATAAAGACAACCAGAAAAACTGGAAATAGAAAATTGAACAAAAATACATTTATAGAAAGTATGTAACACCACATCATGGTTGCTACTAATATTTGCTTCTAGAAAAGTTTTTATTTTTACTTAGTTTCTCCTGTTCTAAATTTCCCTACTTTTACATTCCAGTCACCCAGTACTATTAGCCTTTAGCACACTGAGTTGAAATTGCACACTTTCCCCTGCCACTGTGTTCTTTTTTGAAAATTTGTGTAATTTTTGGTTGGTGTTTTGAAAATGCAATAACTTTTTTGTTATTAGAGATTTTAAAATAATTTTTGCACATTAAAATTAGGAATTGCATATTGCAAATAAGTGTCTAATGTGTTTTTGTGTGTAAATGTATACAAAAGAAATGAATATATAAAACATATAAAGACTTACTTTGTCCAAAATTGGTTCTAGAATCGTAGACCTAATGTCAATAAATGTCAAAATTTTGTTCCATGCATGTTCAATGTCATTTCATAACAAAATCAACTTGTTACTATAACTACTTGGTAATAGCATTATTCCCAAGTATTCCTTACTATTGAAATCACTATCCATAATGATTTTACGTCAAGTATACATGACCATTGTAGCCCGCCTATAGATTCTGAACTGGATGTTTCTTGACTTTGATATATTTTTTCCCACTGTCCTACTTGAACTCAGTTTCAACAGGGAGGAAGTGCGTTTTCCCAACATATTTGGGCGCAGTACTGATCACAGGAAATTTATCTTCGTATGATTAAAAATTTGTTTAAAAGAGACACATCATGACTTGCATCTTTGCGAAAGCAGGTGCCAGCCAAAAAACTAAACCAATCGTAAATTTATGAGCCTAGCGCACTTAAGGTTAATAGATATTTTTGGGGATACGTTTATTGTGTCTGCTATAGTTTCATAAATTATGTCTATTTCCCGCAGAAGATGGATGTGTCAGGCTATTGGCGCAAATAAAACACAGACACAACACATTTCCATTCTCTGGACTACATCCTGCTTGAAATTTAGTATGGCCAAGGTCCTGCTACAAAGGAGATCCAGCGGGAGTTTGAGAATGACAGCTAAAGAAGAAGAAGAATGTATATTTCCTCTTCTTCAGTCTCCTTCAAGCTGATACACTTATCGATATAAGTGCTATTTATAGGGGTACAGCTAATGATGGATTTAGATCTCTCCTTGTATACAATGAATCCCACTCCAATAATATATCTATCTATCTATCTTATGTTTCTTCAGCGCCAAATAAAGTGCATAGGACATAAACCAGAACTCCCTAGTTCGAGAGATGTGATGCTATTGTGTAATTCTTGCATCTTATTGATCCCCATAGTCATACACTCTTTGATGACTGTTCTGTGAAATCTCTCTTGGTCTTCCCTCTATTTCTTTTGCTGTGTGGTACCCATATTAATTCTTTTAGTTGCAGTCTGTTTTCATTTATTATAAGTACATGTCCGATATAAGGAATGTCTATGAAGAATACTTGGAGTGTCATTAAGAGATAGAATTAGAAATGATAACATCAGACAGATAACCAAAACAATACCAGTATTGGAACACACCAAAATACAACAGATGAAATGTTTTTCACAAACTTTAATAAGACTACCAACAGATGGCCATGACACATAGACATTACTACTGTAAAGCCAGAGGCAGACCATGTAAAAGATGGACCACAGAAATCAAAGAAGCCATAGAAACAAGCTTACAAACAGCACACAAGAAAGCCTTCTCCAGAGAACTCTTCGATGCAGCAAGGCAAACAAGGTCCACAGAGTATAGATAGATAGTTTTCTGACATCTATACATTTATTTGCTTTGCTTACCTGTGAGCATCTGGCAGGCTGGATGCGAATTGTTAGTTTTGATACAATAAGGTAATGGTCAGTCTAGCAGTCTGCACTGCACATGCATTTTGTCACTCGAACATCTTGGCAGCTCACAAACATCCTTTCTTCTCTATCTATCTGTTTGCTTGCCTGCCTATCTATCTAATCTATCTGCTGAACACTTTGTTGCTTTTCAGTGTCAGGGGTAGAAGAGTTTTCAGGAGATGGCTCTCATGTGTGCTGAGTATATTGTGGAATTTGTTGCCTGTTTTCAGTGGTTCATTGTTTTCGTGGTCGACCTCTAGGTCTGCCATCACTGTATCTGTGTAGCATAGCTTGCTGTGGTATGCTGTCTGATGGTAGTCTGCTATGTGCAAACCATTTGATCTGTTGTCACCTAATATATTCCAAGATTGGGGTGGTGTCAGTTCTTTGTCTAATATCCTCATTCCTCACTCTGTCTCTTAGTGATATTCCTAGGATTCTACGTAAGCATGCCATTTCAGCTGTCACAAGTTTACGTTTGTCTTATGCTGTTATTGTCTATGTTTGGCTTTGGTAGCACATCGTTGGCATAATAATCGTTTTGAATAGTGTTATTTTGGTGTTTAAATCTGCATTTTTGTTTCTGAAGATTGGTGTCATTTGCCCGTCTATTTCTTTGCTGTTCTTGCCGTCTGTTGTTATATAGTTCTTCCTAGGTATGTGAATTCTGTCACTTGTTTAAGTCTGTTGTTTCCTATATATATATATACATATATATATATATATACATATATATATATATTGGTGTTTCTTTCAGTCTTTTCTATGTTTATCTTCATTTCATGTTAAAGGTTTGGCATGTTTGATGTAGTCTGTCTACTTGTTCTTGTAGTTGCTCTTCTGATGATGCTACTAGTGCTTGGTTGTCTACAAATAGCAATTTGTTTAAGTTATCCCTCACATTGTTTTCTTTCGTTGTCTTTGCTACTTTGCAGATGTGATCTATGTATGTTATGAACAATGGGATAGTACACATCCCTATCTCACTCCCGAGTGAATTTGGAAATTATCGGATGTACCTGTTCTCATTCGTACTGTGAATTTACTATTGACGTATATGCTCTGACATACGCTTAACAGATGTTGGGGAACTCCAAATGTCTGTAGTGTTATCCATAATTGTGCTCTATCCACTCTGTCAAAAGCTTTCTCTTGATCGACGGAAGCCAAATATAAGTCTTTGTTATGTTCTGTTTCTCTTTATGAAAGTTGTTTGAGGGCGAAGATTGCTTCTGTACAGCTTTTATTATTCCAAAAACCAATTGTGTGTTGTTGAGCTGTGGTTCTATATATGCGCGCATCCTTCCCTCTAGTATCTTGCTAAAGATTTTTCCTATGTGGCTTAAGAGTGATATGTGTCTATACTTAGTGCAGTCCCTCTTACTACCTTTTTTTTCCACATGGGAACAATCACCACTGTATTCCACTCCTGTGGTGTCTTTTATGTCTGCCATATCACATTGAGCAGTCTGTGTAGCTACTTTATACCTGTCACTGCTATCATTTTTATTAGTTCTATAGGTATGCAGTCTATTCCTGGTGCTTTGTTATTTGGTGCATATTTAACTACATCTTCAATTTTGGATTTCAGGGTGTAAGGTTCTAGGTATTCTTCTATTATATTTATTGTTGAAATAATTTCTCCTTCATTTAAGTTTAACAGTTAAATGAACAGTTAACAGTTGATTGATTTTTCCAGTAATTTTTCCATCTTTCCATATTTTCAGGAGATATTGTCTGTACACACCGTTGCATTGAAATATCCAAGGAAAATAAGCGTATCAGCCTTTGGAACTGCAGTGATAGCTGCATGCAATTAATCATATAACTTATCTTTAACTTCTTCTGGATTTCTCAACATTGGCGCATAAGCACGGATGATTGTTGCATATTTCTTACCAAAGAGCAGGGGAACTTTTATTGTCATAAGGCAATCATTTATTACCTTTGATAGACCTGCTAGTTTGCCAATGAGTGCTGTTTTAATAATAAATCAACCGCTCCAAAAGAATAACATGCACCTATTTTGCAAAACTGACAGATACTAGCAAGGCTTGTTTCACTTGGAGCTGCTATGTCAATATTGTACCTTGCTAGCTCTCTTCAAATTGTCTAACAGGTCCAAGTAACTTGTATTTCTCAGTTTGAAATATTTTCTACAACACTATAATTCAAATTAATTTTACAGGACTTCGATATACCACATCTCTTGCTCACACATTTCTTGAGTGTTTGCGACAGGAATCTCCAACAAAACTTAGACATTTGGATTTGACTGGCTTTCCAACAGGTGAGGCTATTTCTGTGTCTTCAAATGTGCTCGTTTTCTGTTTTTTCCCCACTCACAACTTTGTAATGTAGAGAAAAGGGAATTATAAGGGAAAAACTGTATTCATAAACACAGACACATCCGTGTGTTGCCAGGGCCCGAAAGGGAAGCAAAGAATAGCAACACTGTTTACCTTCCACGCATGTCGTAAAAGGCGACTAAGGAGGTTATGGGATGGAGTTGGCTGTCCCATCCCATATAGGGTCAGTGACCCAAAGCCATGCTGAAGTTGGATGTGTCAGGCCGAAAGGTGCAGATATCGCAGCAATGCTGTAAACCATGACACAATGCATTCCGTTCTCCGGACTTATCCTGCTATCTGCAGGAGTTTGAGAATGACCGCAGAAGAAGAAGAAGAACACAGACACATTTTGTACACAAGATATCAATGTGATGAATGAAAAAAAAATGTGTTCTCCTATAATTAAAAAGATAATTACTCTCCTTCTGTGATTTGATATGAGCCATTTGTGTAAGAATGTTGTGCTGTTTACAACTTCGTATTAAGTGTTAATTCTCGAACTTTTGCAGATAAACAGGATCTAGCCCAGCATGCATTGTGTCATAGTTGACAGCTTGACAGTGATATCTGTGCCTATTGACCTGGCACATCCAACTTCAGCCTGACTTCTGGGTCATTTTAATCTTCAATAGAATGAGACAACTAACCCCACCCCTAAAACCGTAATCACTTCTTATGACAGGCATGGCAAGTCACAGTGTTGCTATTCTTTACAATAGTTTTCTTCTTAGGTGCTGTAGAGTGGACAATGCTGAAGAATGTTATTTTTTGTGTGTAGATTATCCATAGTGACACATGGTGGTAATTAACTGCTGGGTACAGGTTAAGCAAATGTGGCCTCTTTTTTAAGGAAACAAATACATATATGATTTAACTAGATGAAATATCGATAAAGACACATTTCATAGAAGCTAAGTCTACTTGCGGATCCATTGATCTGCCAGCTACACATTGAGAGCCTCTGCTCAGTGTGTAGCACACATTTTGAAGCATACTTAGCAACTTCAAACTTTGCGGAAATGTTCTTGTCGTAGGACAATGGTGCTACTAGATTTCTAAGGAGATGTAGTTCAGAGAACGGATATGTGTCATATCACTGTTTTATTTGTACTAATAGTCCAATACATCAGATTTCAGCAGTTATAACTAATATGTACAGTGTTTTTACCAATTCCACTGAATTGTAGATGCCCATGGTCATATTTCTAGTAGGCCAGTCATACCCCAGAATATGTTTACAAAAATGGCTCATTCTGACTGCATGTTGGTCAGAAATGTTTGTACTAGTAATTGCAAATTAGCGTGACTTTTTGTCACCATCTGTGTTGTTATCGACCTGGTCACAGACACCCACTGACATTTATTATTTAGATAGCTATTGTAGACCTATATGGTTAAAAATAGTTATATACATTCATAATTATTTACAAAAAAAATAAACGGAAATGATTTATCATTTTCTTATTCTACTATCTTTTCAGCGGAAGTCATTCTATACTATCTGACCTCACACTGCATGCTGGTACATAATGAGAATAGAAGAAACAGCATGGTTACGTTGTATAACCAAGCTGTTTCGTTGGCAGAAGAGTGTACCAGTATTGGAAAAAATCATCACAGCCGATTGGACATTGATATGCAAAACTGTTTACCTGGTGATATTTGTGAGTTTTATTTTGTTACACTTGCCTTGATATGGATTTATTAATTAAATTCTTTAATTTTAAAGAAATGTTTTGAAATCATTCATCACTTCCTGATTTTTCATTTTCCTTGTTAATTTTGGTCACTTTAATATCTGACAAGTAGTAAGTTTGAGGTTCTTTATACCTTTCAGCTCCCTCAGAGTATCAGTACTCAACAAACCTCTTGCATTTTGTCATATTTTTTTTTCCTATTCTTTACAATTCTTTCCATGTCCTAGTGATCCTTTGTGTCTATGTTTTAAGTCTTTCACTTAATTCTTTCTAAACTCCTCTTTTCGTCTTTCCTTGTGGGTTCAAGAACAATGCCTGTCTTACAATTCTTATTTGGTGATCATTTTAATGTATATTCTATCTATCTTTAGTACGTGAATTATATTCATCTTGAAGAGTATGTGAATGCTCTGATAAAGTCATCCTACAGATTTCAACTCATGTTTCATCTGGAGAGGAAGAGGATAATGATTTTTGTACCATGAATAGATTCTGATACATTTTTGTTTAACCTTATTATTATTTATTTTTGTTTAACCTTATTATTATTTTGACTTTGCCATCTCCAATCTTAGAAAGGTTATTCTGTCAGTCTCAAAAAAGATGTATCACACTACATTTCCATTGTTGTTAAACATGGAAATTCGTTTAAAACTGATTCATTTCAGAATCTACCAATTTGCTATTATTTTAATTGCTTGTCTGTTCATCCTGTATTTTTCTTGATAAAGACTGTGGTTGAAACATTGATTTAGTATGTCTTGTATACTGTTATTTATATTTTTCTGTACCTGCTAGTTAGTTAGTCTGCTCTGTAAAATTAATGACCTTGTGTTTTGCTTCAGTAACTGTTGTCTACATTGTGCTAATAGTGTGGTTGCATGTATAAATGGTACCTAAACATTGAACATTAGTTAACCAGCAATGTCCGATACAGGATACTTTTCAATTCATTATTAGATTTTTTTTACACTTGTGATGCATTGTAATTAATAGTTGATTTAAGTGTATGTTTATTATAATTTAAAATGGTTTATTGCAGCTATTGAGATAAAATTGGATGCCTTTGTGACCTCAGAGTCTTGTCATTCTGAGCTGTGTAAGGCATTAACAGTATCCAGCTTTCCAGGGGCAAGATTTAGGCTCATTGTTGAACGGCTATGTGTCACTTGCCTGGGTGGTGACAGAGTCAACCTGTTGCTGAAACAAGTGACTCCAGAGGTAGTATTGTGCTCTAGAAATTTGATATGTGCTACTTATCCTAATTAGCGCAAAGCAAAAAAAGTTAACTGATCTCCCTTTTGTGTCCTAAACGAATTTGTGTTGACACTTTTCCTGTCATCTGGAAGCCTTTATAACAATTATTCTTTACAGTTTACAGGATTCTTTACATAGTACACACATTTATTGAACTTCTTCAGCGATCATTCTCAAACTCCCACTGGATCTCTCTTGTAGCAAGACAATGGTCCAACTAGATTTCCAGCAGTATGTATCCAGAAAATGGAAATGCATTGTGTCGCTGTTTTATTTGAGCCAATGGCCAGACACATCCGTCTTTGGTGATATTTATTGAATTTAAAAAGTTGCAGGAAAGGACATTGCATTTTCTTAAAGCAATCAACATGAAATCATTTAGAGCATGAAAGAGAGAGAACAGTTTAATAATTTGCTTTACACCAATTCTGGAAATATGGTACCTGATGTGTGTATTTATATTATTTATAATTATGTCTACCAGCAACTACGGAGTTCACTGAATTTTTTAAATATTTATATATGTTCGTGTTTGATATAAAAATTGTAAAATAGTTTTAACACTTTGCTGACCAATTTCAACGAATTTCCGTTACAGAACCTTGCTGACCAAGTTCGCCGCTAGTCAAATGCGCTATGATAGATCAGAAAAATGAGAATACCCATTGCATTAATGTACTAAAAATAGTGTTTCCAGGAAATTATGTTCTTTAAAATGGCGGCATTTCGGGAATAACGATATAGACCTAGTGAGTTTTTAATCAAGAAATATTGGAGATTTCGAAGGAAATATTGGATGATATATAGAAATTAATGTAAATCTAGGCCTAGCATTATGATAAGTAGCATTTTGCACTTGAAATAACTCTGGAGCTTTCAAATTCATTAAGTAAGTGCAAACAGTCGTTACCACACATAGAAAGTTTCAAGGCTTTCTTGCGCTAGATCGATTTTTTATGAAATTTTAAAGACAGTGATGTCAATGTATACAATTTTGCATGCACCCTCGTAATGGTGGACAAGTACGCTCTGGACTGTTGGTGAGCAAAGTGTTAAATAAAATTGTTTCAATTACATGACAGAGCTGAGTTAATCAGGGTAGTTATTGATGTACTACAAAGTAAACACAAGGATGCTCAAAGAGACAATGTTCATGTTCAGAGAATGATAGAAATGAGAGTGGACAAGAGAGAGGAAAGAAAGTGCCTCCTCTCTGGAAAGACCAGAATGCATGTTCAATAACTGACTGGTACACTGAGCTTATACACCCTTAGATGGCTAATTGATCGCAAGCTAATTTATGGGAATGTCTCCACTGCTGTGATGCTGGTTCCTAATCAAGAATCTAGATCAAGAAAATGTCATCAAAGAAAATGGACCAAATTTATACAAAACCCCATCAAGGCCAATTTCTTGAATTGGAGATGGTGCTTAGTCCAGCAAACAGAGGTTGGGAACTAAGATTGGTCAGGCCATCTTTGACATCGAGCAAGACCACACTCCTGCCCAAGCAAGCACTGGTGAAGTTAGAAATACCAGACCAAGAGGTGCTCCAGCAACCATGGTATCACGCAACACGACTAGATAACATGTCCTCACAAAAAAAAAACAACATAATGCACAGAGTTAAAAAGAGGGTTAGTGCAAATGGGCAAGGCACTTTCTCCATAAAATCTGCCCGGACAAGCAGTCATGTGTGAAACATAGTGAATGTGTCTGCAACTTACACTGGCCCATTCTCTGGCCATTAATACAGGTGCAAAGTACCATCCAATTGATTATAAAGTGTAGCAGTTTCCTCCCCTTTGTGCTAATAAGAGCGATTCCAGCAGTTGTATCCAAATTTGAAACACCCATACATGCAGGTCAGAAAACAGGCTTGATAGTTGAAGTGAAGATGAATAATCTATTCTGTACATATCCAGGTCATGTGGGAATAAGAGGTAATAAAAGAGCTGATGCATTAGTGAGAGATGGTATAGGGATTAAATTTAGGAAAGTTATGGATACACTACAAAGTGATGAAGAGGAGGCTGAAAGAAACAATGTGCGTGTTCAGAGAATTATATCTTATCCGATCCCTGTGTTGCGAACTTTCACTCTTTCTTTCCTGTGTCTGGTGGTGGTTAGTGAATGTTTTCTTCAGCTGGAGAGGTTCGGTGGTAACAGTTGTTTTCAAAGATCATGTAGTGCAGGGCATTCAATATTTTTGGTGTTTTACAGTTTCCTTCTCTTGTCTGTTGCAGTTTTCAGGGTTAACTCAAGAATGTACAAATGGGTAAAAGCATATCTGCAAAATATAGCCAGAGTACAATTGGATGTTCGCAAGAGCAAGAAAGTCCTACTGCGTCATGGAGTCCCTCAGGAAGGAGTCCTGTCACCCACACTTTTCTTGGTTTACATCATTGACCTAGTTGCCAAACGACCACATGGGATCAAAGTGACAATGTATGCTGGTGATCTGGTGCATGGAAGAACATGTGACAATGGCCACTAAACAAATATAAAAAACTATTGATTTCTTAACCCTATGGGCAAATAGATGGTGTGTCAGGATTAACCTAGATGTGTGCAGTACAACACTCTTTACCCTCCACTAAAACAAAAAGCCAGTGTTATCAAGATAGATGGAGAACTTTTGAAAGAATGCAAACAACCCACATACCTCAGAGTTACTTTTGATGATTAGCTGACATGGAAGCAGCACATAAACAAAGCAATAACAAAAGCCAGGAGAAAGTTAGCTATCCTGAGAAAACTAAGTGGAACCACATGGGGAGCCAGTGGGAATATACTCAGTAAAGTTTACCAGCAAGGCATAAGACCACACCTGGAATATGCTTCAGCTGCGTGGTGTCCTGCATCAAATACCACATTACAAGATCTAGATAAAGTGCAAAACCAGGCACTTAGAATAATGTTAGCAGCAATGAAATCAACACCCATAGCAGAGATGCAGAAAATGGGAAAAATGCAAACACTTGGCGAACGCAGAGACACAAAAGTACTAATTCAAGCAGAAAAGTTTCAGTGTATGCCAAGTCATCCAATGAAGGAAAGATTCCAAAATCTAACAATGGGACGATTGAAAAGAAGCAGCTTTATCCATCAAGCTAAACGACTCTGCAGACAACTTACAGACCTACCTGAAGTTGACAGCCCCTTAAGGTCTGCACCAGAACAAATGCCTTGGAATGAAAGGCATGGAATACCCATATACATTCAACCCACATGAAAGGAATACTAAGCGAGGACGAACAGAACAGTGTGCAGCAAAGGACAGTCACCCTCAGTTTCCCTGGACGATGAATACCCACAAGACATGGGTCAAGTATACACAGATGGGCCAGCACAGAATGCAGTGAGGAATGAAGGTGCAGGTGTATATACAGAATATCCACACAAGTCTAGAGATACAATCAGAACACCAACAGGAAAATTATGCAATAATTATGATGCAGAAATCCAGACAATTAGGGTGGCAACTGAAAAATTGCTGAACTCCAACCATGGCCCACAGCCTATGATATTCCTGACAGATGCAAGGTGTCTTCAAGCTCTCCAGTCTGAAAAACTAACAGACTTACAAAAACTACTTAATGAACTGTCTTAGCGGTAGGCCTTTAGGGTAACCATGCAGTGGATACCCTCTCACTGGAATACCAGGAAATGAAAAAGAAGACCAACTGGCTAAGGAAGGTGTTTCTGAAGACCAACCAGATGTACCAATAACCTACCATCAGAAAAAACAAATGATAATTTCAATAAGAAAGCCACAAACACCAACACAAGATGACTATCGCCTTATGAACAGATCAGAACAAGTTGTAATTCTACGCCTCAGAATGGGACACAACCGACTCCGCAGTCAGATGTACACAAAATTTAAGTTTGGCAACATGGCCATGTGTACATGTTGATAGGCAGCACAGAGTGCCAAACATATACTTCAGGAGTGTTCTGAGTATGAAGCACTGAGGCAGACATATTGGCCAGGGGAAACAACATTGGAATCAAAGCTCTGTGGGCCACTGTATGAACTACAAAAGACAGTGAGTTTCATTAAGGAGACAGAATTACAGATATAGACATATTTCAAGTGAATGAAAGAAGACGAAATCTGTTGCAGTATGGTGTATGGTCTGCAGTAATTCTTGATAAGAAACTAGCTTCACAGCATGTGGGACATTCCAATAAGTGCTCCACCCTCCGTTCCAGCAGCCATCCTCAGCCAGTGTATGTAGACTCAAAGTCTCGATCAGGTGTTGATTGCGTGATCTTCGAGACCTTCCAAAAGATTTACTTCTTCTCCCCTCTAGATACTCCCATTTCAACAAGAAATGTTCTGACAGGCTAACATTGTGCTTAAACTAAATAGTAATTCTTTGTAGGCGTTCAAGTTCTACATATGTTGTTCTCATCCTAAATATTCAGAGGATTATACAAATGAGAGTGATCTGGGTAGAAAAATATGTCATTTTTTAGAAAGCTCGTATGTATCCACAACTGAATGAGACATAAAGCATTTATATTAATCAATTGCTGATTAACTGAACACTTAAGGAAATGGAACATCCCAGTGCAATGATCTGTACAGGAGATTATACTAATCACATCTGTGGTTTGTCGTACTCATTTCGAAGCCACGCTGTAATTTCCAATTTTGAACTATTTTTATATAAATTGTATAGCAAAATATCTTTGGTTGTAAATCAGAGTTGCTAGGTAGTTCAAACTCTTCCTGGCCAAATTTTGGCAAAGACAATGGCTAGACTCCTAAATTGTGTACAGAAGTTACATAAAGATAATACAATTAGCTTGAATTCATTGAAATGTAATTGAAAGCTCTAATTCTAATATCTGCACCACCTATTAATTAAATTATGTTTTTCTTGATTATATTTTGATAGCAGTTATGAAACAATTCTACTAATAATAATACTTGTCTTGAAATCAATCTTTTAATCAATTTAACCCACTCAATCCGAAACCAGTTGCTATATATTCATTCCCAAAACGGCTGTTTTATTTAACGTAAACAATGTGTTTTAGATTTACGGAATTCACTGTTCCCATGCAAATAGACATGCTAAATTTAGCCCTGATGTGATTACTTGTAATAGCAGCTTACATAACAGTTTACTGACCATTTCTAACAGTTGTAATTTCTAAACTGCGGAAGGTTTATTATGACCGTTAATTTTTGTAAAAACTTGATAAGAATGGACCTACTTATGATTCAGATGATTTTGTTAGGAAATTGTTAAAATGGAATTTTAGAGAATGTAAATGAATCAGACATTGATGGGGTATTAGTTTGTTTAAAATGTGAAGTAGCAATGATCGTCAATCTATAGTATAGGATTAATTGATGATGATGTGCACATCCCCCACCCACATCATAGACCTAGTCATGATTGACAATAGTCAACACAGTTGATCTATGTTAATATTGATCAATTTCACAAGAAATCTGGTCCTGCAAGTGACATTGAGCCATATTACTCTACTTTTGATTAAGACTAGGCCTAGTTTTTCACTCTTTCTATGTGCCATTCTTTTGGGTACACGCAGAATAAATGTTGTGTATGCTGGTATAAAAATATCCAGAAAAACGAGATCCTTTTTTGGAAACCATTTTCACCTGATGTGAACTAGGCCTATATGTTTGGAGTAGTTAACAGTTACAGAATGTTGTTGCCATGCTGTGATGAGAGACTGTTTTGCAGCTTTTCATTTGAATATTTATCAACAAATAATTTGACACAAGTAAATGAAGCCGACATGAAACTTCATTTTTTTCCTCTCGCTTGTTACATGACAGATAAACTTGTCTTACATGACATTCACAAAGAAATGTTCACAGATCAGTATTTCTTCCATTTATCTGTTAATTGGACTTTGAATCATAAAAATTGATTGTAAATTGTATTTTATATTAATTTCTTGCACAATCACTTCATATTTTTGTGGAGTTTTTTCCCTTGACCTCAAAAGGAAGCCCAGAGTTTTTCCTGAAATGCCAGGAATGAAATGGTTAAACAAGAAAGTATGTAACATTTAACACATTTTTCAAATAAAAATGTTTAGTCAGTAATATTTCCAAATTGCCAATATGACAGTTAGTTTGTCATCAGATCATCATGGTACTCTGGACAAGTCCATAGGTGCTCAGATTTCATATTCAGTATGTCCTACAGCATATGGTAACTGACTGTTCCAGTTCTATGTTGGTGAATATTTAATTTTGATTCATATATGCCGCTTGTTTCTTGCAACACTATGTTTCACTCCCAAGTTCTGCATTCTAGCCATAGACACGGAGAAAGAAACAGATCTCATATCATCCAACTGGTTTAACTCCTTGATTGTATTCAAAATATCAGTGCCTTCCATTGAACTACCAGTAGTCATTGTGGCTATGTCGGCAAGTTTGTCTGCTCTTTCATTTCCCATAACACTGACATGTTCAGGTACAAATTAAGGTAACTCCTTCAACACATGTTTCATCATCGACTCCAGCCACAGAGCATAGATAGCCTGACTGAATCATTTGAAACATTCTCATAGAATCACTAAGAAAATAGACACCTGTAGCACTTTGAAGCTACAGCCATGTCATTGCCCTGGTCTCCGCCATCACCTCCATTGTCATGCTACTAGCAGTTGCACATAAAACTCCACTTTCTTCTCTAATACAATTCCCTCTGCATTGAGCCATGAATGCTCAGGCACTGTGATTATGCCTAACCATGGACCCTTTAGTGTAGAAAATATCTCCATCTGAGCATTTGGATTGTTAAATCTATATGCACTCGAATGTCATTGTCCAATATGATAACTCTTTTGTAAATGCATATATTTTTTTCTCAAATCACAAAATAAGAAATACAAGTGTTTATACTAGAGCTAGTTGTACATAGAAATATAAGCACTTGTAATATATACATTTTCATAATATAACAATTTTTCTTGTTGTTATTTTGCAGCAGCTGAAAGGCCTTCAGTTAAAGTATAACTCTTTAAAGAACATGGATTTTGTCAGAATGGCCCCAATTCTACAATGTTTGACCAGCCTGACAGCTCTTGATTTATCATGTAACTACATTAACTTGTATGATAACGAGTCCATGGCAGTTATTATGAAACAGGCCTTCTCCACTCTGTCTAAATTAGAACGGTTAGACTTGAGCAACAATCGTCTCAAAAACAAATTATGCAGCGTTTTGTTAGGCATAACCCACCCGTTGAAACATTTACGTCTTGCAGCATGCGGTCTGGCTATGCTAGACCTGGCAGCGTTGGCCATTTTTCCATATGTTGAAAGCTTGGAGGAATTGGACTTAAGTGAGAACAACCTCTCTCCGTGTCACTTTCCTCTTCATCCAGTCATCGTCAAAATTAGCAACAGAATCAGAATTCTCGAATTTCAAGACTGTGGAATAACAGATGAAGTTATGAACATGCTTAGCTATAACTTTTGTTTCATGCCAAGAATTACTTATTTGAATCTTGTTGGGAATTCCTGGTGTTCAGAGACAACTCTTAAATTAGCCAGACATGTTTCCAAGTTATCTAGCTTGCAAGTACTTCGGCTTTCTTATCCTCAGGATTGTTATTTTCTTAGTGAAGTTGATGAGGATAAAACTTTGGAAACCGAAGCAAAATTTGCATTCGGGGCTTCATTAAACTCTGCACTGGATCTTGTCAACACAAATGGGCAGCAGAAAGAACAGTTGAAAGTGGTCTTGGATGAAATAAACAGAACAACAGAATAATGTGAGACAATGTCTTTGTTGTTTCCTTATCATATGTGATTTGATAACAAGTTTGTTCAAGTGTCCAGATAAAAGGCAAGCTTTGAGCATTTCTGGTTGAAATGATATAATTTCTCTCACCTTTATACACACTTTAGTTAAGAAATATTTAGTTCATTATCAAACAAGATCTTTATAAAGTTTATTTAGGAACCTTATAAGAGTGTGTATGTGTGTGTGCACAACACACCAACATTTGAAGTTCACACAGAGTAATATTATAATAGCAAATATTTAAAAATGTTATATCACTTATAGGATTAGCAATACTAAGTGTATGAATGATAGTGTGAGCGATGGCAGTGCTGTCCTCTCCTCTGCATGTTCTAAGTTGTGTACTTGATAAATTTATTTTGTTCAAACGTCAATTTGTGTGCGTGTTCCTGTGTTTTTGCAGTGATTTGCAAAACTTCATTACCTTGTGTTTTCAGTTTTTGTCTCTTAGTTGAATTACAGTTTTGCTACAGTTCTAGACTATTATGTGGAGCAGAAATTTTTTTGGGAAATACATTTTGAATGTTTATCATTAATATCTCCGGAACTGTCCATAAATTATGGCAACAATTAGGGTCAGGGCAACTTTTTTTCTTCCAAAAGTTTATAAATTTCCAGTTCATTAAGTCTAAGCTTAAACGTATTTGTAGGTCTGGGTAAGATAGCCAAGAACGAAACTACCAACTATGTCGTTACACAAAAGCAAAAGTAATGCTTACAAGCATGTCCAATTACATAATCTTTAATTTTAGATGACCACTTTAACTAGCCAATCAGAGTATTTGAACATCTTACGGTGCTTTCTGCAATACGTTATACATGAGCCATCACTCTTTAAGTAGATGTCTGCACAATCGGGGTAACTTTTCATCGCTCCTTAAGGAGATCTTCGCAGCCAAGAGGTTAAATTGTTAGAATGTGAAACATCATTCTCAAAATGTATTTTTTTCCAAATTGTTTTTACTAAAAATATTTTAGGGATGGTGATTTTTTGGACATATTTAACCTTCACCGAGCCGATATGATATCCAGCCGCCGAAAAACAAAATGGCCGCACGCGCTAATGGCGGGCCGTCCCTCCCAGCGAGATTATCGTGAGATTTACACGTACCACAGTCCGTACACATAGCTGGGGACATGCGCAATCGAAGTCGGTACATCCCCCACTTCCGACATGATCGTTTTTGAGAATGGCTGGCTATTCGTAAAAGTTTAAGAGCAATTAATCTGACCACATCTGTACACCGGTACGATGCCATGATGATGGATCGGTTTTACAGACCTTTATTTCATCGTATTTCGAATAAAATAACATTGAATCGTGGATTGAATCATGGATTATTAGGTTATTTAGTTTCACAGCAGTGAATATACAGAATGCCGTGCTGGTTTGGGGACTTGTACGTTTGATATCGAATATTTTGAAGTGGCAGAAAAAATAACTCTAGGCCTAAGCTCAAAGAACGATTTTACTGCAAATCTACATGTTTTATACAGTTCCCCCGGCTATATTTTGATAATTTCGCAGTGAAAGAACATAAATACAACAGATTTACGTGATTTAGTTGACAGTGTTGCCAAGGAATTCGATATGTAAGGTAAGTTATTTTTTTTCCTTATTTTTTCCCTCTTTATTTGTTATAAAATATATGTTTTTTGTGAAAAACGTCTTTACCACTTTCTCATACGTCTGGTATCACACACACACGTACATAAATTACACCAATATATGCATAATTCAATTCTTTATTTATATGTGCAAATATTATTTAAATATCTCTAACAACCAAAAAATTATCACATTTTCAAAACAGTCACCATCAATAATGAAAATTTTCAAAAAAGAATCCGGTGGCAGGGAGACGTTTCGTATTTTTTAATCTGGCTTGCTAAAGGTTAAGTAAGGGTTGGGTGTTCCTGAATTATTGACAGTTGTTATCAAAGGGGGTAAAAACTGTTGATATAATTTATCAACAGCCCATAATCTTCCCTGTTCTAATATCTGAGACAAGAATACTACATCAAAGCTGCAAACTTTCACCAATAGAATTCTCTTCTGCGTATTAAATGACCAAATGTGATAATACACAATTACACAAGATAGCTAGACAGAAATACAGCTGGAGGTTAATGAAAGTAGATGGAAATAATTTCATACTTCTTCAACAATTAGCAGGATGCTTTCTGGAAAACAGTACATTGTGCCATGTTACAGCTTAGTGATGATATCTGTCTCTTTCAGCCCGCCACATCCAACTTTAGCATATCACCTAGGTCACTTTAACCTTACATGGAATGGAATATCCAACTTCATTTGCAAAACCTTGTAGATTGCCTCTTACAGCATGCAGTGGCAGGTTTCTGCCTTATGCACAGTGTTCGACGCTAAAGTAGCATAGATAGATGACAGGTTACGGAGTCACTATTCATTGCTCCTGTTTGGGCCCCAGAACTACATGACTGGGAAACAACTAAAAAATACTTGGTGAAGAGCAGTAGAATGGTCTGTCTAAATAGAATTTGATGGTGAGAGATAGATACAATCCTTTGTTCCACTGGAAACAAGACGGTTGAATAGCCAACAGTGTGCGTATACATTACATATAACACTTTTGCATATGAACTTAACATTATCTGATTCTCACGTCATACTTCAAAGGATTCTGAAAAGTCAGTGTCAATGTGAGTCAATAACATCAATGGGTGCTTCATGCTTCCTGGATTATATTGAGTGCATCTATAATAGGTGAATTCAAAGTCAGCAAGGGAGATTTACTGCAAATAATTGATGAATGCTTCTTGGATGAAGAACCACAAAAGATGACTTATCTAAGTCTGTATTGGGGCAATTTTCTATTGGTAATGTACAGGTACCATTTTTAGTTTATATATATATATATATGTATATATGTATACCCTTCAACATTTGCTGTGGGAACTCTTTTTTTTTTTCTCTTCTGCAAATTAAATACGCTGTATCATTGTTTACATATTTGCTGAGATATCTGTCTTTCAACCTGCTACATCCAATTTCAGTGTGACCTCTGGGTCATTTTGACCCTATATAGAATGGGAGAGCCAACTCCACCCCATAACTTTCTTAGTCACCTCTTATGATGTGCATGCTGACCTTTCTTGCCCTGATAACACACAGGCAGTTGGGGCAACTGACACTGTCAGTTCATAACCAGTAACTAACACAACAAAAATTATAATTGAAGCATGTCCTGTATAGGACATTATTTTAAAGCTGTTGTTGAATAGTAGGTACCACTAATACATGCAATCATGTTGCCATTACAATTGGACGATCGGCTTTGAACAACAAGGTAATTCGATTGAGGTGATTTTGCGAGGCGAGTCCAGTATCCATTCTACCACTCGGTTGACAATAAGCAGCAGGAGCTGAGAAAGCATGCTTGTTGTGGTGCTCTTTGATGTAAACACTGCTATAGATGATGCATCTAGGAAGCAACTATGATAATTTGATATTAAGTATTGCATGAGTAGGACTGTGCATCGGAGACCGATTGAGGAAGGTTTAACCAACGAGCCATAAGAACCATCAGTATGAATACACTTCCAACATCTGCGAGGGGAGACTGAACACGTACAGTTTTGCCTGAATTGCAATAACTTTTAGTTCATAACTAATAAAAAGCACAACATCTATTTCCTTATGCAAGCACACCAAATAACTGTCCAAATTGTAGTTCATGCATACTCATGATTTAATTTCAACTTGTTTTAAATTTTCAAGTTTTTTTTTTTAATGCAGTAACCTGACCTTCATTTCCTCTCTTCTCATTCTGTTACATAACTTTTTAAGTCAATAATTATTTTCTGTGTTTGGACAGCATTGGAATTATTTTGCTTTGAATTTTAAACCAATTTTTGTTTTTAATTTGGCACGGTTGATGAAATATGTATGTAGTGCTTAGAAATTCAAGAGTTGAAAAGCAATGTTCTGTACTGGATATGCTTCAATTATTATATACTTATAAGTTGGAGTATTTTTGTTTAGCAACACCCCTCTTGACATGATGTTCATGTAGTCTGCTCCAGGCTGCAGATTCACAATTATTTGTTGCATCAGTCATTCATCCTATCTCTGAGCATTCAGAACATCAGTTTGGTACATTGCTTGTCCCGTCCCCATGATCACCATTGTCAGCAAACCTGTCTGCGCATCCATTTTCTTAAACTCCAGCAGTGTTCAGATACAAATATGAGTCATCATATGTCGTGAGTCATAAATCAGGTATAACTGTATTGTGGGAGTGTTTATATAAATACATTGCTATGGATTTCATTGTGACAGACATGCAATGAAATATTTCCCCATTATTCTTCTGTGTTTGCTCTCACTCCTGTAGGTTGGATTCATATCAGTTTTGCTATTATTTTCTCACTTTTCAGGCCCTGACAATTCAGAGAATATAATAAACATAATCAAGTTTTCAACATATATGTGGATTGTTGGAATGTGCAGTTCTTCTTTTTTATGTACAATATAAATATACAATGACTGCACAAAATAAATGTAAACTTGTGACAGCTGAAATGGCATGCTTACGCAGAATCCTAGGAATATCGCTAAGAGAATGGGGTGAGAAATGAGGACATTAGACAAAGAACCGGTACTATTCCAATCTTGGAATATATTAAGAAACAACGAATAAAATGGTTTTGCACACATCAGTAGGCTACCATCAGATAGCATACCATAGCAAGCTATGCTACACAGATACAATGAAGGCAGACCTAGAGGCCGACCACGAAAACGATGGACCACGGAAATCAAAGAAGTGACAAACTCCACAATATACTCAGCACACAAGAATGCCATCTCCAGAAAACTCTTCTACCCCTGACGCTGAAAGGCAACAAATAGTTTAGCGAATAGATAGATAGACTGATGTGAATTTTGTAGGTGAGTTTGAAGGTTGGGCAGTGAGTTAGCTCCCATAGTTCAAAGTGATCCAAAAATTATGCTGAAGTCAGATGTGCCAGGTCAAAGGGTGCAAATATTGTAGCAATTAATACTATATTCATAATATATATATAAATATTTACTATATTAATAGTTACTGAGATTAACTACCAATAAACAAAGGAACAATGACTTTTTCTACATTGCTGTTCAACTGGGACCCTTATCTAGAAACTCATAAACAAAAACACAAAATTATTTAATTATTTAGTATTAATCGCTTCTTTCTTTTGTGATTGCAGCATTCTCCACCATGTCAGATATTCTCTGACAGTGGTGATGCAAATATTTTAGTCATACTATAGTAAACTATGACACAGCTTTTTTTGTTCTCTAAACATCAGTCTCCTAATGAAATGGTCTTTTGTTTGTCCTGATGAAGGGTTTTTAGTTAAAATGTTGTAAGTCACTGTCTTGTTGTTTTATTGACTTATTTTGGTAACACTTATACCTATTTTTGTTCATTTTGATATTTGCCCTGTATTACCTCAGCCACCTATTTTCATGTTTAGGGTCATTACCTGACACTATAACTTTTATTCTTTGATTCAGCCTCCTAACCGGCAGAAGTGAAAAGAAACAGATAAGAAGAACATATTCTCTGAATTATTTGCCATATCCATTCTAACGCATGCGGTTGCGTTAGACAAACTACCCATGCAACAGAAAACCTTAGTAGATGACATGCCGTTGAGGTTATCTTATAGAAGCTTCATGGCACGTCATTTATACAATAATGCTTCTCATGCTTTTATTTTGTTGTTGCAATGTGTTTCATATTTTGTATTTGAATATATGTATGCACCCTCTGTGATAGTGAGGGAGCCAGAGATGTACTGTGTAGCACTGAGGAGGAGGAAACTGACAGCACCATTTTTTCCTATGGCTGAGGCCCATCATAGAGGTACAGTGACTCAGGACGTGACAATCCTTTTGACTTGAATATTTGGTTGTATGCCTGGAGCAATAGAGTAGTTCGGCATAACCAGTAGCCAATTGGTGGCAGAGAATGAGCACAGTGAACCCTATCTTGGCTGCAATGGCTAGGAGCAGTGCATAGGTTGAAACCTACCTTCTTGTTGGTGTGATAGTTATGCTCTCGCCTGGTGTGGGCCAAAAATCCACAAACTTAACAGCAATATAATACCATTGTAATGGCATTGGGTCAAAGGGCATGAGCCCATGGACTGCTGGATCAGCAACCAACCAACCATATCTATTGATTATTTAAACTAGTTTCTTTCACATTGTTTATTGGGAAACAAAAACCCATACATCCAAGTTAACATATTATGAGAAACAAATGACTGAACATTTTTGGAAACATTTGCTTAGGTTTTAAAAAATGTAAATTGTTTTTTGAATGATTGGTAATCAGTTTATTTGCTACATATTTATTTGTTTTTCAGTTTTAAGTTCCTTTGAGGATACTCATAATATCAAATATATTTATACTGTGACAAAATCAGAATTGAATTAATTACTGTGATCCTTAACCTAATGATGGTTTCAGAATATTTTCTTCCAAGCATATTTTTTCTCTGATCACATCTCAATATGTTAGTTTTGACAAATGGCATTGTTCAGATGTAAATTCTCCACCAAAGACGGATGTGTCGGGTCATTGGCGCAAATAAAACGGCGACAACGCATTTCCATTCTCTGGATTACATCCTGCTGACAATCTAGTAGGACAATGATCCTGTTACAAGTGAGATCCAGTGGGAGTTTGAGAATGAACGCTGAAGAAGAAGAAGATGTGAATTCAGTGGGCCACTTTCTATAGGACGGATAATTCTATGGTGAAGTGATCAAGCCATTTTTCCTTTTGTTGAGTTTGTAGTTTTGAAATTAGGCCACAACATTTTGTTTGCAAGTGCATTTTTTGGAGGTCCTTTGAGATTATTGCTTGGTCTATAGAATTATATGCTAAGAATTACCCTCTGCTGGCAAGCCTTGAGCGAGCTGTTGCAGCGTGAGCAAGAATATAGTAGGTCGTAGATGAGGGAGAAAGTGCATATGGGGAAATTCCAGTATAATGAAGTCAATTCTCTGCATTTTTGAAGTTATTTTATAATTGTTAGGAGCTCACAGGGTACAATGGTGGCAAAAGTGGTTATAAATGTCCTAGCTATGTGGTCCATGATTTGATTTTAATTTTAAGTGGAAATTCTTATATCACAAACAGCTCTCTGGTCTCTGACCGGCCTATGGAAATGGTTCTAGAAAATTAAGGTGCCAATGACACAAGCCACATTACTTCTAGATGCCATTATATGGCAGACTACATATTTCTTCTTTCGTTCACTTGATACATGTCTATATCTATAATTCAGTCTCCTTAATAAAACTCACTGTCTTTTGTAGTTCATACAGTGACCCATAGAGCTTTGATTTCAGTGTTGTTTCCTCTGGCCAATATGTCTGCCTCATTGTTTCATACTCAGAACAATCTTGAAGTATATGCTTGGTACTCTGTGCTGCCTGCCCACATGTGCACATGGCCATGTTGCCAATCTTGAACTTTGTGTACATATGACATCGGAGTCAGTTGTGTCCTGTTCTGACAGTACAGATGAAGTATCTGATGTTCAATGATCATCTTCAAAGACACTTCCCAGCTGAGTGTTATAAAGTACAAATGAACCATCTACTGCATCCTATTACACTGCAAGTTTTCTGAATTTATGTTCCCTTTGGAGTAAAGTTATATCGAGTGGAGCAACAAATAGCACAACTCATTCTCACGTTAAACAAAGTTCAAGCTAGTCCTAAAACAACTATCGGTATCATCATTGTTCATTACAATGATTTACCAAAAAAATGAAGTTGAAAGTTGTCTATAATTTTTTAACTGAATTTGGAGCATTTTGTGCCACTGAAGACAAAAATAACATCAATTTTTCTCAATCAGGTCAGGTTTTTTTTCTAAATTGATTAAAAAAAATTATATTCTCTGACTATGGTCTTCTATTCATAACTACATTTTGATGATATTAGTAGTTGATTTATGTGTTACATTTCTCACATAAAAAGTATTTAACAGAATGTATTTATTAAATGTTACAAACATGGAATTATATAAATGAAGAGAAGACATTGAAAAAGGTAAGGACATGTAAATTATGTCATCACTGAGCAAAATTCAAGACATAAACTTCAATTTATTTGACTTTCTCGAGTGCTCAGCAGCAGGGATGTCTCTCTTCAGAATCCAGCAGTAATGAGCTATCATTGCTGCATCCCAATATCTTTGATACCTGGTCTCCATCTCTTTTATGTCCTGATGGAACCTTTCTCTCTGCTCGTCACTCATTGATCCAAGATTCTCAGGAAACCGATCCAAATGTGAAAATAAATAAAGCATTTTTATGCTCATGTTGCATCCACTGTTCTGGAAAAGCATGGCACAAGTAAGTAAAGCAGCCACCATCCTTGTCCAGGGCTGTATTTCTGCAAGATCTTCTAATTGAAGCCATTTGAATCACTTGAACCCTTAAAAAAATACAAACAAAATTAGCAATACTAGTAAGTTTACTTCATAATTTGTATATTCCAAGATAGATTAAGAAATTTTACATCATATGGTGTGAAAATATCCATACATGTGACAATAAAATACTTGCTTTCTATATCATTTGTCCTTTTAAATAGGAAAAAAACCCACTTTTGATCAAATGTGTGGAAATCAATTGTGGTTTTACTGATTGATTTGACATGGAATATGATCCACCTATATAAAAACATCATGTGGTGCTAGATAAAAAAACATGACCTTATTGAGCAAAACCAATGTGATTTTTTTTATTCAGCACAATAAAATTATCCTAAATCTGTTTTAAAAAAAAATCATAGCAATTTTGATGTTGACCAGTGTTATCAATCCACAAGTCCTGTGGCAATTGGGAAGTGGTGAATTAAAAAGTGTTAAGCTCTTTGAAACTGCATGATCAAACAAAATTAATGAAGATGATTATTCCTTTTACAAGGAGATGGGCTTGAAATGTGGCATGGCAAGAAATGAACATTATTATGGTTAGCAAAGAATTTTTGTTAAGCAACAGAGAACTGGAACTGTCAGTTGTTGTGTAATTGTCGATATACTCAGGGGGGAGCTTGGATCACATGGCTGTGTCCCGTGTGCAGTGATGTTTTCTTAACTAATAGCATGAGCCGCTGTATTTATGTTTCCAGGATGCACCATGAAGAGGTACTTTTAGGATCTTGGTTTTTTTTGCTAACCATCGGAATTTGCACACGCAGTGTGAAACCTGGACATCACTAAATACATTTTTTTAAAATTATGAGTATAGACAATAGTTAATAAGTATTGTCCAAGATATATTTTGTTATAGTGTAGTTATTGTCATACATTTTCTGAAACCAGTTACGATTATTATGCAAGGAATATATGTATTTGTACTACTAAGAGTAAAACATGAAATACATATTTTTTCAACATTTGATTTTGTGGACATTCTGACTAATCTGAAAAAAATAGCAATAAGCGTTACTCAACTTCTATTGTATCTTGAAAGATAAATCATTAGAGTGTCAGGAGTAACACAACAAGCTGGTAATGTATGGGCTGCGGTAACACAGGACAAATGCGAATATGGATGGAAATAGATGTTGTAGTTTGTATTTTGTGTATGTATTGTTATCATTGCAGTGAATTATTTTTCACCTTCTCTGCATAACTCATATTTGTTATTTTTTTTCTAGCTGTATCTATTTCCTAATCAATTCATTTTTAAATGAGGTAGCAGACAGATTTAACATTTACCTTTAGTAAATCACTCTTTATACAGAATTAAACTTCCTTGCCAAAATATAAAATGTTTGAATTATTTTGAGCTGAAATATAGAATGCTCCTTGAGGAAATTGACAAGCATACATTTTGCTGCATATAATTTGATAAATCTGAATTTCAAACCTAAGTCATAGAAATTTGTGTATGAAACATAATTATATTGAAGTATCAATACTCCTTTAATAGATTCAACAGTAAATTCACTTTTGTCTATTGAATTTCCAATATGAAAAAAGGTCTTGAAATTGGTAAAACATCCTGGAATAGAACAAAAATATATTGAGCTGTCAACAGTAAATGTAATTCTTTATTTTAAAGGGTTTGATCATTTTGTTTATGTTTGTCAGTATTACAATAAATGTGTTTACCCAAATTTTTCAAAATTGGACTCCTCTTCTGATCACAGTTTTTTGTGTCATCAGTTGTTCATTCTTGGTTATTAAATTTTATGAAAGTCATTTCACTACTCGATGATAAAACTTCTAATTATTTATTTCATTTAAAACAATTCAAAAAATAATGACTTTATCCATCCACTCAATTTTCTGCAGAACTGCCATAAACTTTTGCTGTATTTTAAACAATTTAACTTATCCTTGTTCCTATTTATGTTTATTTTTCTGCAAATGTATATTCATTGATATAAATTCTTCACTCAGTCGATATTTGAATATTTCTATAAAATGTGTAAGATCTCTACAAGTTTCTATTATAGGATATCACTGTCTTTCTTATTTTTTCTAGGCTGTTATGAAAAATTATCATTAGCTAATAAATTTGAGGTAAATATAATTAAGTCATCTCGATCTAAAAAAAATCTCTTTGTTACTATTTGACATTTGTTTTCAACAGGAAAAGTGACTTTAAGGCAAGGATAGGAAAAATATAGTCCATGAGCCAAATCTGGCCTTCTGAGTCATTTTTGCTGATTGATGTTTCAGATTGATTAAAGATTGGTCCCCAATCTAGCTCGTTGCACTTGTAGACAACTGCTTTGATGTCTTATGGAATAGAACTTCTAAGGATTGAAAGATAAAACTAAATGGAACATGCCTAATCTAGCCTACCAAACCAAGAAGTTGCCATTCCTACTTTAAGAATTTGTCAATCTACTTTGTGTCTGTGAATAACAATAGCTTGGTCTTACTATGTGACAGCATATTGATTACATGCATATTTATATTTTTAATTAGGTCAGTTTTTAAAAACAAAATTTCCATTTTTATTTTGTCCATAAAACCAGAGAAAAGGCAGTTTGTAAAAATAATTTAAAAAACCGTCCAGATGAACAATTTTGATGCCAAAAACCAGGCAAGTCCTACCAAATTTGAACACATAACCTTGTATTTCCATCATTTATTGTAATTATTCTCTCACTGTCTGATGTAATCCAGGTATTAACATATCAGAGCCATTATAACAGTGGTTAATGCCAAACTGTCCACCTTGTCATTGATAGATGAATTCCCAGTTTATGAAGTTTTTACCACATATGACTACAGATTCAACTAAATTTAAGAAAATCTGTAACAGAACACACAGGGTAGCGAGGGGTAAAATGGCACTTTTCACATGTTAGTTTTTTCTAACAACTAGACTTAACTATGAGAGACTAAACTGCCATCAGTTTATAGTTTATCTATCCACCTAACATTAGTGAGGGTATTGAAAATATACAGCTACGTGTAAACAGTATAATAAGAATCTTTTAGCATAAAATGGAGCAAGATGCAGGAAAACAGGTGAAACCAAAAAATACAAAATCAACAGAAAATTAACAAAAACTGCATAATAATTGAAATTTATAGAACACTAAGATTAGGCCTTTGTACTGTGGAGATCATGTATCTGTGACTGGTGGAGATTCTGCATCTATGACCGGTGAGATCGTGCATCTGTCACCGGTGGAAATTGTGCATCTGTGACTGGTGGAGATTGTGCATCTATGACTGGAGATTGTGCATTTACCACAAGTGGAGATCATGCATCTATGATTGGCAAAGATTGTGCATCTATGAATGACAAAGAGTGTGCATCTATTACTGGTGGATATTGGGCATCTGTAAATGGCCGAGATTGTTCACCTATGACCAGCTGAGATATTGCATCTATGAATGGCTGAGATTGTGCATCTATCAACCATCGAAATCATGCACCTATAACTGGCGGAGATCGAGCATCTATGAATGGCGGGTATTGTGCATCTATGACTGTCGGAGATTGTGCATCTATGACTGTCGCAGATTGTGCATCTATGAATGGCCAAGATTGTGCATCTATGAATGGCAGAGATTGTGCATCTATGACTGGCGAAGATTGTGCATTTATGACCGGCAAATTTTTTGCATCTATGTCCAGTGAAGATTTTGCATCTATGACTGGCAGGGTTCGTGCATCTATGAATGGCGACGATTGTGCATCTATCAATGGCGAAGATTGTACATTTAAAACTGGTGACGATTGTGCATCTATCAATGGCGAAGATTGTACATTTATGACTGGTGACGATTGTGCATCTATAACCAGCAGAGATTGTGCATCAATAAATGGTGAAGATTGTGCATCTATCACCGGCGGCAATTGTGCATATATGGTGGAGATCTTGCATCTATCAATCGCGGAGATTGTGCATCTATGACTGCCGGCTTCCTATTATTATTCTTCCAAATGTAATTCCTAAAAATAAACGTAATGAGAGAGTTCATTAAACTATTTATTGGGTTTAAATACCTTGCAAAATTAGTGGGACAAATGACCACAGTGAGAGGGGCAAGATGGCGCAGTGAGTCCACAGTGCCATCTTTCCCCACTAACTGTGCGCCATCTTACCCCAAATCACATGGCTAGCAACTTAATCAAATGTAATGAAAAAACAAAGTAACATGCTTAATAACTTAACAATACAATATATATTTTAGTTTAAACATGTACAAAACACATGACAGTAATGACAACAGACAAGGAGTAAATAGTTGGAAAAAAAATTTGTTTGAAACTCATGAAAAACAAACTTACCTCATTGTTGAAACATGACCTGTCCATGAATTGTCAAATTTCATTGTGTCATAGAATAGACTTTTCCAACCAGACCTAGTCCATGTGTGGTATCGGATAAATCCATAGGCTAAAGAAAAACCTGCTCCACTGTCTTGCTCCTTGCACCATCTTACCCCTGGCTACCTTATAGGACAGTAAAATGATGATGAGTACATCATCCGAAGCATGCAACTGGACACACAAATACAGGCCTAATACCATATTTACCATAATATTTGCCTCAATGATGCAAATGGAAAGTGATTAATATAGATGTCTAGCTGAATAGAAGGGCGACACAACGCATTTCATTCTCCGGACTACATCCTACTGGAAATCTAATAGGACCATGGTCCTGCTATAATAGAGATCCAGCAGAAGTTTGAGAATGAATGCTAAATAAGAAGAATAGAGGTGCAGGAGTCTATGGACAGCGGAATCTGTAATCAACAAGCCTGCTGGGGTATCTTCTTCTGAATTTGTTCTCAAACTCCTGCTAATAAGCAGGATATAGTCCAGAGTACAGAATTTGTTGTGTCAGGATTTACAGATTGGCTGCAATATATACATCTTTTGTCCTGACCAATCTTAACTTCAGCGTGACTTTTGGGTCACTTTGACCAATGGGATGGGACAGTTAACTCCACCCTAAGCCTCCTTAGTCACATCTTACAACATGTATGGAAGGTGACAGTGTTATTTGTTACTCAATGTTTAGGCTCCAGCAATACTGGAAAAAAAAATATGTACCAGCCGGAAATCAAACTCGTATCTACTTCTTGAAAGACAACCATATTAACCTTTACACGCACAAGCTAACCAATCCAACAATCTGTCTCATGTATAGTCTTAAGTCATGCTGTTCTAGTAGATTGTATCTAGTAATAGTTATGTGTCTCATTGTATATAACCATGCAAACACATTGGTGAATGTACAAACCTGTGATAGTTATTTAAAATACCACATATGCATTCCATACCTGTCAACTTTCAGAATGGTTATTCTGTATTTCAGCCAAAATGCTCCAAAAATTCTGTATTTTTTGTCTCAAATTAGTATAAAGATTATTTTACTGCTTCGTTTCTTCTGCATTCATTCTCAAACTTCTGTAGACTACAGAATTTGGTCAAGAGAATGGAATGCATGGAGTCATAGTTTATATCTTGGCTGTGATATCTGCACATTTCTATCCAACACATTCATAGCTTTTGAGGAACTTTGACTTTCCAAGAGTGGGTCAGCCAATTCTACCCCAATAACCTCCTTAGTCACCACTTATGATATCACAGTATTGCTATTCTTTATTTCCCTTGCATGTATAGGAAACAGACTGGAGGAGTGCTTCACTATAGGTAATTTACTTAACCTCTAGCAAGCCAGATTAAAATTACGCATTCATTCCCCAGCCACCAGATTCTATGTTTAACATTTTTGGTTTTTTTGGTGGGTGTTTTGAAAACGCAATAACTCTTTTGTTTTTTAAAGAATTTGAAATAATTTTTGCACATGTGTAAATAAAGAATTGCATAACTGCAAATATGTGTATAATTTACTTTTTGTATTTGTCATATACAAGATATGAGAAAGTGGTAAAGACTTTTTTTTGCACAAAATTAAAAAAACAACACAAAGACTGGTGTTACTGTTTAGAAAGTGCAATAACATTTTGTTTTTTTAGATTTTGTTATAATTGTTTTACATGTAAATACAAAATTGAATAATGAATCTAATGATGGGAAATGGTGTATGTATGGTATGTGACAAGTGAGACCCTGGTGAAGATTAAAAATGAGAAAAAAAATTGAAAATATTTTAAACAAATTATTAAGACATGTTTGACAACTTTGATAAATGATTTTAAACATCAAAGTCTATGTTTTTATGTTGTTGTTTTTAGCATAACTAACAATATAGTGCTGAGGAAAAAAATAAAATATATAGATGCTAGTCCTAGAACTAGTGTCCGTAGTCAAGTCAATATATTCTTGTCCGGTCTCCATACTATGGTGTTACTGCCATATAAAGTAGAACCCCGATATATCGAAGTTCTCGGGGAAATTGAATTAATTCGATATATCCGAGGTTCGATATAACCGTTTTTTATTAAATGCAATGCTCTAAGAACTTGCAATGTCAAGCCGACTTCACGAGTTATGAAGCGTGCTTCACGAAGCTGTGAGCTAGGCCTACTATACATTTCTTTTTAAACACGAGATAAAAAGTTGTTTTTAAAGTTAAATAATAAAAATTGGCAGTACATTTACATACCTGTAAGTACATGTATATACAGCTGTAGTCATATGGTGATACATTCAACTTTGGCAGCAGTCTCAATTAAGTCCAGTATACATGTATGTATCTTTTTTGAAGAAGTCCGTAATTGATTTCTGCTGCATCGGACGTGAGCTAATAACAATGTTCTCCAGGTCTGCTACCATTTTAAATCCATTTTTCGTATTCGCGTTGCTACATTCCATCCAGTTACGCAAAACAGCAAGAGCTTCCATGGCGTCGGCTGTTGTGGGTGGGGGACGTTCCATGCTGTCACCAATATCATCGTCATCATCATCATCATCATGTTGTGATGAAAACGTGGCTTTACTGGGTTGACACTCCTGCCTGATTTCTTTGCCGAGGTGGCCAAACACATTACCGAACTGAATTACATGACCTTACAGCAGCGTCATAGTAGCAGTCCCATAAAGATTATCATTTGGCCAAATGACGAGATTTTGGTTTGTTGTACGGCTTGTAAATACTGTTTGGCAATGTCCAACATGTGGGCCGCGGACCTGATATTCTTTGACATGATAGGTCAGCAAATCTTTGTCTGTTTCGGACTTCGATATACACGTCGATTCATTACCAAAAGGCCACCGTGGAACTTCGCTATAAGCGAAATGGTGCAAACCCGACTTCGCTATATCCGTAATTTATTAGAGGGATTAATGTTACCTATTGCGCGGACTATTTAAAATATTCGCAATAACCGAATGTTCGAAATATGCGAGTTCGATATATCGGGGTTCTACTGTATATATATATATCGGAATGACAATCCATAATGATTTTACTGATAACTCTATAAAACCTAGGTCTACAAAACCCGATTCATGCTAATCATGTCCATTTACCATTTTTGACAGATGGCTTATATTATAAAATTACATCTACCCTATTTATCTCTCATGGTAATACAATGGCAGAAAACGAAGTCTAATCAAATAGCTAGCTAGGCTTCTCCGATTTCCAGTCACATGACATTAACAATCATGGGGTTATAAATATCGTCAACAGTTGTAAACAACTGATAAACAAATCGTGGCAAAAATCGCCAATGCCGTGCTAAAGGTTAAGGTCAATAAATGTGTATTCTAGGAAATCTAAGTATATTCTGTACCAAATACAGAAAGTCTGCATAAGTTGATGGGTATGGTATTCTGTTTTCATAAATGAGTAAAATTTTGGTGCTCAGTGAGATATTACACAAATTATGTGCAGGAATGCTCATGCAATTTAGCATTGTTCTGCTTGCTGATGATATCTAGTAGAGTTCATTTTAAAATATACCCTTTTATATATACATATTACTATTTTGAATATGTGTAAGTCTTAAATAGATGATGAAGAAGCAGCTGGAAGAAAAAATATTGCTTGCGAGAGGTTGTTTCAGAATAATTTGGAATATTGCATAGACATAGGAACACATAAGTTCTGCAAAATTAAGAATTAGAAAAGTTAAATTTTGAGAACCCATGAATTTCATAATGATGATGATGTTCCTACTTTGCAAGCGAAGATGATATGGCATTAATAAGGGTCTAGTTTGTTTGATTGTGAGTTCTCAAATGGCTCATGGGTCCAATCCAGGCTCTGAAAGACTTGTTGCAGCTTGAGAGCACAAATGTAGTAGATCTTGAGATGAGTAAAAACAGTATGATTGCTCTTATCATATTTGACTCTTTTGAATCACCTGCATTGCTCTACCCGTTACACAAATTTTTAAAAATCTGTTTTACTTCTTCTGCATTCGCTCTCTGATAACCAACACAAAAGTTTGCATGATTTCCACCAAGTAGCATGAAGTGCGCTGTGCTGTTAGTTTACATCATAGCTACATTATTTGCACCTCAGAAAGTCAAGCACATCCGTTTTTGTCAAGTCTTTAATTCAGGTGGGTTTCCCTAGACTTTGACAGTCTTCCTATCTGTTGCCAGACTGCAAATGTGTATCTACTCTATACCATTACTTTTTACAACCATTTTGCTCTTGGACTTTTCAGGTGAAAACATGTCCCTGGGTGGCAGTCTTCGAGGAGGGGACAGTCAGGAATTTAGCCTTAGCATCTATCTCACATGAGGTGTTCTGCTGTCAGTGAATTTGTCTCTCATAATTAGACATATTGTGATTGTGTCTGTGCCCATTGGGTACTGAACCTTTTCTCTCCATGAGCATGATTTCAGTATAGGAAAAACTTGGCAGTAGTGTTGTGCCTGAGTTCGTTCACCAACATCATGAACCCCTCGTCCAAGTCTGAGTCTCCACACATATTTAGGACCACTGGGACTAGAATCCTGTTCTCAAGCTGAACAAAACTTAATTTCAATTTCCATGTAAAATTTTCCTGTTCTATTTGCATTTCGCGCTGGTGCTGCCCTCTCTTTGTACTCAACATGTTATCCATATGGAGACTAGTGCACAACTTTCAATATTTTATGACATCTACCCATTTCTTGATATTTGCATTAACCGCTCCTCTAATGCTCCAGCTGGGTGTATTGCATCATTATGTGTCGACAGTGCCACTATATGTGTTGGTGCAAAGGTGTCTGAGACTTTGCTTGTCTTTTTGCTGTCAATTCTATTTCTTCTGCAGCCTCCGCATTCATGAACATGATCTCCAAAAGTGTTGGCCAGAAAAGCACAAGCCACTGTATTTCTGTTTCCAGTATGCACCATGAGGAGATCTGCTAACCCTAGGAACGCATGAGAACAAAGCAGTTCTTTGCACCCCAATTATTGCTCTAATGCAACTGTTGTGTTGACTTTTCCTGGATTGTGTCAAGAGCTGTGGTTTCCCAAGAGCTTGGGTCAATCCTGCACTGCTAGAGAGATGTCTTCAAGTAGCCCTTGAAGAATTTCTTCTGGCCTCCGCTTGAACGCTTACCTGCACACAGTTCACTATAGATCAGTCTCTGTGGAAGACGTTCGTCTGGCATACGTCATAATATGGTATAAAGAGGAAGACTAAGTAAATATTTGACTGTATTGAAGCTGATATGGTTTATCAGATGTATGGTCAGAACAGATCGTTGATTACCATCAAATGTTTGCAGACTTTTATCTGATATTGTGTTTGCATACAGAAACACAGGCTACTCTGATTAGAAGGCATTTTCTCAAATCATTGCATACCCAATAAGAGCTGGAGAATTCTGGGTATAATAGATCACTCTGCAAACCCTCTTCCCCTCTCACAAATTTCATGTAGGAAACAGGAGTGTCATTGCTCATAATTACTTTGACTCTAAACAATCAAGTACTTCTGAACATCAGAGCACCTGTGGACTTGTCCAGTACGCACTGATGATAACCTGCACTCAACTTAAGCTTTACTAAAAGATAAAATAGACACATTTCAAAGCAGACACTGAGTCTTGATACACTGCTGAAAGCCATGTGAGAATGAATGTTCTAATAAAGTGGAATATAACAATTAAGTGGAAAGAAAACATTAAGAAACGCACAAAGAACTTCTGAGCAGAATTAACCACTACAACAAGAGACTAGATATGTTGTGCATCCCAGTTGACCTCTGATGTGGAGATCAGTCATTGTCCCTTGACCTAAGACATTTTTTATGTGGAGTAATATACCTATATACTTTTTATATTACACCTGATCTGAAATAATTCTTTATTTCAGTAAGCTTAATGTATTTATGAAATTCTTGCAAAAGGTTAAATGTTTACTTTATTCTGTTGTCCATAAATATATGTATATATATATATATTTATTGCAATGTTTAAATATTTATACTCTGAACTATTGTCAAAATGTATGTATTTTGTACATATTTGCAAAAGTCGTGTTAGATGATTTTTAAAAATATATATAAATAATATCAATTTGTAGAGGTAGAGTTATGAATCAGTGGCATAGCACATGGTTGTCAGCTGTCTATCCAGTAGTTGACCAGAAACTGTTCAACTAGTGTAACCTTCAGCACATAGTCTACTCATGTTTTCATTCCTTGAGTTTTTCAGAGCAAGGGCCTTGGTACCAATTCTATGGTGGCTGGGCTGACCACTAAAGTTTTTTTCCCAAACCACAAGTGATGAGTGAATTCAAACCCAAATTACATAGCTAGCTGACAAGTGATTTCACCATGACAAATATTTTTATGGATACACTTATTTATAATCTGTATGATTTTTGTGGGTGATTCTTTTACAAAATATTTGTATAAGTTTGCAAGTGTTGGATTTTTTAGAGTTACTGTTGTCCAAATGTAATATATTAACTTAACTATTTTTTAAAGAAAATATTTGTGATATTGTCCATAAATATTCTGGAGATGATGAGAAGATTAGATGGTAAATTATTGGTGCAGACTTCTGAATTTAGATGGATTAATGAGACAGTTTCACAACCCCCAACTCATGCACACTTGATCAAGATTCAAGCCCACTGTAAACCACAGTTCACTCTGCATTGACAATGTTACTGTTGACATTAGTCATGTATAAAACTCCAACAATAATTGATAATTAATATCTTACACAAGATGTTGTTTTATTATTCAGTTATCTTTTGTCCAGTAGCAAATACTTTTGTTGTTATACAGTACAAACAATATAGAATAAATATAATTGGAGATTTTGAAAAGTGTTGTTATATAGGGAAATATGTTATAAAAGAATTCTCTATAAAGGGATTCCACCGTATTATATTGCGTTGTGTTGTTGTGTTTTTGGATATAAATAACCCAAATATCAGACGATGTCAGACAAAAAGGAAGTGCCGCAGTAACCAGACAAATAGAGGTAAATGCAAATAAGGTAAATAGTTTGCTAGAAAACTGTCAATATAAAATAATAAAATATAGAAATGAACAATAAAACAAAGAACAAATACAATTGTCAACGTGTCGGTCCAATTGGGACCTTTATGTATGGAGAAGCTCAAGGATAAGTCTATGGCTTCTCTACCATGATAAGAGGCTGAGTCATTGTTAAAACATGCGAGCATGTATTATGGCAACCTACAGTATGAGAATGGAGATCTTGACAGTTAATGCACCCCTAGAATAAATTTCGGAAACAGTGGCATTCAGGGCTATAATGTGTCTTACTCTACTCTCAATCCATGATCCACAATATTCAGAATGGATGACTTTGCCATAAGTGGATGGAGTAAATTAGAGTTTAACACCAGCATCGACTTGATATTTGCACTGGTAATGCTGGAGTTTAGAAAATAATGAGAGAGAGAGCTGACAAACTGGCTTTGAGGACACAGATGTTCAGATGGTGACAATGGATAAGATGGACATTTGTGAATTCCTTATGTATGCATATTTGGACAAGAACACTGCAGAGGATGACATTGAGAGTTTGGAATTGCTCAGGAAGATAATAAAGGGAGAACTATTGAGGTTTAAAATGAGGAAGATATACAGTCAGTGAGTAAATAATCATGATTAATAATGTGCTAATCCAATTGTACATAATATATACTGGCAACAAGAAGCAGCTATGAAAATGGATAATATAACTGGGAAGTATACACAAATAAAACAAGGTGTACGCCAGGGATGTGTATTGTCACCAGATTTATTTTCTCTTTACAGCGAGAATATCTTGAAATCAATTAAAAATATGCCAAGCATTAAAATAGGAGGACTTGATATCAATAATCTAAGATATGCAGATGATACTGTGTTGATAGCAGAAAGCCAAGAACATCTCCAAGATCTGTTAAACAGGATGGTAATAGAAAGTGAACAAAAAGGTCTTAGTTTAAACATAAAAAATACAGAAACATTGATAATATCAGGAAATAGTACCCCACCAAATAGTAAAATAGTATTAAATGAGAAAAACTTTAAGCAGGTGAATAGTTTCAAATATTTAGGAACATTAATAACTTCAGATGGTAAATGCAAGACCGAAATTATAAGCAGAATAGGACAAGCAAAAGCAGCATTCCATAAAATGAAATATATCTCATGCAACATGTCTATATCAATGGATACTAGAAAACGTGTCCTCAAATGCTACATTGAACCAGTGCCACTCTATGGAAGTGAAGCATGGACAATAAATAAGACATCACAAAAATCATTGGAAGCAGCGGAAATGTGGTTTATTCGAAGAATGTTACGCATTCCTTGGACAGCAAAGATTACTAATGAAGCATGTCTTAGAAGGATGGATGTGAAAAGATGCATTATTGATAATATAATAAAAAGACAGTAAACATTTATTGGGCACATAATGAGAAGAGGAGGCATTGAGAATATAGTAACAACAGGTAAGATAAAAAGGGAAAAGATCAAGGGAAAGACCCAGAGAAAAGATATTGGACAGTTTGACTAAATGACTTCGACTGATGACACCAACAGAGATGATGACATATATGAGAGATACATGGATAAATTTAATTGCCAATGCCATTTGGCACGACACGGACATAACTCCTATGGAAATACTCAGAATGTACCGCTGTCATCTCAGCAAACCACTAGTTACACTGGCTGGGCCATATAAATGGAAATTTAAAAAGTATTATATTATCTATAACTACATATGAACACACAAAAACAGCTAGAAAAACCATCTAAATGCTTCAAGGCTATATGATACACACACACAGTCAATTTTTCAATGAATAACTTTTCAATCAAGGAGACAAACAGTTTACAGACATAGATCTTCTCTTGTCATGCTGGCTGATTCTTGTATTGTCGCTAATGTGTTGGTGGGGGCTACTGTAATAAAACTTTTGTGTTGGACAGTCTTATGAATTTTATATTGAGTGTTGAAACTTGTGTTGGTGATTCTCATGTGTTGGGACTTGCTTTGTTGGAGTGGATGTAATCTCAGCTGTGTTGAGACTCTATTGTTTGTGAGTCTCATATGTTGTGGGTTTTATGTTGATGGGGCTAGTATTTTTTTCCTATTTTGTTCACCACTATGGTATAGTGAATACTTAATAGTATGACTACTGTTGTTTCTTGAACTGTGAGTTTGTGGTTTTTGTGTTAATGGAGCTATAGCCTTGAAGCTGTAATGTTCATTAGTCTTCTTTTCTATGGCTATTACCTATGTTATTTGTTTGCTGTTTTGAATGTACTGGTGAGTATGCTCTGTGTTAAGGCTAAACCAGCTATAATCTTTACATTGGTGGCAATTTTGGTAGTCTGATAAAATGGTTACAATCTTGTTAAATGGTGTCAATTTGATGAAATTAGATTAGCACAGTTATTCAGGTAACATATACTTTACAAACTGATGAAATTGAATTGGCACAATATTATTCAGGTTATATATATTTTACAATCTGTTGAAATTAAATTATCACATTATTATTCATGATGTACATTTCTTTCTTGTCTAACCATGTATGCCATGAGGCATTATGGGGAGCTGAAGATTTCTGTTCTTTGCTATTTGAGAGGCTTCCGTGGAATCTAGATTGTGTCTCTCTAAAATTTCTATGATGCTATCGATCCACCTGTGTCTTGGGTGGCCTTTCGCTTTATATTCAAATATTTTCCTGTTGTAAGCTTCTGCAGGGAGTTGACTTGGGTTCATTCTTGTTAGATGACCAAATCACTTTATCTTTGTCTCTCTCTATTTTATACATGCCTCAATACCCACCATTTTTCTTATGTTGTCGTTGTGGATCTTATATATACATGTTATTCTCACTGCTTTTCTAAGGCATTTCATCTTGCAAACCGTGATCTTTCTCTCTAGTTCTTTTGTCAAAGTCCACATCTGACATTGGTAACACAGAGTTAGAATAAAATTTGAGTTGATCAATGAGCACTTGCATGTCATGTCTATATGTTTGTGTGTACATAGTGATGTCAGTTGGTAAAGAACCACATTTACTTTCTGGCAACATGTCTCTCTATCTCTCGTTCAAATTTTCTGTCTTCAGTAAATATACTTCCAAGGTATCTAAAATCTTGCACTTGTTTTAGAGTGTTATCTTCCAATTGTATGTTTAACGCTTCTGTTGCCCTACTAATTCTCATTGTTTCAGTTTTTGTGTTGTTTATTTTCATATTATAATTTCCACATGGTTTGTAAAGAGATGTATGTGACATTTTATTTGCATCGTCACATATTAATGCCTGACCATCTGCGAACAGCATTTCATTTATACTTTCTTGTTTATCTTCGATTGTAATGATATACATTGCAATGCTAAAATTGGATTAGCACATTATTATTCATGATATACATTGCAATAATAGACAGTGATATACATTACACTGCTAAAATTAGATTAGCACTTTATTATTCAGATGACATATTCTTTATAATCTGTTAAAATTAGATTAGCACTTTATTTTTAAGGTGACATTTGCTTTACAAAATGGTTTTATGAATGCTATGAACAATGTACAATTCTGGGGGAGTTGAACTATTACAACCAAGGATCGTACTTATGTATTACACAGGTTTATATAATCATTTCAATCAGATCTTCCGGCATCTCTTTTCCATATTTCCATTTGATACATTTGTTTGTTGTGATAATTTTTCCATTCGTTGTCTTTTGATGTTTTGTGTGTATTTTGATAAAGACCTTTTGGTTGAAATGTTGAAAATGATTTGTACATTGTAATTTGTATGTCTTCTTGTGTGCACATCATTTCCCACTAGTTTTAGATATAGTCTGTCGTGTCTGATTGAAACAATTATATAAACCTGTGTAATACGTAAGTACGATTGTTGTTACGTTTCACACAGTTACCTTGTATTGATTGTCGTACAACCAAGGACAAATTTAAATGCACTTAAATATCTTTCTACTATCATCGTCTTGACGTAGCCATTCCCTAGTTACTAGATATCATGCTTTCTATTACTAGTTTTCTTTCCACATTGGCACGCTAGTCTTCATAATTTTCATAAGATTAATAGAAACAGTTTTGTTCACATTCCCAAAAATTATGTGGGAGAGAATTTGCTCTTTAATGTGCACTTTTATTAGAAAGTACCATGCAGTTCTTGCCAAACTCCACCCATAGATTTTGGTAGCAAATAAATAAGAATGCCATGCAGGTTGTCAGCTTGGTAGTAGAGTGGTTTGTGGGTCCGTCTCAAATCACAACTCACAAACTTGCTCATGTTTTAAAAGTTAATCATCAATATTGTACTATTGATAATTTATAATATAATAATTTAATTCTGATGAAGTGTGAAAACTATACATTATTTATATTCCATATAGTTTCTGTAATAAATAGACATTATTACAAATATATATATATATATATATGTACTTAGTATTTACAATTTAAAATCACTAATTTGCTAATGAAAAATGAGTACAATGAAGCTGCTCAAACAACTGTCAGTTTTACACACACAAGAAAAATATTAAAGGGAACATTGGCCACAAACATAAAACATATTGTCTCCAGGTTCTATGAGTAGGAACACTACTTATTGTTTAGATCTAACAGTTACTAAGTACTCAAAGCTGTGCACTATTGATACTTATGCATGGGTTGATATCATTGAAAATAACTGAGGACATATCAAAATTGGACAATTTTAGGAAAATTAATTGGATTTTGACAGACCAAAAAAACAAACCAAGAATTGCATACTCAAGGAAACCATGATGACTTGACATTCACACCATAGTTTCTGATAGTAGCTGGAAATGGATTGGCCTTTAGAGCCTCTTAGTAGGATCACCTGGTTAGTTATTGTTTAGATTCAAGAAGTAAGATAAAAGAGAAGTCAACAAAGAATGGCTGACAGAATTGTGTAAACTGAATGTAGAACAATTAAGCAGTTGGGTTTACTACATAGGATACATAGGATGGCTGCAGAAAGAGAATTTGGAGAGTTTGTTGCTGCGCTGCAAGATGGCCACTAATTTTTTGGGTTATGTCTGGATGACAAGGTAGAAGATGGTTGTATTTCAGCTGTATGCTGTAGAATAAGGTATTTCAGTGAAATTGTAGCAGTCATGAGAGAGCTAAAATTACACATAGTACTTACATAGAAGTACCATTAATAATAATTTCCCTTAGCATGTCTATGAGATGGGTGTAGCTAACTCTATTGTATGCATCTTCCAGGTCTATCGCTGCAACTGCAGATTCTTCTTTGTTCTGAAAACCTTAATAAACTTCATATGCAAGAACTGCTGCATTTGTGACTGTGTCTCGTCTAGGTCTGTATGCACCTAGGTTATTTGGGAGAATGCCTTTTATCTCTAATTCCCTGGTTATGCGTCTAGCCACAATTCGTTCCAGAATCTTACCGTACACATTCTGCAGTGTGATGATGCGATAACCTTTGACCGAAAAATAATTTTTTGGTCATGCAGACAACATATCAACTATTCGGGTTAATACCATGGCTGTTGGTGCACCTCTCTGCCTCGTATCTCGGTGTTCAGCACCTGTTCTTGCTTAGGCAGGACTGTGATCTTGCTCAATATTGGGTTATATATAGGCCCAACCAATATTAGTTTCCGGCCTCTGTTGGCTGAACTAAGCTCCATCTTCACTTCAAGGTGTTGGCCTCGACGGGAATAATTATTTCACTGTGAAGAGATATAATGAAAGTACTTTAGGCCAGAGGTGGACAAAATACAAACTGTTGGCCAAATCTCGCACATCAAGATATTTCTGCTGGCCTACCGGGCTGATTTAAAATGACTATACACACTAACCGCTGAGCTCAATATCAAATTACAAGCTATCTGAGTTGAATTGTAAAATTCTATGCTTAAAGAAGGTAGATATATTTTGTTATGATCTTGCCCTGCTCATTTGGCAGCTATTTATGGCATGAGAAAGTGAAAAATATATAGATTGTACAATGTGTTAGATTATTTTTAAAAAATTATAAAAATCATAATTAGATTTCTAACAAATAAGTGGATTCACATTCTGTTGAAGTGTCTCCTCGAAGATGATGCAGTTTATGCTTTGTCTTCAGTTTTAGTTTTTTTGTATGAAGTTTCATGAATACTGATCTTGTTTTATTAGCAATTAATAAATCTGTAACCATGTAATAGTTTTCTTAATTGTTGTGTATTCAAATGTGTATGACCAACATTGAGAGAGAGCACTTGGTGTGGTTAATTCAAGTTATTGTTTTTCTAAATTGTCAGTAATTAGATATTTTTTATTTCTTAGCTTCTTTGGTACTTTGCATGAATTAATGCTCAAAACATGAGAAGTGTTCCTCCATCAGAGCTTCTGTAGGAAATGTAGGTAATTTGACTGATGAAATATGCTTGGTATATGATTAGATTTTGTTGAATACAAAATACATTGCACTCTTTGCTCTGCAATGAAATGTACTTGTTTAGCAGTGAAAAATGGTAATTGATGGTGTAAATATTTTTTAAAAATAGCATATCCTGTTCAGGATGTAGCCATCAATCCATAATTTCTTGGCTGTATTGATATTTTTAGCAGCATTTACAACATTATTTTGCCATTGCACTCTGAATGGTCCAGATTCACAATTGTCTGTGATGGGATTCAAACCAGATACCTTGGTCATCATTGACACTCACTGTACCATGCTGCCACATAAAATTCTGACTATGGAAGATGAATCCTCACTGCATCATATATGTAAACCCATAAAATTAAGTATTGGAATCCTTTTTGTGTTTTGAGTCTTAATTTCAGCAAAGTACCCACTTTTTAAAATTCTATGCATGTTTTATTTTTCTTTGCAGGTTTAACACAGTATACAATATGCTACCACAGCTAGTATAGTCCTATTCCTAAAGTCATTCAAATTTCCTTTATTTTACACATTATAAATTATATTTTAATCATATTTAGATAAAATACTGTAAACTTAATTGAGTGGAGTTTTCAGTATATGACATTCCCAGTTCTCATTTTCTAACCTTCTCAGTTAAGAACTGATTTTTAACAAATTAATTATTGTAGTTTGGAGATTATGGTTATGAGCTAATACCATTGCACTCCAGGGAGTACATTAGGTGCTCACATTAGGTATTCTTAGCAGATGACAAAGAATATGCATGCTGATGGTTCCTATGGCTCACTCATTTAATATTTGGATACCAAAATCTCCAAATATCATTCTAGATTTTTCATAAATATCCACATAAACCAGGTGGTCATGAAGCTTTTTCAGCATATCACTATTATCCATTATCAACCCTCTGTCTGTTGATACCTTAGATGCAAGTCTGTCAATGCTCTAATTACTTTGTATATCAGCATATCCCAGGCAGTAGATTCATGTGATACATCAGAGTTTGGACATAACTATAGCTCTGCTGCCATCCACTCATTATGGCACAAGCCATTTTGAATCTGCTGAAATATGGACTGTGAGTCTGACACGATAACTGCCTTAGTAAAGCTCTCATAGAACCACTTGAGGACTGCAGTAAACGAGTTTAGAGATTAATAATGTAATATTGGATTAAGTTTTATATTTAAGAAATCATGATATATATGTTGAATATACATGAAACATGTGAATAAAGGTTGTTCTGTCATGCATTCTGTACTATGTTGTACTAATTAATTGTAAACAAGTTTCACTGTAAATGTAGATGCAAATTTCTGTGACCATGTTTCACACAGTGTACATGTGATCATATTTTTGTAATATATGGAGTAAAAACATTTGATGACATGTCTATATTTATTCAGTTATTCTAATTTTTGTATTGTTCATGGTTGTGATTATATGCTTTTATTTACCTTCCTCATTACACTTGGCACAGATTACAGAGTAGTGTAATGATACAGCTGACCTTGACATCTGACAACTAATATCTAGCTAAATATATAGGCCCTATGATGAAATGATGAAGTCATTTTTTAATACTGATATGCCTATACCTGTTCCGGAGTGTCGAGATAGTGTTGCTATTTCTGTAGCCCTTTGAGAGAAAACCCTTTTGAGAGGGAACATAATGGTCGAGAGAAGTAGAGATTGGGCCTACAATATGAAAATCTCAAGCTGGAGAATGTAGAGTGAAGTGGCAAGGATAGCTTTTAATTAATGGTTTAAGCAGGTATCATCAAGGCTGTTATTATCAGACTCGCAATCAATTTTTCAAAATATATGGATTTAAGGGTTAATTGCTCCGCCGAAGACGGATGGTGTCGGGCCATTGGCGCAAATAAAACAGCGACACAACGCATTTCCATTCTCTGGACTACATCCTGCTGGAAATCTAGTAGGACGATGGTCATGCTACAAGGGAGATCCAGCAGGAGTTTTAGAATGAATGCTGAAGAAGAAGAAGAAGGGTTAATTGCTGGGATACTACACCAGGCAGGGAAGTTAGAAGACTTACCCCGGTAATTTTAGAGGCAAAAACTTTAAATGTAGATATTCTATAAGGTGTATTCAAATGAAAACCGTCCAAGTGGGTTTATTACAAGATTATGAAATATACATCTACAGCTGTGTTATAATTAAGCAAAGCAATTACTAGGGAACATTTATGCACCTGGAGTCATCAGAAGTCACCATGTGCATTCAAGCATGTATCCGACTGTCTGCATAGATGGTAAATTCTGTCCAAGAAGAAGGACTTCATATGCTCATTGAACTTTTGTTCACCGCTGTCATGACATCTTCATCTGTGTGGAGTTATTGTCCCTTTAGAGCTTTATTTAAGGGTCCAAACAAATGAAAGTCACATGGTAGTAGGTCAAGGCTGTAGTCTGAATGTGGCAAAACTTCCCATTGTTTCCGTGCTAACGCTTTAAGCATTGTTGTGCAATAGAATAACATCATGCAACAGCTTGCTGGGTAGCTTATTCTTGGCTGTATGCAGCTTATCTAGTGTGCTCTTGTAACCTCTATGAGTACCATTTGGATGAAATGGAAAAAGAGAGTTAAAAAGGTGCAGAGTACTGACTTCATTATACTCTGGTTACCCTATATGCATTCCGTCCCTCTAAACGAAACGACACACCACCTGCAGAGAATACCACTGGGTGATCCCATTTGGATGAGATACAAATATGAGTCTATTAATTTAGGATTTCACGAATTAGGAATTGTGCATAAAGAGGGTAGGAGATAAAAAATTAAAGAGGACTTTCATTGAGAACCAACAGTAAGTGGAAATTATCCGTGTACTAACATGAGAAACATGAAAAATTCTCTTGTAGGTCAACAAGAGTATCTAATGGCAGTGATGAAATGTCATAAACTTGTGTATTTTGGCCATGTAATGAGGCATTATTCTCTTTTCAAGACTAAACATGCAGTTGAGGGTGAAAGAAAAAGAGAGATGAGAAAGTACGGAATGATAATATTAAAGTAAAGATTGGACAGGATTAAGATGCTCCACACTTAAACAACCGCATTAACAAAGGAAAGAGGGAGTTTTAGCAAAATTACCAAAGAAGGGTGATAATCTAAGTGTCAGTGGTGTAGCATGACTTCTTAAAGTGGAGACGTTGTGAGACCTTTTTATTAGTAGATAGGTACCATCCCCCCCCCCCCCCAATTTTTTTGTCACACCAGAAACACATTTTGTACTTCCTTATAGGCTATACAATAGTAACTAGTTTTTAAAAAAAACAAAAAAACGTACCTTATATAATCTTGTAATGCAGTGCCAGTTCCAGGCATATGTGCTTCTTGTTTACAAAAATGTTCAGTACCCTCTCAATACATGTTGATTCCTATGAAAGGGCACTTAATAGTTTCTTCTCTATCACCAAGAAATTCAAACATGACAGACGATTGTTGTTCGTGGAATTTCTAAGATAAGTTTTGATTCTCTTCAGGGTGCTCATACTTCTTTCACTGCTTGCTGTAGTGGTAGGTATGTATATTCAACACCAAGCGGAGCAGTTTTCTAAATACTTTTTTAGATTGAGTCTAGACCATTTACAACCAAACGTGCCAATAGTTCTTTAGGAGTAAATGCTTTGTCACTTCTGCCTATACGTTATGAAGTTAATTACTAGTAAGTAGCTGTCAAATAATAGGTAATGTTTTATTAAACTATTCAATATATTCTGGGGAAATTCTTTGCTGTTGTTCTTCAGTCAGATATCAGGTTACAGCACCAATAGCTTCAATGAATTGTGTGATTCGCTTCAGGTCATCCATGGAACCCCTCAAGTCTAGAAGCAGTGCCGTCTCAGTAGGCCATATTTTCTCCCTCTCTTCTTGGTAGAGTTGACAGGCATGAAGAATGTGTTCTGCAGTCTCTGGGCTCAGTCCACAGTTGCACAGGTCTGTCTCACCAATCTTCAGCTTTCGGAACATGTGACTTCTCAGTCTGTTGTGACCAGTTCGTAGTCTGAAAATGATGGTTTGTTCCTTGCGTGACATTTGGTGGTAGGGGTCATTTGTTTCTGCAGTTGGGTGCATTTGCTTCCACTTTTTCTTATATTCTGCTTTTAACATGGTCTTATTTTCGTAGTACGTATTATCATTTTCTATTTGTTCCAGTGATCCCCCTTTCCTTGCCAGGAGATCAGCTTTTTCATTTCCAGGTATGCCACAGTGACCTGGGATCCACTGCAGTACTGTTTCTTTGGTGGTACTGCTGAGGTGTAGTAAGCAGGCTGTAAGTTCATTCATGCTCGTGTTCTTTGGATCTTTCAATGCCTGCAATACTGATTTTGCATCCGTTAGAAATACTACATGTCTGTTGTGACTCAGCAAGCAATTCATGAGCATTTTGGCTGCCTCTATTATGGCTTCCATTTCTGCTTTGAAATTTGTGGAATGTTTGCCTGTGGGTATGGATTTCTCTATTTCTTTTCCATTGGTGTTACTATATATATTCCTGATCCTCCATCTAATACTGCCTCTTTCGCTGATCCATCTGTATATACATGTGTCCATATATCCTTTGGGTATGCTTTTTGTATGTGATTCTTAGTTGTCTCCTTTAGTACTTGTTTAGTAGTTTCTGTTTTCGAAATAATGCTTGGTATATTGTCCATAATTTTTGGGAAGTTTTTCCTGTCCCATGTTGGGTATGTGTTAAAGGTGTTTAGTGGTTTTAGGTTTTGTAGGTCTGTATCTGTGAGTGATTTCTGGAGCTGTTTAGCGGAGTGTAGAAAGCTACCTTTTTTGAGCCCTCTTTTGTAGGTCTGCTTAGTCTTTGGTTCATTTGATGACTCTCCAAACATTTGAACTTTGCATACTGTGTGAGGATTTTTTCATTTCTTCTTTCTTCCATTGATGACAAACCTGTGCATGTTTCCATTTCTGTGATTGGGGTAGTATTCATACCTCCTGTTATAATTCTGAGATTGCGGTTTTGTATCTTTGAGATCTTTTGAGTGTTACTCTTGGCTGCAGTCCCCCATGCTGACATTCCATATTCCAAAGCTGGTCTTACATAACCTGTATATGCTCTACTTAGAATTTTTCCATTTGCACCCCAATCTGTTCCAGCCAATTTTTTAAGGAGTGCTGTCCTCATTGTACCTTTTGTTTGGCACTTGTCTATGTGCTGTTTCCATGTAAGTCGTGGATCAAAAGTGACTCCAAGGTATGTAGGTGTCTCATCTTTTGGCAATGTTTGACCATTTATGGTTAGTAGGATTTTCTGTGGTTTGGTGGACATGCTGAAGATGGTATAGGTAGTTTTTTGGGCATTGATGGACATGGCCCATTGGTCTGTCCACTTGGCCAAATTGTCCATAGTTTCTTGCAACCTTATTTTTGTTGTGCCTACGCTCTCTTCACTGCACCATATCACCAGATCGTCTGCATACATTGCAGCATTTACTTTACGCGAGAGAATTTGGTCAATGTCATTCATGAATATAAGGAATAGAGTGAGGGATAGAACACCTCCATGTGGTACTCCATGCTTAAAGAGTTTCTTTCTGCTGTGCTTCATTTCAAGCTTCACTGCTGCTTTTCGGTTGTGCAGGTAGTGTTTTATCCAGTAATACATGCGCCCTGTCACTTTGTTTTGTTGTAGTTTAAGGAGGAGTCCATCTTTCCATACACAATCAAAGGCTTTTTCCATATCTACCCACACCACTGATGTCTGCTTTTTTTCCTGGAAAGCATCCTGTGCAATTAGTTAATCTGGTCTTCAGTTGATCTACACTTTCTGAAGCCAGCTTGCTGACTTAGCAGGATTTTGCTGTAATCTTTAAATCTACTCTCATATACTAATTCAAGAAACTTTAGATGAGTAAGATCTTCAATTATCTGTCAATCAACTTCAAGCCGTTTCTGTAGGCTAGAAAATCCCAACCGTATTTATTTATATTTCTGTTGACATAGCCATCTTTGTATATAATTATGTCTTGTGGTTTTTAGTACAGTCGGGCGAGTACTTGTACTGTAAGTTCTGCCATGATACCAGTTCATTTCCGACACGATTTATCTAGTTGAATTATTACGTTAGTCAGTGATTTTTTTTCAATGTCTACTTCCTCCCATTCACTACCCTTTCCACTTCTTCTGTTTCACATACTCTTCGCAGTGTGTCTTCAGCTTCTGCCATCCATAACCTACATTGATTTGTTTTCCCTTTGTCTCATCCAGACATTGGTGTAATGGGTGGTGAGTATATATTTCCTGGCATTGAAAATAGTGTCACTCTTTGCCAATAATTATTGGTGGGCCTTTAGCGCAAATGAAGTGTGCGACACAACAACGTATTTCCATTCTCTGGACTACATCTTGCTGGAAATATTGTAGGATATTGCGCGACCACAAGAAAGATCTAGTGGAAGTTTGAGAATGAACGCTGAATAAGAAGAAATATAGGCGAGCACGCGTTCCAAACAAGATCCATTTATTTCAAAAGTAAATATTTGAGATAAAGAGCAGGGAAGCTCAGGCCAAATCAGCATTTCAAAATATGAGAAACATCCTATGCAATGGAGTAGTAGCCTATCAATGCCTAGACCTACTTGAATACGTGTGCTACTATGTTATATTCAACGTAAAAAAAATTCTTAATAAATGTGAAGCATGGACGTTAAACAAAAGATGAGCCGGGGTAAGTGAGATGCGGATTTTGAGAAAAGTGATGACAATTTCATGGGCAGCCAAGAAAATTACATTAGAAGTCATCAGAGAACGTTCCTTTCGTTCTATACCCCTTAATACCTTGCAGAATTAGGGATAGAAGCGTTCTCTCGATACGGCTTGTGTATGTGCTTCATATAGGCCTATGTTTGTTTTTGTTGACTTCTTTATGTAATCCATTGTTTGTAAGGTCTGTCCCTGGCTTGCATTCTTCGTATCTGTACAGTAATGCCTTTTGAGGAGGTATTATCTGACAGTATTCCGGAAGCATGTGAAAACCACTTGTTATGTTGTCCTCATAGATGATAGAGGAAAAAGACAAATTATAGCAAAAATTAGAAGGATATAGACAAAATATTTATCGCATCTGATGAGAAAGGCGACACTTCTGACATTGGAACGACAACCGAGGCTCTCTCCCCTGCGCTTAACGGCAATTGTGTATACTTAGATACCATCATCCGCCGAAGACGGATGTGTCGGGCCATTGGCGCAAATAAAACGGCGACACAACGCATTTCCACTCTCTGGACTACATCCTTCTGGAAATCTAGTAGGACCAAGGTCTTGCTACATGGGAAATCCAGCAGGAGTTTAAGAATGAACGCTGAAGAAGAAGATACCATCAATCACCTGGAGAAAAACAATAGACAATAGATAAGCAAGCAAAATTTGGAGATTTAGTAACCATCGGAAAGATGAAGGGGAGAAGAGACAGGAAGACAAATAGAGAAATTTCTGGATTGATTGCCCCGTGGCAAAAATAATGTCACCAACTGAACTCATTATCAACACAAGAGACAGAGTTGTGGAGAAACACGATCGCCTATGCCACTGGGCATGACACTTGATTATATATCACGTGACGTATTCTTTCCAGAACGATGTCTTCAGCGTGGATACTCTGAACGCCTCTGTCTAGGACGAACAGGCATGCAATGTCCAGAGACATGTTCATATATTCTTCGATATTGCTGGTCCATGTTTTCGTAGTCTTCCCCTTCTTCTCTTTCCTTGCGCCCTGCGCTCAAGAATCATCCTTTCCACGCCATCATGTCTCTTTAATTCTTCTTATAGTCCATACCGTGTGGCTTTGGTTATCATGTCTTCCCACATCCCTCTATTTCTTTAATAAGTGTAAAAAACCGTAGCTTTCTTCTAATGATTGTATTTAGAAGGCACCCTTCATTTAATTTCAGTATTTTTAACACCATACATTGTTACAGTATTTTGTCCGGCTCTGTTGCGGTTGGTACAGGGCTCGTATGTGACGGCCAATGTACAGAGTTCGATCCCCGCCGCAGGCAATTGTGCATCCAGACCGTTCATAAAGCACTGGCAAACTACTGAACGTATTCGAAAATTATTGCCTAGAAAATCACTGCAGCCACAAAATGCTGGGTTGATAGCTACGTCCTGATTAGGATATGATGACAATCAACTTTTAACACTTAGGGCCTATACGTTCTTCTTTTTTTCTGCTCATTATAGTCGTATAATTGTTATGCAATACTTAATTTCAAATAAATTTATTCTTTTTTTATATTGTCTTGTTTAAAATCAAGATCTAGCAGTATCCTACATTTCTGTAGGCACTTGATTGATTGGAAAACTAGATAGAGAAATAGAGGCAAAATATCAGAAAGCAAACGCAGTTTATATCAATTGGCACCATTGCTGCTGAAACACCATAATATCGACATGATCTCCAAAAGAACGTTAATAAACAGTGTTCATTCCGACACTGTGTTACTAATGCCAGACATGGAACCTGACAGAGAAACTTGAACAAAAACTCGCTGCATGCTAAGTGAAGTGCCTGATTACAGCACTGGGGGTAGCAAAAAGAGATAGGTCTATAATAAACAATGACAGATAAGAAATATGATGAAAACAATATCGCGCAAAGAATACAGACACATAAAAGATCAAATGGTTCAGCCACCTAATGATGGATTTGTAGCGTATCTATTCAGGACGTAGCCATCATTTTTTGGCTGTAATGATGAATTCATTCATTCATTTTCCTTTGGTGTAGCTTTCCTCCTTGACCCCGCGCTGTCCAAACATGTCATTAACGCGACCTTTGTGAGCGAAAGGCTGATAGCGATAACAGTAACAATAGACAACGAGAACACATCATTCATCCAAGCATATGCACCCTGCAATGCACACAACAACGAAACGGAAAGGGAATAATTTTTTGAAACCGTAAATGGTATAATAAACAAGAATAACACAGAAGAAAACGTATTTGTACTTGAGACTTTAACTCCCACTTGGGACCAGAAAGATACGGTATAGATGAGTACATTGGACCATTCGGAGATAAATAAACAAGATAAATGACAACGGCTACAGATTAATTGAAATGTGCATCCAGAATAACTTATTTATAACTAACACATTTTTCAAGCACAGAGAATCCCAAGTTCACACCTGGTACAAGTGTAACAATTTAGACTGCAAAAGCCAGATAGACTTTATATTAACAAGAAGAGCCAATAGAAGGAAAATAACAGACGCAAGAGCCATACCAAACATGTGTGTAGACACCGACCATAAAGCAGTAATAATATCTGTAAAAGCAAACAGAAAGAGAAAGAAGAAAGATAACAAAGATAACAAACCAACAACAATTAAAATCCACAAGCTAAAGGACGACACGGTACGTGAGCAATACGCACAAAAAATCACAGAAAAATTCGAAAAATTACCAGTAGATACTACAACAGCAGAAGAAGAATGGAAACTATTCAAAGAAGCTATAACACAAGCAGCAGGGGAAGCATGCGGATACAAGAATAATAGTGTAAAGAAACCAAAAATAACAGCATGGTGGAATGAAGAAGTAAAAAAAGCCACTAAAGAAAAGAAACAACAATATAAGAAATGGGTCAAAAGCAAAAACCAAGTAGATTACATAGAATACAAGACAGCAAAAACAAATGCCACGAAAGTCATTAAAACTGCCAAAATCAACTCATGGAAAGAATATGGAGACATGCTCAACGCAGATTATAAAAATGCACAAAAGAGGTTCTACAAGAAAATCAAGAACATGAGAAACAAAGAAGATATATATGAATCGACAGAAATAATAAATGATGAAAACAGTAATGCACTAAAAGAACCGAAGCAAATAATGGAAAGATGGCAACAATATTTCAAGGAACTACTAAATCTAAAAGAAGGAGAGGAAGACACAACAATAAACACTACAGCAGCGAACCTAGAACCATATATACTACTATCGGAAATAGAAAATGCAATAAACAAAGCACCAATGAACAAGGCAGCAGGCTCTGATAACATACAAACAGAACTTATCAAAGCAGCAGCAGAGAGCGGGAAAAAATGGTTACACAGACTTTTTAATGTAATGTGGAAAAAACAAGAGACACCAGAAGACTGGAGGAACGCGATAATCATTCCCATATGGAAGAAATAAGGCAGTAAGAGAGACTGCACAAAAAATACAGAGGGATATCTTTACTAAGCCACACAGGAAAAATGTTTAACAAAATATTAGAGCAACGACTACGAACATATATTGAACCACAACTTCAAAACACCCAAAATGGGCTTCCGTAAGAACAAAAGCTGTACGGATGCTATCTTTACACTTAGACAACTAACAGAAAGAGCCACAGAAAACAACAAAGAATTATATATCGCATTCGTAGACCAAGAAAAGGCATTCGACAGAGTAGACAGACAACAACTATGGAAAACACTATCAATATACGGAGTACCAGAACATTTAATCAACATATGCAAGGGCATTTATGCTAATAGCCAATGTGCAGTAAGAACAAATGCAGGTGTGTCCAATAAGTTCCAAATTCAATCAGGAGTTCGCCAGGGGTGTGTCCTATCCCCTCTACTTTTTATAATATATATCGACTACATCTGTAAACTAACAAGTACCAACGAAGAAGATAACATAAAAGACAAATTGAACGAACTACTCTTTGCAGATGACCAAGTACTAATAGCGACATCAGAAGAACAATTGCAAGACCATATGAACAAACTCCACATAACATGTCAAAAATTCAACACGAAGATTAATATTGAAAAGACTGAAATAATGGCAATAGCAAAGAAAGAAAGAAATATCACTATCTCCATCGATGATAAACACCTTAAACAAGTAAATGAGTTCACTTACTTAGGAAGCATTATATCGAGTGAAGAGAAAACAAGTAAAGAGATAAAAAATAGATGCAACAAAACATAGCAGATCCTAGGACAGATGACACGCATTTTCAAGAACAAAAATGTAAACATAAACACTAAAGTTGCATTATACAAGACTATTATTATTCCATCACTATGCTACCAGTGCCAAACCTGGACAATGACAGCACTAGACAAAAGAAAAATAGTGACAACAGAAATGACATGTCTACGAAGAATACTCGGAGTGTCATTAAGAGATAGAATTAGAAACGATAACATCAGACAGATAACCAAAACAATCAATCAATATCAATCAATAAACCCATAACCCTTCAGGGTCGTAGTGGTACCACATTGGATGCTTCAGCACACAGAGTCCTCCAGCGAATTCTATCCTCAGCGATGCGGATGAGTGTGGAAATATCTAACCCTGTCCATTCCTTGATGTTGTCTGTCCATGTCTTTATTTGTCCTCCTCTGCTTCTTCCACCCTCGACAGTTCCCTGCAGTATTGTTTTTGACAAGGAATCGTGCCTGCATACATGTCCGAACCATGCTAGTTTTCGTCGTTTCACTATTGAAAGCAATGGCTCCTGGACACCTGCACACATCTCTACTTTATTTCTTACGTACACATTGGTCTTATGTTCCCTATAGGAAATTCGTAGAATTCTTCTGTAGCATTTATACTCGAAAGCCTGTAATCTTCTCTCCATGTCCGCAGTGAGTGTCCAACTCTCACAACCATACAACACAACAGAAAGCACCAGCGACCTATACAGTTTGATTTTCACTCCAACACTGATGTTGCTTTTCCAAATCACAGTTAGCCTATACCAGTATTGGAACACATCAAAAGACAGCAGATCAAGCTGTTTTCACACGATTCCAGACTACCGACATATAGCATGCCACCAATGGCCATGACACATAGACATAACGGTTATAAAGCCAGAGGCAGACCATGTAAAAGATGGATCACAGAAATCAAAGAAGCCACAGGAACAAGCTTACAAACAGCGCACAAGAAGGCCATCTCGAGAGAACTCTTCCACCCCTGACGCTGCAAGGCAAACAAGGGACACAGCGTATAGATAGATTTTCCTTTTGCGCTGTATTGTTAATGTCAACTTTTGTCAACACTTTCGATTGTCAACAGCGATCTATTGTCTTTCCCCAGGTGGTTTGTGATCCACTCTTGCCGTTAAGCGTAGGGGTGATTGGAGCTCGAGCTTGCGTTCTATCGCCAGATGTGTGGCCTCGGCTGGCTATGACCGTGTCTGTACAGGATGTCCCTGACGTTTTCTATCCATCTTTTCCGTGGTCTTCCTCTGGCTTTGTACCCCGATCTCATTTGGTTATATGCTTGTACGGGCAACTTTTCGTGATGAATTCTTATAATGTCGCCAAACTACTTGATCTGTTCTCTCTCTATGTAATCTGTACAAGATATTATACCTATTCTTTCCCTGATATATTCATTTCGCAATCTATCAAGCCTGGTGACCCCGGCAGCTTTCCTCAAGCATTTCATCTCACATGTCACTATCTTTCTGTAATGTGAAGATGAGAAAGACCAGGTTTGGCACTGGTAACACAGTGTTGGTAGGAATATATTGTAGATCATTTGTCTCTTAACTTCCATCTCAATCTTGGGATGAAGAAGAAGTGGTGACAGTTGGTATGTTACTGCATTTGCCTTTTGACATCTCATCTCTATTTCTCTATCGAGGCTTTCATTTTCTGTAAAAATACTACCGAGATATTTGAACTATGTTACTTTTTTTACTCCTATGTTGTCTATCTGTATGTTTAGTGGACTTGATGATCTGCATATTTTCATTACACCATCGAATACGGATATTATGTTATGTGTTTGTTGTTACTGAGGATATTTCAATACCTGTACGGGATGTTTGTTGTTGTTGTAATAGTCCTTGTCTCGATTGGTCCGTTCCGGTGACTTTGTGTGCACGATTTGAATGGCTTGATGAAATCGCATCGTTTTTTTTTTTAGATGCGGTTAGTCAAGTACGGAAAAACGCGTGTGCATTGTTGCTAGGCGACTTGGTGCCGTAGAACGGACTGGTTCATTTCCCGTTAGTGTCAAGAATTTTTAAAAATTGTCCTCTGGCTTCCTACTTAAATTTACTTGCATATTTTCATAGTTTCCGTCTTTTGTGTATTGATATTCATGTTGTATTTTCTACATATTGCAGATAGTGAGCTAACGTGATTTTGTAGTTGTTCTTCGTTTTCGTATATGAGGCTCTGATCGTCTGCAAAAAAGCAGATCATTTATTTCATTGTTTAGTTGCTCTGAGTTGTCTTGCTCTGAATCGGTGATGTTGCCCTCTGTACTTTTTGCCTCTTTTAGTATTCTGTCTATGTATATATTTAATAGCAAAGGTGAGAGCACCTTTACTATTCAATATAGGCCCTATTCTATATTTGCTATTCAATATATGCTATATTTGCTATTCAACATAGGCCTATGCTATATTTGCTATTCAATATATGCTATATTTTCTATTCAATATATGTTATATTTGCTATTCAATATATGCTATATTTGCTATTCAATATATCTGATATGATGAATCATCATCATCAAGTGCCGTCTCCGCAACGAAGGTTGGCTGCAACGTATCTACAACATCTCCTGTCTCTTGTCTTGGTGGTGCACTCTGCTAGACTGTAACCTGTCCATCGTGTAATGTTACTCTCCCACTTGTATCTCTGCCTACCTCTTGCTCGCTTCCCTTTGACTTTACCCTCAAGTAAGGTCTTCAATAGGGTGTCATGTCTTTTAATGTGTCCAAAGTATTTTATTTGCCTGATCTTTATTTCTCTTAGTAGTTCTTTCTTCATATTAAGTGTCTTTAGCACCTCTTTATTTGTTTTCTTCTCTTTCCATGATGTTCTCCCTATTGATATGATGAATAGCCTTGGATAAAAGGATATGGATAAACTTCAATAAAAGATCATCTGAAAAGAAAAACATGGAAAGACCTAGAAGAAGATGGATAGATGACATCAGAAAAATACTAGAACACCAAAGCTGCACTATGTCAGAAGCATCACAGTTAGCGAAAGAAAGAAGACTTCGGCTCCCCATGACACCTAGTCGGCACACATGGATGTGACAAGACTAGACTTGATTGAGATATTTGAATTGAGACGTTTCATTTTTTCCGAAATACTTTTGGTAGAGTAGACATAAAAGTATCTGCGCATGCGTGAGATACTTGGTTACCATTTTCAATATACGAAGTAGGTTTTATTGTCTAATAAAAACTGAGATTGTACTATAGTTCAATATCGACATAAATCAGGCAAGCAAGAATGGCAGATGTTATAGAAGAGAAGAAGATAGATACAGATTCGAAGCGCATACATACATATCCATTGATTAGGGTAAATATGTAGTAATGTGTGATTTGTACAAATCGAAAATCTAATTTTGTTTTACTCACTGTTTTAGTTTTAGTAGGCCTGCTTTAGTCCTAGTTAGTCTTCAAGCCCTACACTCTACACACTAACTTAACCTTTAGCAAGCCGGATTAAAAAATACAAAACCTCTTCCTGCCACCGGATTCTTTTTTGAGAATTTTCATCTTTTCTGGTTGGTGTTACGGAAATGCAATAACTTTTTTGTTATTCGTGATTAAAAAAAAAAAAATTTTCCGTGCAAATGCAGAATTGAATACCGCAAATGTATGTATATTTTTAAAATTTTTATGTAACATACCCGGGGTTTGAGCAAGAAGTGAACACCTTTTTTTGCGCAAAAAACCAACAGAAACAACAAGACATGGGTGTTCGGAAAACTCAATAACATTTTTGCTATTAGAGATTTTAAAATAATTCTAACAGATTTAAATGCAGAATTGATTACTGCAAATGGGTGTGTAATTGTTTTTTAAAAATGTATCTTACCCAAGTTTTGCGCAAGAGGTGAAGACATTTTCTCGAAAAAACAAAATACATGCAAAAAAGACATGGATGTTCGGAAAACTCAATAACATTTTTGTTATTAGAACTTTTAAAATAATTTTAACACATGTAAATGCAGAATTGAATACTGCAAATGGTTGTGTAATTGGGTTTTTTTTTATGTATCCTACCTGAGGTTTGCGCAAGAGGTGAAGACAATTTTTATTTTAAAATTACATAAAAACAAACAACACAAATGACTTACCCACTGGCCATGCAGCTCTGGAGTAAACCTACTTGCTGTGCGCTGCTCTCCTACTTGCTGTGCAGCTCAGAGGAACAATCAATTTTGAAATGTAACAATATGTGGTATCTATGGAAGCAGGGGTAGGGGCACAGAGTGAACTGACATGCTGCGCACACGTACTGAGTCTGGTGACGCTTCTTTGACTGATCTGAACAGACTACACAGTCAGGAAGCACAGGCTTGCCACTGGACAACCGTTTAGGATTTATAGCAATATGGTGTGTTGGTCCTATTGTCAATCATGCTTTCATCGATACTGATTTCTTTGGAGAGGCCATAATACTGTTGGAACAGAGGAATAAGTTTGGCAACAAACCCCTGTATCTTGAACGCCTTGCTGTGACCCGGTTGCCCTCGTGCAACAGCTGTTGTGTTGTCTATAAGGTGCAGGAATGAAAGAATAGCTAAAAATCTATTCCTACTCATGATATTCCTGAACCCAGGCATCTTGATGAGACCATCATTAGACCAATACAATTCAAAGGAGGAACGTTTGGTCAGTCCCATCAAGAGCACCAAAGCAACAAAAGCTGTCATCTCATCAGCTGTGACTTCCTTCCACACGAGATGCATTGCTGGCGGCCTGTCCCTTCGAATCACTAACCTGCTTAGCGTAACGATTAGTTTCAGTTACCAACATGTTCACAATATCATCTGTAATAAACAGACGAAACACGTCTACCGCACTAATGTCATCAGCTAAGCCTATAGGTCCAACAACTTCATCGAAGTTGCTAAGCCAATCATGGCTATACCTCGAAGAAACACTAGAATTTCCAACAATTTCTTCTTCCAATATGTCGTCATCGGCCAAGCTGCCAACTGAATCAGTATCACTATTATCTCTATCTAACAACACATCATCTATTGGAGCGATATCTGCATCTGTTAACGGCACACTTTCCTCCTCATCCGAATCGGGATCCATTACGAACTCAAAATAAATTGTATCCATTGTAGGCCTAGGTTGCTGTCGGAAAATGCGATGGAACAATGTCTGGACGCTACAGTAAATTATATCAAATAGACAGGGCGGACGTGAACTGGTACTGGCTTCGATTGCGCATGCCCTGAACTACATACATGCTGTGATTAGGCTGTCGTAGGCCATTTTGGCACAATGTCTCATTGAGCGAGTGCACTTGACAACGGCAAACAGCAGCCATCTTTTTTTTGTCAATCACACTTAACCATGGCACGGTGAAGGTTAACTAGTAATACTAGTTAGTAGGTTTAGGACATTAAATCAATTATTAAATGTTATATATTTAATATTATATATCTTTATATTAAAGACTTCTACTAATTATTAATTATCACCATCTGAAAATAAATTCTGACTTCTCACTCAGAGTCACTGGCATGTCTACAGGTGTTCGTTGGTGTGATGATTGAATCGTACATAAGTCAAGTATAGATATGCTAACTTTCTTAGATTCTGGTTACGACGGTTTATAACCAATCCAATAACTAGTTTACAGGTGTTCATATAATAGATGATATAATATAGTGAGTAGATCCGTCAGTGATAAGAGCTGTAAATTGAATGGTGCAAAAAAAAAAACACCACAAAAAACAACCTGTGTTGACTAGGCCCTATATATTTTTCAAATTTTGTTATAGTAATCAAGTTGTCCCAATTTGTGAACTTTTAACACTGTCATACTTGAATTTATCTGCTGGCACATGTATTAGCATTTAAAAAAAAATGTCTGCCTTGTTTTCATCTTCAGCATTCATTCTCAAATTCCTTCTGGATCTCTATTGTAGCAGGACCATGATCCATTCTAGATTTATAGCAAGATGTAGTTCAGAGAATGGAAATGCGTTGTGTCACTGTTTTATTTGCGCTAATTAGACGGATCTGCCCTGTTTGTGGACTGCGCTTCTTAAATCAGTGATCTCTCTGGTGCAGTGGTTAAGCTGTTTGTTTGGTACTCAAGAAGTCGTGGGTTTGATTTCTGCCTATTACGTTTTTTCAGAAAGTGAATTTGTATTAAATCCCTGGAGATTATTGCTTCAAGTTAAAGATTTATGTGTGATTAATGATACTGTTGGCAGGCTGTGTGCTGCTTCATTGAGAGGGACAGAGTACATTTGGGATAACCGAAATACAATGAAGTAAAATCCTCCACATGTAGATGAAGAAGAATACCCTGATGAGTTATATTTATTAATACTATCATTATAACTGTCATGTATATACCCATAACCTGTCACAATCATAGGGGTACCACATTAGATTCATCACCACACAGAACCCTCCATCGATTTCTATATTCAGCAATGCGGATCAGTGAGGGAAAATCCCAACCTGTCCAGTAAGACTGCAACATTGACGCAGTCAATGATGATGAAAGTCTACCAGTGTTGCTATTCTGAAAGTTCAAAGTTTGAAAAGCCATAGAGGATTTACTTCATTGCGCTCAGGTTTCCCCATATTTACTCCTTCCCTCTCAGTGAAGCAGAATGCCGCCTGCCAAGTGTACCACTCATAGCACATATTAATGTAGCTTCAAGCGATGGCCCCCAGGTACCGGGTACATACCAGAACTTCAGTGATTGATGAATTTGGTCCACAAAATGTTAAGCCGACATCTCCTAGCCCCTCTGGGTTTTCCTTCCTCTTAACTCATCTGTATTTGTTCAAGGTATTGTAGCTAGATTCTTTAATAATTGTGATTAGTATACTTAAAAATATACGTTACGTAAAATTTGGTTAGCACAAAAAAACTTTGTAGCACAGTCAGAGGTCATTTACTCCACATTAGAGTCTGCAAAAAATTCCACTATGTAAACAAGATGTTATAAGTTAGATTCAAAATTGTGATCTCTTGAGCATAAGGCAAATACCTTAGTCACTATGTCAAGGAGATCCCCTAGGACAGTTATTCTGAACCTTTTTGGCCCATGGTCTTCTTTCGGAAAAACAATTTTCTGATGCTTAAGAAAAGTCATTGCCTTTCCTAGCAGGTTACCAAAACTTTCTCAGCTTTATCAATATATATCTTGCTATTTATAATCTATATAGTTACCTTTCTGTGGCCCCCAATTTCAAAATCTTTCTCCTTGGCATCCCTGTAAGTCTTGGTGATCACCAGTGGCCGTTTGGTCCACAATGAGAACCACTGCCATAGGAAAATTTTCTCTCATGTTTTTAGTCAGCATCTAGTATTCAACATTGGTAACATACTGTTGGTACAGAGATAGTATTTGTACCCTGTACTCCGCCGAAGATGGATGTGTTGGGCCATTGGCGCAAATAAAATGGCAACACAACGCATTTCCATTCTCTGGACTACATTCATCTGGAAATCTTGTAGGATCATTGTCCTGTTACAAGAGATATCCAGTGGGAGTTTGAGAATGAACGCTGAAGAAGAAGAAGTACCCTGTACCATTAATTCCTACAGGAGTAGCAAAATGCTTCAAAATTGTTGACAGTAGATGAATAACTTGGTTGACACATAGTTGATTTATCTGTCAAGTCTTCCATGTGATGTTAACAAGCTGTGGAGGCATTTTAATTCTCATATTTGTTTAAGTGTACATCGGTAATGTTAAAAAAAACTTAAATTTGGCTATAGACCATACTAGAAGGGAAGATTCAGAACAAATGAACAAGAGAGAAACGGTATTGATAGTTTGGGGTATATTGGGAGCATATAATGCAATGAATGCAGGCAACCTGACCAGAGTGAAAGGCAGATGGTGATCTGTTTCAGTCAATTGTTAATGCAGAGATTCTTTTTTTGTTCAGTTCTGTGAATACAATGTATTGTGTCATGGTGCAGTTAGGGCGCATTATCTACGCATTTTTGCCTGACACATCCTTCTGCAGCACGGCTTCTGTGTCACTTTGACATTCTATGAGATGGAACAGACAACCCCACACCTGAATCTCCTTATTGCCTCATAAAACATGCATGGCAGGGAAAAGTTTTGCTCCCCTATTGTCCCCTGAAGTACACAGATGAGTGCAGAGATGACATTGTATCTGATCTCAATCCGGTGAACTATTCCTTTCCTTGAACATATTCAAAATGACATCTGAGAGTGAATGAAGAAGACAAAATATGTAATAAGTGAAAAATAAAGCAATGTTTGAAATAATTGTTTTATAGCAATTTGTAAGTAAATTATTACTTTTCCATGCCATGAAAGCGTATTGGGGAATGCAATATTAGGTCCATATTTTTCATTAGCCATCAGCATACCTAAGGATGATGTGGTCAGCATCAATTTCTCCACCCTTGCTTTAAAAAATTTGGTACCCATTTAATTAGAGTGGGTTGACCTAGGAGCGGTTGGTGATTTAAAATATTTCTAATTTAACTGGAATTTGAACCTTAGATCACCTGACTAAAAGAAAGTGTTCGAAACACTGACATACCACAGCTTGCTGGTTGACTCTCTAAATGGTTTTTCTGCACAGCCGTAATGTATTTAGAAGTAATTATAAAATTTGAGATTTTAGGGGCTTACTGACATAAGAAGGTCTCCTTCTGTAGCAGTTTTAACATCATGCTAGAGTTATGTAGTTAAAAAATATTTGAAATAACAATTTTTTCTTATTTTGTACTTGCACTTTGTCATTTTGTACTTGCACTTTGTGAACACCATTCTCAGACCCTTGAGGTCCCGGCTCAGTTCATGGTTGGGACAGGATTTTTTTCTTTATTTCACAACCCATAGAAAGACTCACTGCACTCCTTCACAGGAAAACATGGAGTAATGAAAATTAATTTTTAAAAACATTTTGTGTAATGTTTAGCATTTATTTACAGCACTCTGATATGGTTGAGGAAATGAAGAATGAGGCGATGGAATTGTGTGTGACAGCTTGTGAAAAGTTTTCATCAAATAATGAGGTGAGACTTTTTTTACATTTTAAAACATTACTCCATGTTTTCTTCTTCTTCAGCGTTCATTCTCAAATTCCCACTGGATATCTCTTGTAGCAGGACCATGGTCTTATTAGATTTCCAGCAGGATGTAGTCCAGAAAATGGAAGTGTGTTGTGTTGTCATTTTCTTTGCACCAATGACCAACACATCTGTTTCTGCAGATTTCTTAAATTTAATTAATTTGTTTGTCTTCTTCTGCAGTCAGTTATTATACACCCAGCTAGTTTTTTTTTAGGTTGTTGTGGGCTCCTCACAATTTGTTTTACAGAGGCACTCCTATGAGCTAGACTTGTTCATTCACATTAATTTATAAAGACCAAATTCACAATAAAGCAACAGTTGTTGGTAGTTTTGTGTAGCTGAGCTAGAGGTTGCTACATCATTGGAGACTGCTAAATGACTGATAATTTAAGTAATATGCTACTAGGAACAAATGATAGAACAGAGTTCACTTATATATCCAATTTTGATCATTTGTTTCTTACATGCAGCTAGGGACTTTGAATTAGAACTGCATTCTACTCTTCTGCCACCTTTCCTCACATTAATAAAGTACAACAATCATATTTGGTGGATATCTATTACCATTAAGAATATATAGTGAAATCCCTATATACTGTATACGCACCTCGTATGTGTCAACACTTTTCAAATCCAAATTATTTTATTCTTCATTGTTTATACTGTATAAACAAACATTGTATATATATATATCTTACTTTTTGTCAGAATGCAGCCAAGTTGATCAAGGACACTATGGACAAGAAATTTGGTGCATCATGGCATGTGGTTGTAGGTGAAAGTTTTGGTTTTGAAGTCACACACGAAGTAAAACATTTGTTGTACATGTTTTTTGGAGGAAATATTGCTATTATTTTATGGAAATGTTCATGATTATTTTAGACATCTATACACTATAGTCATTTTGACATTCAACATTTGTTTACTGCGTATGTAAATACTATGTATTGTAAGAAATTTTAAATGTAAATTATTGTTTTACTGTAGTTCATGTGGAATATTTTAACCCTTTCAATCTCAGCTGATAAGGAAAAACTCCGGGCTTTGTGCCCAAAGCAAGGGGAATAACTCTGCAAAAATAAGAGATGGTTGTGCAAGAAAATTAATATAAAATACAATTTTCAATAAATTTTTATGAATCAAAGTCCAATTAATAGATAAATAGAAGAGATACTGATCTGTGTACATATTATTTTGAGTCACGTAAGACAAGTGAACTTGTCATGTAAAATGGGAGAGGATAAAATTAACACAGGTTTCTTGTCAACTTCATTTACTTGTGTCAAAATATTTGCTGATAGATGTTCAAATGAAAAGCTGCAAAGCAGTTCACCAGTAGACAACATCATTCTGTAACTACTCCCAAACATATAGTCCAATTTCACATACAGATAGCCCTATATATCTTGTCAAACAGGTTTACAAGATGAATCTCGTTTTCCTGAAAGTATTGATGCTAGCATAGACACATTGGTTTCTTTTGCATCTACTTCAAAGATCGACTCAGTGGAAATAGTGAAAGATAGGCCTAGTCATGAGGCTCTTGCAGGACCAGATTTCTCTTGAAATTGATCAATATTGACATAGATCAGCTGTGTTGACTATTCTTAATCAATCTAGGTCCATGGTGTGTGGGGTGGGGAGGGTCATCACTAGACCTACACTAAAGATCAATGATGGTTGTTACTTTCACTACTAAATACTGAACTAATTCCCTTTCAACATCTGATTCATTCACGTTCTCTAAGATTCCATTAAAAATATTGCCTATCAACATCATCTTATCATAAGTAGGTCCATTATTACCAAGTTTTGATGAAATTTGAAGGTCATATTTGATAACCCACAGCTCCTATACGACAGCTGTTAGAAACATATGGGAAAATAAATTGGAAACCGCCATTACTGATAATTAAATCTGCGCTAAATTTAGCATGTCTATTTGCAAGGCAAACGTCGTGAATGGCAGTTTAGTACTCCATGTGTATGACAGATGGGTGGAAGTGGGTACGGAGTGTATATATTGTGAGCGGGTAGGGAGAGAAAGGGTTAATGATATCTTTTTTAGGGTTCAACTCCTGCTGGATCTCTCATTTTGTAGGACAATGTCTTACTAGATTTTCAGCAGGATTTACTGTAGCGGATAATGGTGTTGTGTCTCTGTTTTATTTGCACCCATGGCATCTTGACACTTCTGACTTGGATGGATAATGATAGATGAAAACTGGTATTTACACATGCATGATCTTTTTTTAACAATACTCGCAGTTAATCAATGATAATTAATTGGGGGGGGGGGATGTTAGATGGAAGATGTTCAAGTTTGGTATCAAATATTACTTCATTTTTATTCTCTGTATCATGTGATGGTAAATCTTAGAAAATTATTTAATCGTCACATTTTGGGATGCAAAAGGTTTACACTGGTCTCATGTGATTTCTAGAATTACTAGATAATCAAAACTCTAAAAGCACCTCCTCATGGTGCAACAGTTGATTTTCCTCAAAGTTTAAGGTGCGGTTTTCCTGCATCTGCAGATTATATTTCAGTTTGGACATGAACAAATCTGCATACACAAATCATTCTTGAGTCACTTAAGGACATTATATAGGTCTGCAGTTCTGAATTTAGCTATGTGTTGCTGGGGCCTGAAAACGGAGCACAGAACAGCAATAATTCTACCTTCCGTACATGTCATAAGGCAACTAAGGAGGTTATAAGTTGAAGTTGGTTGTCCCATTCCATAAGGTGTCAAAGTAACCCAGAAACCAGGCTGAAGTCTGATGTGTCAGACCAAAAGGTACAGATATCACAGAAAAGCTGTAAATGATGATAAAATTCATTCTGTTCTGGGGACTACATCCTACTTATCTGCAGGAGTTTGAGAAGGAACACAGAAAAAGAAGCTGTATGTTGAGTGTTAAATTATGTTTATTTAAATATTCAATTTCTGAGCCACCTGATAGTAGTTTTGGAAGACAGTTATAGCTTGTTCTATACTATATGGTTTCAGTAGTGTTGGAAGCAGTTGACTTGGCCATTATTAGTCACAAGTAAACATTGAATGAATGAGAGACTTCAGTTAAACTGTGCACCAAATTGTAAATAAATAAAGGGAAAAAAATGGGTTAAATAGCAGTTTTACATGAAACAATACATGGAATTGTCTTTTAACTTCTCTGTTAAAGTTAGGGTTACAAATGTTTGACAGTTTATGCTTCCAGCTAAGAGATTCAATACTATGATTTTTAGTATTTCTACTTTTATTTCTAATTTTATGTCTTTCGTGTATATTGCATTTTCTTGATATGTAATTTTGCATATTTTTATATAATTTTTTTTATGTTACATTCACAGATCTGGCAGTTTCTGTCACATAACTCCATATATATAACATTGGTCTACTTTTGTTGTTCCATTCCATGTTTTTATTATGATTCAATACCTTGTGCTCAAAACTTTGATTCTATATATTATTGGATGTAGGAGTAAAACTGCTATTTAACTCAAGTTATATTTATATTTTATTCCTTATATTTATTTACTATTCAGGAGTAATAACACACTTTAGACAACTTTAAAGTTGTAACCATGTCAACACAGTAAGCTTTGTTTAGGGAAATGTTTTGAGTCACCAATGCAAGCAAAGGATTTATATGAAATGAATAGTTAGTAGAAATGATGTTTACAAGTGTTTATCATCATATGTTGAGAGGTACATGTAAGACCATCACTTTTCTGTACCATTAATTTTTCCTTTGGTGAGTTTACATATTCATTTGCTGTCAACGTCAGTTGTGTCTGACCATTGGCAGAGATAAAATGGCAATACAATGCATAACAATTCTCTGGATTACATCCTGCTGGAAATCTAGTAGAACCATTGTCCTGCTACAAGAGAGTTCAAGTAGAAGTTTGAGAACAAACTTTGAAAAACCATTTCATTTAATGTACACTTTTTTATACAATCAATCAAGTTTTTATACACTAAACACTAAAGATAAAAATTGCTAGTTTCAAATATGAAGGAATCAAATATAGCATCCCTACAATCCTGATGGGTTATAGGTTTTATGTTTGTTTTATATTATATATTAATGTTATATGCCAATTTTATGAGAATGTATTCTCTTGGTTTAGGCCCTTAGTTGTGTTATTGTTCTGCTACTCTGATTCAAGTTTTGGTTTCATTACGGCCTAATGTGTCCATATCATGTGATTTCATTCCAACTTTTTAATATTAGGCTTGCATAACATACATCTTCCAGTACACTGAGATCACGATTTATCTACAAGCGATCGTTTGATCTGCGTGCAGTGCACTGTGAGCACACCCCCCCTCCCCAATGGATATTCCAGAGGGGCCTCTCAATGTGTTGATGGATGCTGAATTGTATGCTTCTTTAGCGAAAGTTCGTTTCGTTAAATTATGTATTGTTTGTTTTGTTAAGAGTATGGACACATTAACCCATACAGTACCAAGTTTTGTGTATTCTGTTATCTGTAATAAACATGTGTCTATGTTTTAATGTAGCCCACAGGAACATCTCTGCAAACCAAGATGTGGGGTACCTACAACAAACTAAAACAAACTCTCTATACATGCTCAACATCAGATTAGGTGCATTGTCATTGTTTGCAGAAGAAGAAGAAAATTTAACCATATTCTGCAGTAACATTTGCCTTAAAATTGTATTTGTTGAGAATGACAGTTTATTTAGTTCTCCATCTTTCTGAGTATTGAAAGAAAATTATATTAGATTGTTGTTGTTGTCAATATGCAAATGCTGATGAGTAATACTACTCTTGTCAGCACAATGCCATTCTTAAAATAGTGCAGGTTTTCTGAAGTTGACTTAGTGATCCATACAATAAGTTAGTGACTGTTAAGGATGTCTGTAGATGTTTTTTCCTGGCAGTTGAAAGGTAAGGACAGTCAATTAGGAGGTGTGCTACTGTTTCATTGGGGCGAGAGCAGTGTCTACAAGTGGGTAGTTACTGGGGGTTTGATACAGTTTAAATGGCTATTGGTCCTTGCATGTCCTGTTCAAATCTGGAAGATAAGGGATTGGTTTCTCCTGCAGAGTTTGTTTATATTGCCATTGTCCTTTAGCTGTGTAATTTCACTAAATACATTTCAACCAGTTTGCCCATCTTTTCAGCCAGATTTCCATAGTGTTCTTTCTGAGAATCTGTTTGACTGTTCCTATACTACAAGATCTTTGCTTTTGTTGCTTTGAGGTGCCTCTTTTGCAAAAAGTCTGTCTGCTTCTTTGTTTCCTGCTATATCGCTATATCCAGGGATACATTGCATGATCTCACTGATTGGATATGCAGAGATAAGACTGTGCATTTCTCTTGCTATGTGGAGAATATCTTGATTTTCATATGCAGTATGTTTAAGTGCTTCCAAAACTGACATAGAGTCTGTAAAAATGACTATGTCTGATGGTTTTTGTTCCATTAGATTCAACTGTTGGTGTATTAACTCAATGATTGTCATGATGGTCTCAGCCTCTGCTTCATAATTTGAGTAATTTTCACCACTAGAGTCACAGAACTCGCATGCAGATTCATCAGGGTAATGCATTTGGATGTCATATACTGCAAAACAGGTGGCCTTGAAAGCCAATCCATCAGTGTAGGACTTGATTGCTGATGATGGTTGAGAGATGTTAATAGTTTCTAGTGCACATGTCCTGAGAATTGTTGATAGTGTTTCCTTATTGGCTGTTTTATCTGGTAATTTTGTTGGGATAGTTAGATGGTGCAGGTTCTTCCAAGGGGGTGGTCTGACGTATTTGTTTTCTAGTTATCTCTCTTGTGGTAGATAGTTTGTCATCTTCCTCTCTGGATATATCCGGTAGTGACAGTTGTTTTAGTCTTTTTGTTTGTTTCCAAATGTCCAATAAGTATTTCATTTTGATGGTCATCCTTTTGTCTCTTGTACCTTTCTACCGCTTCCATCAGTGCTTTTTTCAGTCTGATATCCAGCAGTTCTGCATCTATCTCACATACTGCTGTGGGTATTGATTGCACCCCTCCACAGATTAGTCTCAGAGCTTGCTCTGCACCCTATTTAGGGATGAGATAGTAGTATTGCTCACAATGGTCTGGAGAGGAAGGCTAAAATTCATTACTGATCTCACATAGCCAAGATACAGTTGGCAGAGAGTGTTTGTCTACCCTTCAGATTGTACTAGCTAGCCTCTTAATGAGGTTTAGGCATTTATTTGCTTTTTCTCTGAGAGGTGAGGGATATGGGCCTATAACTTCTTGGTGATCCTGCCGGTTTTCCTCTCTTGAGAATGGGGTTGATACTTGTGAGCCATGCTGATAACTGTCCCTCCTTCCATGTTCCATTAATAATCCATAATAGTATTACTTTTGCCTTTGGCCCCAGCTTACATATCATTTCATTTCTAATTTTATCTGGTCCTGGAGCTTTGTTTCTATAATTCTGTGTTCAGTTCTTGTATGCTGAATATGTCATTGAATGCAGAAATATTGTTCTGATATTTGTTAGGTGTTGTTAATTTTGTAAATATTTTGTCTAATTTCTTCCTTTGTTGTGACTTGTTAACCTTTGCATAGAAATGATTGAATCTATCTGCTTTCTAGATGGGTGCAGTTATTTAATTGCCCAAACCATCTACTATGGATGTTGGATTGGTCTTTGTATCTTTTCCCTCGAGATTATGCAAGTCTCCAGGCTTTATTTCCTTCCCTTTTTAGATTTAGTTATTTAGTTTACTATATTTTTCTCTCCAGGTCTTTTGTTTGTTTTCCTTTGTGATATATCTTACTTTTTCTGTCCATCTATTTTTTTCTCAGCCTTCTTCCTGGTCTTTCTTATCTCTGACTGCTTGAGCCAATTCAGGTGTCAAATAGTGTTTGTATTTCTTGACCTTTCCTTTGTGGATACACTTATTAGCAGCTGCTAGAATTTTGGTGCAGATTTTGCTTTGTTACAGTCATGTTAGCTTTTCTGCTGATTTCACTGAACCCAGCATCAGTTACTTGGCTGTGCCTAGCCCAGTTAGCTTTCTTAAAGTTCTAAGATGGCTTTACCGCGATCTGCGTCATCTGTGGTGTGGAGACAGTTGATAGGATTGGTGGATGATCACTGCCTAGATCTTTTAGGACTTGGATGGCGCTGTTGTCTGCCATGTCAGATGACACAAATGTCAGATTGGGTCGGCTGCTCAAATTGTATGCCATGTAAGAGTGTTGGTGGAGTCTCCAAGGTCTATAGTAGGACTAGATTTGAACTGTTGCACATTTTTCGATCTCTAGTCATCTGTTGGTATGACACTTGTAGCCAAAGGTTGGAAAATGTGCATTAAAATTGCCAGCTATGATGGTTCTCCTTACTGTGGGCTCAAACACAGGAATACCTACTTGTGGATGATGTTGGGGGACAGTAAATATTGTGTAGTGTATACAAGGTATTGTTTTTGTCCCATACTTTTATTCTCTGGTGGTCTATGTCTCCCCCAGGACTGTTGGTTACGGTGGCCTGGACATAATTTCTAATTAGTGTCATAATGCTCTGATACTTCAGACATTTACATTTATGCTGTGTGTAGTCTGTGATGTTAATTTCTTTCTGTGGTGGTATTGTTTCCTAAAGGAGGGCTATGTGTGCATTATGTTCCTGTAATGTTTTTATTACTTCTGAGATCTTGTTTTGTATGCCTGCTATGTTTAGTTGTAGGATGTTTAAGTCCCCCTTGCTGACTTTTTTTCAAGGAGCAGGGGAGTGATCCCTCTTGGGCTGGCTTTGGTAACCGAGGTGACGCCTAAGCTCGAATTGTAGATTTTGTTTGACTGGCATTGTGGGTTTGGTTGTTTTCTGCAGACATCTCCATCCCAAAGAGTGACATGCAAATGTCTTCCTCTATCGGAAACTGGTTGTGTGGTCAACTGCCCTCATGAAGTCTTTATGAAAAGTCTTTGCTTTTGGAGATTTAGTTAGGGTTCACAGAGATGCATTCCCCACTGGTCACAAGCACTCAAGAGGCAGGCCTTGGTCCTTCATTCTGTGGCTGAATATTTGCTGTGACAGTGTCACGTCCTGCATACTATGCCTTCACGATTCTCCCCCAGCATCGAGTTTCCAGATTCCCCATGAGTTTTCTTGACCCTACTTCTAGTATCTCAAGATTAGGACATGTTCTGACTGTTGGTGCAATATCAGTTTGCAAGATACTCTAGCTGCAGCTTGGACATTAGGCAGGGACTGGATCAACTCAAGGTAGAGATGTTCCTCCTCACCATTCAGGATCCTTGGTGAGGGTATCGAGATTATACAAAAAAGTGTGGTAGGCAAGAAAAGAAAAAGGAGAGACCTGGATATACCGCCAAACACTGAATCGCTCCCATAGCAAGCTTTGTTTGAAACAGGGGTACCTCATGTAGGTGTTGCTATAGGTGCATTTGTACATAATATTTTGATGCAAGAAGCTTAGCATCAGCCGGACAGTAGCTTCTGCAGAAATCAGTTGCGCATGGACTGTGAGAGGCTGTTGTGGAGCGCTTCATGAAGTCCTTGACTGTAAGCGGGACATCCAGACCTACATGTTCCGTCCACTCCCATATTAGATTAAAAAGTAGTTTTCCGTCCATTGATAAACCTTCTCTTGTTGTTATATTTTTGTATATTATAAGTTCATAAATCAAGCACAAGAGTATACACAAACTTATTTGATACTTTATTCAAAAGTTTGTTCATATTTTCCTTTATGTGCTTATTGATCTTGTATGTTAATTATGTGAAGATTGTTTTAAATTGATAAGACAGTTGTTTGTGTGGGTGTATTTGTAAACCACTCAATCATTGTCTTTATAAATTTTAACACGTCATGTTTCCCAGGTATTTAATGAAGTTTTATCTATTAACAAATATCACACAGAATCTATAAAAGTAAAGGAGATTATCTCCTTATAATACGCATGGTTTGCGTCTGTGGGTCTCACCAATGGCCCATTAGACAAACCACCCATGCAACAGAAAAACCTAAGTAGATGACATGCCGTTATATTGAGGTTATCTATTATAGAAGCTTCATGGCATGTCATCTATACAATTATGCCTCTCATACTTTTAATTTTTTTGTTACAATGTATTTTATGCCATGTTGTATTCTTTTTCTTTATTTGTTTATGTATACACCCTCTGTGGTTGGGAGAGAGCTAGAGATTTGCTGCGCAGCAGTGGGGAGGAGGAAACTGACAGCACTGTTTTTCCTATGGCTGAGGTCCATCATAGAGGCACACTGACTCAGGACGTGATGATCCTTTTGACTTGAACATTTGGTTGCTTGCCTGGAGCAATAGAGAAGTTCGGCATAACCAGTAGTCAATTGGTGGCGGGGAATGAGCACAGTGAACCCTATCTTGGCTGCAGTGGCTCGGAGCAGTTCATAGGTTGAAACCCTCCTTCCTAGTGGTGTGATAGTCTTTCGCTGGCTCTGGCCCGGGGTGGGACAAAAATCCACAGACTCCCCAGCAATATAATGCCAGTACAAAACATACTAATTACAAACGAGATCGGACGTCGCCTCGGTTATCAAGGTCCGCGGCAGGCAGCGGGTAACCAGGCTGCTCTGGCTGAGAAATTAACTACTGGAACGCATCCAAAACATCAGCACAAACACAGACATGCACAATACACAACACAGCAACAACACCTGCACAAGCACCAAAACATTAAACCCAGAAAACCTCGGAGGGAGAACCAGCAGAGCCAAGATTTTCATAAAACAAAGTCTTCACTTAATATTCTACAACTGAACATCTGTGGAATAAGAAACAAAACACTAGAGCTCGCTAATTTACTACATGCTCATAAGATACATGTGGCCCTCTTACAGGAGACTATACACAAAGACACTGACCAATATCTGTCAGGATATACCAGCTATGCCTGTAAGTGTACCAACTGCCGTGGCATAATTACTTATATCAGGAATGACATTCAGGGACAAGTCACCCAACTAACAGCCAATCCCACAGACATGCAGATGGTGACCATCTGGCACACTGGGGGAAAATACACAATCTACAACATATACAGCCCACCTCAGACAACATGCAATTTACTGGAAATCCATACAACACAATTTATCAAAACAATACTTGCTGGTGACTTTAATGGTCACTCACCCCATTGGGGTTACCAGAACCACAATAAGACAGGAAGATATATAGAAGAACTCTGTGAAACAACAAACCTGTCTGTCCTTCAAGATGCAAAGTCTGTACCAACACTTTTGCACAGGAGCCATCTATCTCTCAGTCGACCTGACTTGACTATCTGTTCATCTGATATAATAGACGCTTGCTCCCTAGAAATACTTGATGACATTGGAAGTGACCACAGACCAATCCTCACCACCATAACTACACCCAACAAAGCATATTTCAAACAGAAAACTCGCTGGAATTTTGGCAGGGCAGATTGGAAACTATTCCAAGAAACATCTGATTTCCTGCTAGGTAAAATCAAAAGCAATGACATAGAAACAGTTACTGCAGAGGTGACAAAAGCTATCCTCAATTCAGCATCACAAAGTATCCCAAGGGGCAGTAGGAAATCATACAAACCATTCTACAACAAAGAAATGCAAGCTGGAATCCTTGATAGAAAAAAAGCAAGAGAAGCCCTTGAGATCTCACCTTCACAAGAAGCAAAAATCTTGTACAATAAAACATGTGCCAAAGTAAAACTAATAGTGAAGAAGGCCAAACATGATAAATGGGCAAAAACATGCGCAAATTTAGATCTAAGGAAAAATGGCAGAAAGGCCTGGGGGCTGATCAATAATTTGTCTGGGAAAAGAAGAAGAACAAACGATAAACCTGTGATAGATGGAAACAGAACAATCACCACAGATCAGAAAAAGGCAGAACACTTTAACCACTTTTTTGCCAGTGTGAACAGAGTAGGAAAGCTGTCCGAGGCTGACAAGAAGCGTCTGTACCTACTGAAGCAGCAAGAAAAAGTCCAAACCTCTGGCTCAACCATATTTGATGATGACTTCAGTATGCAGGAACTCCTACAAGGGCTGAAGAAACTAAAGCCAAGAAAGTCTCCTGGACCAGATAAAATTTATAATGAAATGTTAACACACATGAGCACATCAGGGAAAGAAGTACTCCTTAAACTAATAAATATGACCTGGAGAAATGGAAAACTGCCTAAACATTGGAGAAATGCTCACATCTTTCTCATCCTGAAAAGTAACAAACCTCCAGATGAACCCAAAAGCTACCGCCCCATATCCCTAACATCATGCCTTGGGAAATTAGCAGAAAGAATGGTTAACGCACGACTTTACTGGTTCCTCGAGAGCTCAAACATCCTCTGCCATGAACAGGCTGGCTTCAGAAAAGGCAGTTCTACAGAAGACCAACTATTTAGGTTGACACAGAAAATCCATGATGGATTCCAGGAAAACAAACACACTGTAGCCATCTTCTTTGACTTACAACAGGCTTATGATCGAGTATGGAGAAAGGGTCTTTTGATGAAGATGATTGAGATGGGAATTAGTGGAAAGCTATACAACTGGATAAAATACTTCCTCATTGACAGAACAATCCAGACAAAGATAAATGATGCAATTTCATCTAAAGAAGTTCTAGAGGAAGGCTTACCACAGGGTTCTGCTTTAAGCTGCACCCTCTTTCTCATTTACATCAATGACCTTACCAAACATATCAAAGCTGAAAAAGCCCTCTATGCTGATGACTTAACAATATGGCAGAGCCATGAGAATGTAGAAAGTGCTGCCAAAAGACTAAATGGAGATTTAAAAAGACTACATGAATACTGTCAAACATGGAAGCTAAAAATAAACTGTGAGAAAACTGTCTATACCATCTTTACCAAGAGTCATAAGGCAGCCAAAGAAAATATCAGTCTATGGTTGGATACACAGAAATTGCCAAGAGAAGAACACCCCACATATCTTGGAATCACGCTTGATCGGCAGCTCACCCTCAAGAAGCATGTAAAAAATATCAAAAATAAAGCCCTCAAACGGTTACAACTACTGAAAAGACTCGCTGGCACATCTTGGGGATCAGACAAGGATACCCTTAGAGGACTATACCTTGGTTACATACGTTCTTCTTTAGAATACAACAGTGCACTCCTCACAACATGTTCCACAACAAATGTAGAATCCCTAGACAGAGTGCAGAACAATGCCCTACGTCTTATTAGTGGAGCAATGAGATCTACACCGACGGCTGCATGTGAAATACATACGAATGTAGAACCCCTTGAGATGCGGAGAGATATGGCTGCAATGGAGACTTATGAAAGAAGCAAAAGAATGAACAAAGACCACCCAAATAAACAACTTGTAGAAAACTGGGAACCAAACCACAGAATAAAACAAAAGTCAGTCCTGAGCCATGTCAATGAAATAAAAGACAGTTACCACCTTCCAGACAAGAGACAAAGACTGCAAAGAGTAGAAAAATGTTTACCACCACACACAGGCTTTAAATTGCCAGAAATTAAAACACAGTTAAGAGATAATGCAACGAAACGTTCCGACCCAGTAAGTCTTATGAAAGCAACACAGAAAACAATAGACACCTACCCAGAACAATGGATTCATGTCTATACTGATGGGTCTGCCTTCAAAGCCATCATCAAAGCAGGTTATGGTGTCTATATAGAATATCCAGACAAAACATCTGATGAGTTGTTTGATGCCTGTGGGGAGATATGTACTAACTATGAAGCTGAAATAACAGCACTAGAAATTGCCTTGTACCACCTGAAGACCATATTTGATGCCTTCCCATCAAAAGTCCAAAACATTGTTATTTTTACAGACTCTATGTCTGCGCTCCAAGCATTGGAATGTGATGGACATTCTAAACCCGAGCTAGCTGAAATATACCACCATGCAAACCAGCTGCTCACATCTTATGATGTCAACATTGTTATGCAGTGGATTCCTGGCCACTCAAACACACCTGGTAATGATAAAGCAGACAGACTAGCAAAGAGGGGAGCACAACAAGAACAACCTTATACAGAAACAGCAATGCACACAGTTAAAATGATTCTGAAATCTGTGAACAAAGAAAATTGGATGAACAGATGGGACACACTGGGAGGGAAATCTATAAATATATGACCAGCCCAAATCCTAAAGACCATATCAACCTCCTGGAAAGAAAAGACCAGAGCATCATATTCCGACTGCGCACACAACATGTACAGCTTAACAATCACCTGAACAGAATACAACCACAACACACTCCAGGGTGCCGGCTGTGCACTCATCCATATGAAACTGTTGACCACCACCTTTTTGAATGTCCAGCGCTGGATGACATCAGGAAAATGCTTCTCCCTCCGGGGCCAGATAAATGGAACACATTATATGGAACAAAACAACAACTCACAAACACATGCATATATCACACAATGGCATTGGGTCAAAGGGCATGAGCCCATGGACCGCTGGATCAGCAACCAACCAACCAACCATCTCCTTATAAGCAATGACCTAGAAATGGTGTGGTCAGCATTGCATCTGTTACTTTTACTTTACTAGAAGATATGGTAACCATTTCTTATGATTGGTATACCTTGCAGCCTCTAGTGATCGAAAAGATTTATAGTTTAACCCTAAGATTTTATATTGATGAAAAAGGCTTCTGCCGTATAAAACTACCGGTATACCAATAAAAACTGCTTGTTTTTTTTACTTTGTTATGAGTGAGCAATCAAACAGGTAAGACAGAATCTGTTACAAATGTAATTAATGAGAAATATAATATTATATCAGATATTAAAATATAGTGTAAACAATGGACTAGGTCTATGCCACTTCACTACTGCAATTATTGTGCTGATATATGATCAGCGACAGTAAACATGAGCATAACAACATTAATATGTGACTAAAATTACTCGTGTGCATGAGGTGTGGGGCAGAATAAAACAGACAGGTGCAAAATATACAGTTCGGTATGAGTGAGTTCGGTTTAAATAAGAAAAATTACAAATGTAACTGGACTCATGATAAGAGTGCAGATAGATCAAAGTAACAAACCCTTTCAGTCCGTCAAACATTGCCCTTCTTGTAATATTAGACTATGTTCCTCATGTTTAGACTTATTTCATAGCTTTTAGTAGTGAGTCTGTGGTTTGTTTAAATTTCATGTAAAGTAGATCAAATGTTCTTTCTGACTAGGTCACAGTAACATAATTTGTGCACACATATAATGCATGCCATTATAGACACTTATTCAGATATAACATTAGAAAACTTAATTAAATACCATTACAAATAAAAAGGGGACTGGTAAACTAAGACGAGTTCTCAGTTCTCTTTGCTTAAACAAAATTAAGGATTTAAAGACTACTACAAAAAAAATAAGTAAGGATCATAATGGCTAGCTGAAAGTCAAACCCTGGACCACCCGCTACAAGGCCTGTGTACTAAGAAGTGAACTACTATGGCTCCCACAATGTATTTATGCTTGTTTACAATTTTTACTGTACATGAACTGCTAGTGCCTTGAAATGCGTACTATTTTTTTATATATATTGTTGTGTAATAATTCAAGATTAAAAAATGTATGTCAATGGTGGAATACTACACAAACACATGGAAATCTTATGGAATTTTCAGAACACAATAATATTAACTACTGGTAGTTATATTTTGATTTAGCCTGAAATAGACATGCATAAAATGATTAAGAATTGTGTTAAGTGTATAACAAAAAGAATTATATGTGAGGTTATTTTCTTATAGGCACATTCAGTTTCTACCTGGTATAATGATAGCATCCCTAATATATTGTGGATGCATTGTGACCCTTTGATGATGATAGTCTCAGACTTGTGTTGTTGCATCTCTCTAAGATGTGCGAAAATGACTGAAAAATCCAATTCTGGAATAGATTTCCCTGCCACACTTAAGACATGTATTGTCAGATTTTGACATCTGGATGTTTGCTGTTCTGCGCTTTCAGGCAGTATGTTTTCTCTGTGTTCTACAATGTGATAGCACTCAGTGATGCGAACATTTGACTAGTGTTGCAGCACCACATTGAGCAGGTTTTTAAGAACAGATTTTATGGAGGTGACATCAGTGCTAAAGCTTTCTACAGACACCGTTAGAGAGTACTTGAAGCACTTCTTCTGTCCTACTTGCTACTGACTAACTGTTGAGCATTTGATGTTATTTTTTTTCCAGGCATATCAAGTATCTGCTTACTAGATGTTGAATGTCATATACTGTTTATGTTATTGTTATACTATTGTAGGGAGTGATGCATTCCATCCAGGTGATATTTTGTTACACTATAGGCCTATGCAGCGATTACTTTTTGACATAAATTTGCAAAGTTGTTATATATTTCTATTATTATATATGACAGGATTTGCAGAAACTTTGATGCACTTATATTGTTTCAAAAATACTGTAAAATATATGTAATTCTTGCTGCAGGAAATGTTTATATATATATAATTTTAGAATTTGATTCCATACAGTTGTTGTACATAAATGTTTTGATTTTGTTGCTTCCCATTGTTTCTTGAGTTCTCATTGTTTTTGATAAGCGTGAATGAGACATCTGATTGCTGTAATTTGTTAGTCTATCTTTCAGGACAGAGGGGGATAACCTTTTTTGGTCATCAAGCCAAATTCAAAATTTCTCCTGTGGAGTTCAACAATTTAAAAAAAAATCATTTCAAGTTTTACAGGATGGAACCAAGTGCCAAAGAACTCTCAATGTATTAAGTCTAGCTGTGTTTTAAAACTCTCAATGTATTAGGTCTAGCTGTGTTTTAAAACTCTCAATGTAGTAAGTCTAGTGATGTTTTACAACTCTCAATGTATTAGGTCTAACTGTGTTTTAAAACTCTCAATGTATTAACTCTAGCTGTGTTTTAAGTCTCAAATGTTGAACAACAAAAGCTAATTTTGAGTAACATAGTTTTCTGCTATTAGCATCAACGATTTAACATAATTATAGTTTACCGGGTATCTTACTTCATATCAAGCGATCAGATGTGTCATAGCCCAAAATCCAATCATCATTAAATCCTGTTACGCCCAATAGCAAAAACAGAGAAAAGATAGTTGATAAATCAATTATTTAGCATAACATTTTAGTTTGATTCAAATAGCTTTTGATTTGAGGTATTTTCTGACCTCAGGGAAGTATATATATATATATATATATATATATATATATATATATATATATATATATATATATATATATATATATATATATATATATATATATATATATATATTTATGTGTATATATATATATATTTATGTGTATATATATATATATATATATATGTATGTGTATATATATATATATATATATATGTATGTGTATATATATATATATACACATACTCTTAAAGTTTCCAAAATGTTGTCTTCTTTATGTATGTTCTGAACTCCTTACGATTCTTGACGAGTTGGCCTGCCACAGCCAAGGACATTTTAAAATAACCTGAGATGTCTTTTATCCATCATTGTCTTGGGTGCCTGTACCCCTGTTACTAAAAACCATGCTTTCCATTATCATTTTTTCCATACTATCTATCTATCTATACACTGTATCCCTTGTTTGCCTTACAGTGTCAGATTAGAAGAGTTTTATGGGGCTGCCCATAAATTACATCATCAATTTGTTGGTAATTTTTGACCCCCTCCTTCCCCCTTGTCAACAACTGTAACACTTTTTAGTCCTCCCTCCCCCTAATTAATAGTTGTTGCGGCTTAGTGCATGAAGAGTTATCTTAATCCCCAATGGCAGGTTTGTGTCATGGTTGACCTTTACCCCCTAATTGTTGATGTAATTTATGGCCAGTTCACTTTAAGAAGTAAGATTGATTTATGGGCTGTTGAAATGTCACATCAAAGAGGCAAAAAGATATTTTAATCCCGTAACCATCAGCCAACCAAGAAGTGCAGCAGCACCAAAGATCAGCTTGTATATCTGACTTAGTAAGCATAAAATATATTTCACGAAATTGCTGTCCTTCACATGTATGATAACTCAGACTTGTACTTTTCTAGTGTTTGTGTGGAGAAAATTGAAATATCCAATTCTGGCATATAATTTTCTGCTACAGATGGAACACATACAGTCAGAATTGGTAATTTGGGCCACACGTGTTACTACGACCCAAAAGAGATCATAGAATAGTGCCACTGTTACCTGCCAGTCATGTAGTAAGAGATGACTATGAAAGTTTGGGTGATAGCTGTTCTATCTCATAGAGCTGTTTCCCCAATGTGAGTGCATGCCCCACAGGTTGGAAATTGGAATTTTTAGATTGGAAATTTGAGAATTATCAACTTACTCTAATATTGAATCATCAGTTTCTTGATTCTTGATTAGAAACTGACTTCACAGCACACCTGGCATTCCTATAAGTGTTCCGCCCTTCGCTGCAGCAGCCATCCCAGTGTATGTAGACTCAGAGTCTTGGTCAGGTGTTGATTGTGTGATCTTCGGGACTTTCCACAAAAATTATTTGTCCTTCCCTCACCTCTAGATACTCCCATTTCTAACATTCTCTGTATGTGTATGTTCTCAGCCTCATTGACATCATCTCCATCTTGAAATGAATTTATTACAGCCTTCATTAAGTCTGCTTTATCTCTTCTCAGCAATGTGCTTTCTATCACCGCATTGCCTGCAAATAAGTTGGCTCTCTCATTTCCTCTGACCCCAGCATGACCAGGGCAGTATATCCACGTAATGCTATGGACAACTGAGTTGTTCATTAAGTCCCACCATTCTTTTCCTAGCATGAACTTTTTTATTTTGCACAGCATGCTTTGAGAGTCTGTGAGTATTACCGAGTATGTTGATGTATCAATTATCAACCAATTAAGTGCTGCTGTAACTCACTCTATCTCCATCCTCATGCTCGATGTGACAGTGGAATATGCTGAAGGTTTCTCAACCAACTTAATGCCATTTCTGTAGGAAACAAAACCCCAACCGCTTTTATTTATGTTTCTGTTAACAGAGCCATCTGCGTATATAACTATGTCTTGTGGTTTCAAGTGAAGCTGGGCGAGTTCGTGCAATTTATCCTGAGCCCTGACATACGTCCATTTTCTACACGGTTTATTTAGTTGTATTGCTACTTTAGTCAGTGATTTCTTCTCAGTGTCTACCTCCACCCATTCACTGCCCTTTCCGATTTCTTCAAATTCACATACTCTTTGCAGTGTGTCTTTGGCCTTGAATCATCAGTCCCAATATAAATCAAAAGGCAAATCATAAATTCAATCTCCATACCAACAATGTGTTATCAGTGTCAGACAAGAACAAACTGAAAAATGATATTAATTGTACATCACTAAACGAGGAGACTTGAAATTGAATGTTAGACTATAAACAAAGCCCTATAGGTCAAGCATAAAAAGCGATAGCCACAACAGAAATTTGAGACCTTTTTTTAAAGAATCAGAGGGAGGGTGGGGGGAGAGCGGATGAAAATGTGTGCCAAAAGAAGGGCCATGGACAGGAAAAGGTTGGGAAACACTGTCATACGGGTCAAAATGACCTTAGGCCATACTGAAGTTGGATATGACAGGCTGAAAGGTGCATATATCACAGCTAAGATGTAAACGACGATATAACAAACTGTTAGTCACATAATTTGTTTGTAATTGTTTGTTAGCGCTCATTCTCAAAATCCCACTATATCTCTCTTTTAGCAGGACAATGGTTCTTCAACTCCACCTCTGATGTTCTTTGCCATGTAATCTTTGGTTGACCCTGTGAGAAATTGTAGTTTAGTGCTGTCTCTTGCTTGCCGCTCAGCATACCCGGATGTTGAGTTCACTCGTCGTTCCTAGTGTAAAAACAATACTTCTGTTGTTACCGAGCCACGCGAAAGTAGGGTACCAGTGCTCCCATTCACTCAGCAGTTGTCGGTCGGAAGCTGGGTGCTGCAATTCACATAGTAACTACCAGTCGCATGCTGAGTATTGCTGGACACTAAGTGGCACAAGCTGGGTGTTGCCGGTCACCTAGCGGTTGCCGGCCGAAATTGTGTTGCCTTCCAACCAGCGGCTGCCGGTCGGAAACTGGGTGTTGTTGGTCACCTAGAGGATGGGTGTTGCTGGACACAGTGTCGTAGCGAGAGGGGGGCGGAGGCGCGGACCGCCCCGGGCGGCAAATTTATTTTCGTCCAGGCTTTCACAATCACTGCCATATTTTTTTAATGTCACAAGGGCGGAAAATTATGATTCCGCCCCGGGCGCCATTGACCCACGCTACGCCACTGGCTGGACACCCATTGACAGAAGGCCCCCAAATACTTCTAACAGAAAATTGTCTTGCTTTGTCCTTTCTTCAAAACATCATCAAAACACCATCAAGTATATTATCGAAAGTATGAAGATCTTGCAGATTGCAATACAAGACTTTTGCAATGAATTGTTCAACATCCAGTCCAATATTTGTCATGTATAGAGCTGTTTGTTTTATGTCATCTTTGGTTCGCACAACTTATTTTTCAGAAATGCTCATGTGGGCTTCACCATCCTACATGTATTCTGTACGAGATTCGTAGTTTATTTTTGTTTGGTTTTGCGTTAATTCTCAAACTCCCAATTTCTGATAAAGCAGCACAGTGGTCTTACAAGATTTCTAGCAGGATGCGGTCTAATGAACGGAAATGCAGTTTTATTTCCGCAAATTATCCGACGTCGAAGTTTATAAAATGCACGGTTGTAGCAACACAAAAGGATAACAAGATGAACATAAAAATGCAGTCACTTTTCTAGTCCCTTAACTCTTATAAGCTGTTTTTTTTTAAATTAAATAGCAGAGCAGTGACAAATAGAAATGCACAAATAGTTATTAACATTCTACCATTGTACACGCGTTGACACATCTGTAACCATAATAGACTTTCTTGATTTCAAATAACTTTAAAAAGACACAAATACCGTTAAATACCTAGGACCAGTGTTACCACTAACCCTCAATTTGGAACTTTATATCCCACATTCACACAACATAAAGCACTTACCAGAACATCATAAAAATGTAATTTAATTTTGACATGTCACATTTTGAGTGGTAACGTTAGTTTTTGTCCTTCAAATGTTGATGTTTTATATCTAGATTGTTTATGTGGTAGGCATCTACATCTGGATGTCAAAAACTGCTATATGGATGATGAATGTCCCCGTTTTATGTCGTGGCCCGAAAGGGGAGCAAAGAATAGTGACACTGTTACCTTCAATGCATGTCGTAAGAGACGACTAAGGAGGTTTTAAAAATCTCATATAGGGTCAAAGTGACACAGAAATCATGCTGATGTCGGATGTTTCGAATCAAAAGGTGCACTGTAAATCATGAACGCATTATATTCTCCTGACTACACCCTGCTAATCTGCTGGAGCTTGAGAACAAATACAGAAGAATATTTTTTTGGAGCAACCCCCTCACCCCTTCAAATGTATTTACTGCCATTGTGCAATCACCCAGTGATACCTTCTTTTCACTGTCAAATTGTGTTCATTGTGCCATTAAATTATATTATTGTGAGTCAGTGAAGAGACTAATCTGACTAGAATCAATTTCATATTTGCCCCTAGAAATGTCGATGTACGAGGAAACGAAGACATGCTTTCTGGTATTAATTGCATGGGGACCGAGCGAGATCATGTTTTCAATGCTCATATGGAGATATGCAAGAGCCAGTTAGACTTCAAACTCGCGAAAAGAAACAACAGACGAAAAATAACAGACACGGGAGTAATACCTAACGTGTGCAGATACTGACCATAAGGCAGTAATAGTAACAGCCAAAACAAACTGAGCGAAAAATAACAAGCACAAGAAAAGCACGAAACATCAAGGGCAACTAGATATACAGTAATTGGAAGAACTAATGCGCGAAAAATATATCCAGGAATTTTTCGAAGAATTCACAAAATTACCAAAAAACTCCCAGCACATAGAAGAAGAATGGAAATATTTTTTAAATGCCGTCGTTCAAACAGCATGAAATGTATGCGGATATAAAAACCATAAAGGTACGAAACCAAAGATAACAGCTTGGTCGACAGAAGAGGTAGAGAACGCAACGAAAGATAAAAACAAAAAATGGGCAAGAAGCAAAACACATGAACATTACTTAGCATACAAGACAGCAAAGATTAACACCAAGATAATCATAAAATCTGCAAAAGTTGTAATGGCAAGAATATGGAGAAATGCTTAACAAGAATAGACAAAACGCACCAAAGATGTTCTACATAAAAGTACAAAACATGAGAAGTAAAAAAAACAAAACACGAACCAACAGAAATAAAATCAACGATGAACACGGCAACATACTACATAGGCCCCAAGAAATCATGGAAAAATTACTTCAATCAACTATTAAACTTAAAGGAAGGAGAAGTGATTACAACAATACATATAATAGAATAAAGCTTAGAACCTTTATCCTGAAATTGAAGACGCAGTTAAACATGCAACAAATAACAAAGCACCAGGAATAGACGGCATACATATAGAACTAATAAAAATGTTAACAGCGACAGGTATAAAGTGGTTACACAGACTGTCCAATGTGATATGGAAGACAAAAAATACCACAGGAGTGGAATACAGCGGCGATTGTTCCCATGTGGTAGAAAAAAGGCAATAAGAGGTACTGCACTAAGTTTAGAGGCACTCTTAAGCCAAATAGGAAAAATCTTAAGCAAGATATTAGAGAGAAAGATGCGCTCATTATATAGAACCACGGCTCAACAACACACAAATGAGCTTTCGGAAATTAAAAAGCTGTACAGATGCAATCTTCGCCCTCAAACAACTTTCAGAAAGTGCGATAAACATATCCAAGACTTATATTTCGCTTTCGTGGACGAAGAAAAAAGCGTATGGCAGAGTGGCTAGAGCACAACTATGGATAGCACTACAAATATATGAAGTTCCCCAACATCTAATAAGCCTATGTCAGAGCATATACGCCATTAGTCAGTGCTCAGTAAGAACGAGCACAGGTACATCTGACATTTTTCAAATTCACTTGGGTGTAAGACAGGGATGTGTACTATCCCCCCCAACTGTTCATAAGATTCACATATTACATCTGCAAAGCAGCAAAGACAACGGAAGGAAACAATCTGAAGGATAAATTAAACGAACTACTATCTGCAGATGACCAAGCACTAGTGGCATCAACAGAAGAGGAACTACAAAAACAAATAGACAGATTACATCAAACATGCCATACCTTTAACATGAAGATACATAGGGCCTTATAGAAAATGCCGAAGTAATGAAGATATGAAGAACAGAAAGAAACACCAATACATATACATTAGAAACAACAGACTTAACCAGATGACATTATTCATATACCTAGGAAGTAATATAAAAACAGACGGCAAGAGCAGCAAAGAAATACACAATAGATGTAGTAAAGCATACCAAACTCTAGGGCAAATGAAACAAAAATGTAGATTTAAACATTAAAATAACACTATTCAAAACGATTATGCTAACGATGTGCTACCAAAGCCAAATATGGACAATAACAGCATAAGACAAACGTAAAATTGTGACAGCTGAAATAGCATGCTTACGCAGAATATTAGGAATACCACTAAGAGACAGCGTAAGGAATGAGGACATTCGATAAAAAAAACAGGCACCACCCCAATCTTGGAATATATTAAAACAACAGATCAAATGGTTTGCACACATCAGCAGTCTACCATCAGATAGCATACCACATAAAGCTATGCTACACATATACAGTGAAGGCAGACATAAAGGCCGACCACGAAAACGATGGACCACTGAAGTAAGAGGCAACAAATTCCACAATATACTCAGCACACAAGAGGGTCGTCTCCAGAAAACTCTTCTATCCCTGACGCTGAATGGCAACATATGGTTTAGCGAATAGATAGATGGATGGATAGAAGGATGGATGGATGGATAGATAGATGGATATGGATATATATATATATATATAGATAGATGGATGGATAGATGGATGGGTAGATGGATAGATAGATAGATAGATGGATGGGTGGATAGATAGATAAGGAGATAGGGCAAGCTATGGACCGAGCTCATGTTTTGAATGCTCATTGGGAGATACGGAAAGCAATGGACCGAGCTCATGTTTTAAATGCTCATAGGGAGATAAGGTGAACTACTGATTTAACACATATTTTTGAATCTGCAACCCTGAGCAAACTACAGGAACACCCTGTTAAGAAGGGCATGACTAAACAAGAAAGTTTATCAGAGTTTTAAAATCTATGGAAACTAAAAGGCAAATAATAAATTCAATTTTCATACATTAGCGTCTAGATTATGTTATTACTGTCAACCTAAACACTACAACATATAAATATAGTTTATAGGCCTACAGCGTAGGGACTAATATGAAGATAAAACATACAAAATAAACTGAGGTAATGTCAATCGTAAAAACATCTAACGTGCCATAGCCCGAAAACCGATTGTCATTCAATCCTACGACGCTTTACAGCAAAAAAATCACGAGAATGTACCTCACAATGCAACAACATATAGACAGATACAGCAAACCACATCCAATAACTCCTTTTAAGGACTACCCGAACCAGGCCTCACCATAATTGCTCACAGAATCAACAACAGGTAACAATCTAGTCCCTTTATGGACTTCATCTAGAAGTAACCCCGTTGGATAGCAAAATTCTATCGACAACCAGGCAGCCATGCCACAACAATCAAATGTCCCTAGACATCTTGATATCTACTACATCTACAAACCCGTAACCCATCAGGGTCGTATGGGTACCACATTTGATGTTTCAGCACACAGTCCAGCGATTTCTATCTTCAACGATGTGGATGAGTGAGGAAAAATCTTGTCTTGTTCATTCCTTGATGTTGTCTGTCAATGTCTTTATTTTCCCTCTGCTTCTCCCTCCTTCGACGGTTCCATGCAGTATTGTTTTTGACAAGGAATCATGTCTGCATACATGTCCAAATTATGATAACATGTGTCCTGATAGGACCCTATAACCCAGTAGAAATTTACTCCTAGGTTGAATATGAAGCAAACCCATCATTTAAAAAACAAACAAAGCAGAGAAAAGACAATGGATAGATAGACTTACATTTTATTGTTACTTTTAATATTTTTAAAATGTGCACGAGGAGTAACAGTATTTATAGTTTAAAAAAATTATTTTAGGCATTTGTTGTGGGGAAAAATGGAGGGGGGGGGGAGAGAATTGTATATAGGCCTATTTCTTCTTTAGTGTTCATTCTCAAACTCTCGCTGGATGTCACTTGTAAAGCAAAATAAATTAAACTGGTTACTAGAAAAACTCTGTATATACAATCTGTATATACAATCATATCACCTTTCCTGGAATTTTTACCGATTAGAGCTAGTACTCCGACTCCACCACTGTTGAACACCATTGCCTGCATTCTCTACTGAGTGTTATTATTACTTTGAAGGTTGTCGGACAATCTAATGACGCACGACTCCATTCCGTACCAGGTAGCACATCCTCCAATATGCACACACTCTGTATAATAGCCTCTGCGCACCCCTTCCACGAAAATTTCAGGGTGTAGAGGATGTTCTTTATCAGCGGTGATTTGTAGGTAGTTCCGCGCCCTGCAGGTTTATATTCTTTGCTCTGCAGTTGGGCAATCCAGTAAGTATCGCATAGCTCGTGCCGCCGTATCTCTCGTAAACCCCAAAATGATTCACAATGTCTCATTCTGGATTCTATCAAATTTTTCTGTTTGAGTCTGACTCAGTGTTAGAATCGCCAGTGCGTACTCTACCACCACCAATCCATGATACATCAAAAAATAGCAGCCTCTGTCAAGGCATGTTTCTATATAACACAGAAACGTGATCCGGTAACAGTTGTGGAAACGCATCCAGTATAAGAGAAAATGCGTGCTTTCATTATAAACAAACTGGAAAGTGGGAAATTAGAGGCAATAGAGATGTGGTTCTATATAAGAATAATGAGAATACCATGGAATGCCAGAAAAACCAATGTAGAGGTGTTGAAAGGATCAAAAGAGAAACTGTCAATGTATTTTTATGCGGAACCCTCCACTTTGTCGGACACCCTCCAACAATTTGGTTATTTATATGGATCTCCCTTGTAGCAGGACCATGGTCCTACTAGATTTCCAGCAGGATGTAGTCCATAGAATGGAAATGCGTTGTGTTGCCGTTTTATTTGTACCAAATGGCTCGACACGTCCGTCTTCGGTAGATATTTAATGTGTAATATTCTTAATGTAAAATGACAATCAATACAAGGTAACTGCGTGCAACGTAACAACAATTAGACTTACGTAAAACACAGGTTTATATTTCGTCTCAATGGGACACGACAGACTATCTCTAAAACTAGTGGGTAAGGATGTAATGGGTAATGATAGGGACTTTGTCTTTTAATGTTTTGTTTGTGTCTTGATAAGACCTTTTGGTTGAAACGTTGAATGTGATTTGTGTATTGTAATTTTTATGATTTCTTGTGTGCTCATCAAAACCCACTAGTTTTAGATATAGTCTGTCGTGTCCCAATTGAGACGAAATATAAGCCTGTGTTTTACGTAAGTCTAATTAATGTAAAATTAAACTTTAGGTTGGCAACACCGTGCTTACTGCTTACGACTGCAGTACAATTCTTATTTTGGTATTGGTCTGCTATATTATGAATATGAAATGTTTTTCTTTCTTATTGTGATTATCATGTGATGTCAATATAACCTAAGTACGTATCTTATCTCTTCAGTGTCATTTGGTCCACGAAACGAAACGATAGCCCTACCGTAAAACTGCTACTGGCGTTTATACGATTTTATATTAAGTGCAACAACAAAAGGTGATGTACTTTACTTTACCTTGTTGCAAAATATATATTATATATATTTATTTTATATTAAATATAGGCCTAGTAGTACCGTACGGCGACTACACTCCACTAACTACCACTATTACAATTTGTGTAGTCTGCAAAGTAGAAAGATCACAATAACTTTATAAGTGACTACGTAATTTAGTTAGTTTAGCAAGGTAAGTATTTCATTATGTAGTGTTTTAAAAATAAATAAATTCGGGGGACACTTCTGTGAAATACCTCGGTACTTTAAATTGAGTTTTAGACATAAGCTGATGGAGTGCCAAGGGATATTATGCACTGCTCTCGTTCAATTCCAAAGTTAGCTGATAACCAAGATCTTAAAAGTATCACCTCTGGTGTACCCTGGAAAAAATATTGCTTTGAAGTTTGTGAAACAATTTTGCTAACCCTTTATGGATCGCCTCCTGGCAGAGTAGACTGAGATGGAATGAGCATTGTGTGCACAAGAAAAACTATATCTCTGAATGAAACCTCTTGGCCTCCACAGCCAAAACACTTTCAAAGCACAGTTTTAGGCAGTGGGCAGCCAGGATTGCTGGCTGCCGGGTTGTCATGTCTGAAAGCTGACGAAGGTGAAAGCAGTGAGCAAGTTATGGAGATACACTACAAACCAATGAGGAGGATGCTGAAGGAAATAATGTACATGTTCAGAAAATAATATAAATGGGAATGACCAGGGAAGTGAGGAGAAGTGCATCCTTAGTGGAAAGATCAGAAGAACCCACAACCAACTACTGACTTGGACACTGAGTATATATACTTTCAGATGGCTGACTAAATGTCAAGCAGATCATTTATGGTAAACTCCTCGTGCAGTGATGCTGGTTCATATTAACCTTTAGGGCTCTGAATTAAAAATTAAGAAACATCCCCTTGGTCCTGAATTCTTTATTGGAAAATTTGTGTTATTGATGGTGGGTGTTTTGAAAACGTGATAACTTTTTTGTTTTAACAGATATCAAAATAATCTTTGCATATCTAAATAAAGGAGTGAATAGTAAATATAGTCAGGTTTTTTTTGTTGTTGTATGTATGATATGACAGTTTTGAGCAAGTTGTGAAGTTGAAAATTCTGGGGAAAAAATCGCAAAACGCCATTTTCAAATCGCACATATAACTTCTTGACGACCCTAATACTTGAGCAATGTGTGGAAACATTGATAAAATCCTCATAAATACCTATACTTATTGTATATATATTATTTTATATCAAAACTAATATAATATGAACTAAAAAAACTAATGAAACGTGACGAAACCGCATATAACGTCCGTCCGGTAAACACTAGGTCTAGTCGGACACGCAGCGTAATTATTGTCCATGCACACATGTGGCACCGCTGATACATATAATTTTTGTGTTTTTGAATGACTACACACACATTCTTATCAAATAACAACATATTAAACACAAAAAACGACAATTAAAACATGTAGTCACGATCACTTAGCCATGCCACGCAGTACTCAATTTGATAGTAAAATATGGCTACAAAATGGCCAATGCCGCTCTAGAAATTCGTTGACAAAACCGGCCGGCTTTCTCTCTTCTTGCAATCGTAATGTTTAAAGGAATTTGACCTTTAAACTGTGACGTATTCCTAGCTTCATTTGGCGGGTTTTATACGTCACGGGATCATTACTTCGTGAAGTTTCGTACTCGGGAATCGGGCGATGTCGTATGTAGCGGGATGTGCCCGCAGGCACAATGTACCCTGTGCTCATAGGCGCAACATTGCGACCGCAGAGTCGTGAAGGTTAAAAAATAAAGAATTCTTTAGTGATTTGTTTTCACTCAGATTGGTACTCTGGATTCTCTGATACAGTTTGTTTGTACAACACTTTGCTGATCAGCAATCCAAAGTGTACTAATCTCCCATTACTGAGAGTGCACGCAAAAAAATTAAATACATCGATGTCTTTAAAAATCTATCTTGCCTTGAAACGTTCTGTGAGTCATAACGACTGTTTGCACTTTCTGAATGAATTTGAAAGCCCCAGAGTCATTTCAAGTGCAAAATCCTACTTATTATAATGTGAGGCCTAGAGTTACATTACTTTTTATATAATTATACAATCTCACCTTCTCTGATATTTCTGGAGAACTCCAATATTTTCATGATAAATACTCATCAACGATGTCTATCAACATTATTTCATGGGTGCTGCCATTTTGGAGCAACATACTTTCTCAGACGAGCTATTTTTCGTAACAGTATCAGTAAGGTTGCCTTATTTCTGATGTATCATAGCGGTTTAGCAGATCGTCAAAATTGGTCACCAAGGTTCTATAATGGAAATTTGACGATTGTCTAAATTGGACTGTAAAATGTGAATGGTTTGAGACCTGCTAGTTTCGATTTGAAGCTGATGGGTAGGCCTATAGGTAACACTTTTCTTCACAAGTCTGCATACTGGTGACAGTTCTTTAAGATACAGAACACAAAATGATACTTTATGTCCATGTGTTATCACAATGTCACCTTATTCTAATATCTATCAGTTTATGTTACAGTATGCTATGTAGTAATCTAGCTTTTTTCCTACCCTTTCTATGTTTGTTTGCCTCTATCTTGATAAAGACTTGTTGGTTGAAACTTTGATTCTGTGTGTTTGTTCCATGTAAAACTTTTATTAAACAATTTTTTTGCTTATATTTATTGTATGGTACACATTTTTAGCATAGGCTCCTTTAATTCAATGTATAATCAACAACAAATTTGAATGTATGAATGTATTCGTTACCACATCAAAGTCAGTTGTGTCCGGTCATTTGAGCAATTAAATAGTGACAAAACACATTACCTGTCACCTGGATTACATTCTGCTGGAAATCTGGGCTATTGTCCTGGTAAAAGATAGGTCCAGTAAAAGTTTGAGAATGGACAAACAAAATTCTGCAAGGTCTTGATTGCAACATTGTATTGTGTGCTCAATATGATGTTTGTAGGACAGACTGCAATGAAAGATAATTTCAACATAGTTCAGCCTATCACAGAGTTATATGTTTCATCCATCAAAATTGACTCTGGGTAGGTCAGCCTTTACTATTCAATTATTCAAAGAGCAACACAACATTCACACTTTCTTAGATTGACCTAGGACTTTATCCCTTACATTAAGTATATAGAAATCACTGTACCCCGAATGTCTTGGACTATTCTTGACTGTATGATGCAGTCCTATACGTTAGTTAATGTTTGACCATATCCTGGAGTTGAATTTTGATCACTATTACTGTATATCTTGAACACCACAGGTGATAGATGGAAACCTTGTGGACATATATGTGTTGGTTCTGAAGTTTATGTCACTAAGCATAGTGCCATAGTCCTGTCCACCAGAGAAGCAGATATCTAGTTCATAATCAAGGATTGACTCCATAGTCCATCAAAGAAATAATTGTGGTAAAAAATACACCTTATTATAATTATCCTTCAGATAAATACCCCTATTGTTTGTATCTAAAACAGACTTACGGAGTCAATCAATCTGTTCGGTTAGAGTTCTAAGCAAACTGACCACAGAAAAAGTGTAGAGAGTGTGTCTGAATGACTAGAGCACCAGTTTCATGTCCATGAGATTTCAGATTCAAACTATGATTAGAACTGGATTTTTGTTTTTTGGAGGTACAATAAAAATCTTTCCTGTACATCCTGTACATGACATGGTGAATGTTATGGCAATGTGGCCTTTATTTTCACTGTCTATTGTTTTTGTTTCAATTCCCAGGAATTATGAGCAATTAGCTCTTACTTTCTATGTGTAATGGGGTTGTTTCTCCAGAACTTTGTTTTATACCTAGAAGACGCAATGTGCAATGATTTGAGAAGTCTCCTACTCAGAGTGGGTCATTCTAGGGTTTTGTGGCTTTTCTACCTTTCCACAACATGCAGAGTTAGAGTCAGATCCCCTGCCAATCATCCTTTCCTGTCAGGTGTCCATAGCAACTCATCTCTGAGCCATGGTCACTGGTTGGGTAGAGCAGCCAGCTATACATTCCCCAAAAACCCATAAATAAGAGAAAGGTTTTAGATGGAGGTTCAAACTCCCTCCCAAGCAAAACAGAACATGAGCTTTAGCACTAGGAATGTAGCTAAAATGTGGGTAAAACCCTTCCTTCATGATTTTTTACAAAAAGGTCTTCACGTGTCTCATAAAAAAAGGGAATTGTACATGCAAATGGGGGAATGACCTTTTTTTTAATGTAAAAACCCCATCCTTACTAAAACGTATCTATTGTCCCAATTCCTGGTAATCCAAAGGGGCTCTCCAATTATACAGGACTAATATATTTATTTGATTCTGGGCTCTCCCAGGTAATTGTCATGTCTTGCTCTTGCACAGAGTATCTTTTCACCACACTTCATGTGCCACTTATTCAGAGCTGGGGTACCATTTATACAATGGCAATTAGGACCATGGTCAGGGTTGGAACTCATCTGATTCCTAGCATGATACATAATGCTGGATCTCTCAATATTGCACCAGAAAGTGAAAATTAATTGTACAGATAAAATGCTTTTGGGAAACAAGAGGAAAACTTCACTATATTGGCATGTCATCTACCGAGAGTTTAATGTTGCATAATTGTTGGTCCGATAGACATATAGTGAAAATTCCACCCTTTTGCATGCGGTTTCACTGCCTATAAAAAACCCTCTCTGCACTCTTTAACAGGAACTCGTGCAGTAACAAGTTTTTTAAATGTATAAATCTCAAGCAGATTACCTTGTGTTTACAGATTTCATCTGAGCTCTAATGACCAGTGATGGCTCTACCAAAGTTATTCATTGTCAAGGTTTTGTTAATATTAGTTATAGACCAGAGCTGCTCTGCTGTCATTAAAGAGGTCAACAATAGACCAATCATTGGTAAGCAATTGAATTGTGCGAATTTTATATCCTCTTAAAATGTGAACTAATAATACACTTATACCATGTTAGACAACTTTGGTAATGCTATAACAACAATACCAAGTACCATCGAAAGTCAAATGATTGGTGCAAATAAAATGGTGACACAATGCATCTCAGTGCTCAGGACTACGTGCTTCTTGAAATCTAGTGTGCTGTCATCCTGCTGCAAGAAAGATCCAGTGGGATTTTAAGAATGAAAGCTAAAAAATATTCACATCAAGAATCCTTTTTCTACATCATGGAGGCATATTGGAGAATGTGATGTTAACACCTTGCATTTTTCATTGACTAGCGGCATATCTAAGAATCCCATTATAACAACTTGGTCCGAACCAACGAAATATGTATGTAATAACAGAAATTCACTATATACAGTTCAAAAAATATAGACTAAATATAATTGGGAATTTTGAAAAGTTGTTATATAGAGAAATATGCTATAAAAGAACATATTATGCTATAGAGGGATTTCACTCTATATATTTTGTATAATTCAATTTGACTTAGTCTATATCACAGTCTACTACCTTGAGTTTATTACCTTGTAATGGCATGAGTTCTGATGATCCAGTGAGTATACTGAAACTCGCTTGATCACTAGAACTGCTTGGATAACCTGAGATAGCGAAAAGAGTTGAACAGTTATTGAAAGAGATGAGCCACCGATGGAGAACTATATAGACAATAGTCAAGGACAGAAAGTAAAAACATATTCTTGTTGCTAGCCATAATTGTCATGAGCATAGCAGGCTACTTCTTCTTCTGTGTTGATTCTCAAACTCCTGCAGATTAGCAGGATGTAATCTGGAGTGTATTGTGTCATGCTTAGCTACACCTTTTGTCTTGATACATATGACTTCAGCATGGATTTTGGGTCACTTTGGCACTACATGGGATGGAACAGCCAACTCCATCCCGCAACCTTCTTAGTCACCTCTTATGACATGCTTGGCAGGTAACAGTATCACTATTCTTTGGTTCCCTTATGGGCCACAACAACACCTAGGTGATAGCTGGTTAAATTATTATGATATATGTCTGTTTTTTGTTCTTACAAAATTGTACCTTTCTAATTACTATTGGAAAACTAGATGTATTAAATTGTCTTGTCCATAACTTTAGAGTGTCAAATCTTTCTTCTATACTTGCAGGTATTCTCACTGAGCCAACAAGTAAATTTGAGTTTGGGCAAGAATATGTTCAAGCAACATATGTACGGTATTTGGAAATGGCCGGAGCACTTGTTGTCCCTATCAGGTGATCATTTATTTAATTTAGTACGATATGTCTATTTGTTTTGATCCTAAAGGCACATATGTTGCAATCAAGCTGTAAAATATGACACTACAGATTCTGTTTTAGGATTACATCCTGCTAATCTGCAGAAGTGACAGACTGTGGGAGGAAGAAAAAGTACTTTGTGGATTCCAACTTATCAATTGTTTGTATGTAGAATTGGATTGAACTTTAATGTTGTTTGCAAATGTTTTTAATATTCATAACCCGTGATGTAATTGGATACACATCCCTCACATCTGAAACCCATAGTAAGAACACTAACTTATACACAGTTATTGTGTGCAGGACTTTTAGATCACTAAGACCATAAAGAAATGCACCCTGGAAACAGAAAAAACACAAACTTTGTATAAAAACTAGTCATTGTTTTAGGGTAAAGAAAATCTGCCGAAGTTTATTGGAAAGGATATGTGTAAAACAGTTTAAATACCCGGTAGATAACATTTTTTAAGCGCAATTCCTTCTGGATGCAACTAGTGGCTCTGTCAAAGGACCGATGATCCACCGGCTATCATGCTGCTCAGATAAGTTGGTTTCAGCATACTCTGCCATTATTCTGTTTCAATTCATAGGAAGAAGAGTTGATGAGTGTGATCTGTGTTTGATTTAGTGAATTTAAGCAAAGTTGCGAATATGCAATGTTTTCATGCTTATTAGATCTGTCATGGAGGAATACATAAGGAATCACTTGGATTATACAAGAGTGAACAGAAGGAAACAAACAGCATTCTCAGCACCATTGTTTCCCATTCTATAATTGATTTGTATTTCCATAATAGAACGCAAATAATTTCTCTATTATGGTGTGGGTTTTCCTGAGGATAGTACCATTTCTCTTGATCTATTCGCATGCTTGGTGGTAAAGTGTATTTAGTGGATCCGCCATACAAACCGATCATTCACATTGTACTGGCACCCCAATTATGTATAACCGGTAGTGATACTTAACATTTCAACAATGGTAGAAAAGATATGTGCTATCCAGGATATTCTTCAATTATTATTTAGTCTATTATTTTCTGTTTCTTTTCAAATTGTTTCAGATATTCCAAAGATATATATTTTATTGTTTTCTCATATCTCTTATTCTTGATTCTTGACAAGGAGAGGGATCACTTTCTCCCATTGCCTCTAGTCCCTCACATTTCTACCATACTCTGAATATGTGCATTGTCTCATTCTACCTCCTTCTCATCTTCTCATAGGGTATCCATGACTGCTCTAATTAATTCAATCTTGTCTCTTCTTATCTCTGTGCCATTCACCAAGGCTTTACCAGACAGCACATTGGCTCTTTCATTTCTCTGACCCCAGCATGACCTGGACAATAGATCTATGTAATTCTCTGAACGTTGTTGAGAAGAGTGACCCATTCAGTTCTGATCATACACTTTTCTATCTTGCACAGTATACTTTGAGTGTCTGATAGAATCACTGAGTCTATTGGTGGTTGAGTCGTCAGCCAAGTGAGAGCTGCTGTCACTGCTTTTGTTTCCATGTTCATACTCAATGTTTTAGTGGGGTAAGCAGCTGACTTCTCAGCTAATATCTTGCCATTTTAGTAGACCACGAAACTCCAACCATACCTGTTTGTTTCTTGTGTTACTGAGCCGTCGGTGTAAATTATTGTATCATGTGGCATCGAGTGCTGCAGTATGAGTTTTTGGATCATTCCCTCTGTTGTGTTGGCAGCCCAGTCATGGCACTCTCTTCCCATCTGTATCACAACTGTTGTCAATAACTTTCTATCTTTGCCAAATGTCAACTATTCACAACTTCTTCCCACTTCCTCCAGCTCACAAGCTCTTGAATAGGGTATCTTCTGCTTCTGCCATCCAAGACCTTGATACGCTTTCCTTTTGTGTTGTCTAGAGATCTCTTATTACTTTATCTAATCTTCCTTGATTCTTTATTAGTTACCAGTATCATGGCACACAGTACATTACAATAATTATCTGCTCTCCATTCTAGAAGCCATCCAAGAGTATGCAATGTCCCAGTTAAATGTTGAATAATGAGCTTTGAATCCTTTCAAAAGGATACATCTCTCCCATCACCTCTGGTCATCCATATTTCTGTTATTCTTTGTATATGCACATTATTACCTCCAGCATAGTCTTCTTCGCTCTGTAGTAAATAAATTACTGCCCTTATTATGTCAGCCCTATCTCTTTTCAGTACTGTGTTATCAACCATGGCATAGCCAGCCAATGAGTCTGCTCTTTCATTGTCTCTGACCCCTGCATGACCGAGCCAGTATATCCATGTTATACTTTGGACAACCGAGTTGTTCATTAACCTTTAGCAAGCCAGATTAAAAAATACGAAACGTCTCCCTGCCACCGGATTCTTTTTTGAAAATTTGCATTATTGATGGTGACTGTTTTGAAAATGTGATAATTTTTTGGTTGTTAGAGATATTTAAATAATATTTGCACATATAAATAAAGAATTGAATTATGCATATATTGGTGTAATTTATGTACGTGTGTGTGTGATACCAGACGTATGAGAAAGTGGTAAAGACGTTTTTCACAAAAAACATATATTTTATAACAAATAAAGAGGGAAAAAATAAGAAAAAAAAATAACTTACTTTACATATCGAATTCCTTGGCAACACTCAACTAAATCACGTAAATCTGTTGTATTTATGTTCTTTCACTGCGAAATTATCAAAATATAGCCGGGGGAACTGTATAAAACATGTAGATTTGCAGTAAAATCGTTCTTTGAGCTTAGGCCTAGAGTTATTTTTTCTGCCACTTCAAAATATTCGATATCAAACGTACAAGTCCCCAAACCAGCACGGCATTCTGTATATTCACTGCTGTGAAACTAAATAACCTAATAATCCATGATTCAATCCACGATTCAATGTTATTTTATTCGAAATACGATGAAATAAAGGTCTGTAAAACCGATCCATCATCATGGCATCGTACCGGTGTACAGATGTGGTCAGATTAATTGCTCTTAAACTTTTACGAATAGCCAGCCATTCTAAAAAACGATCATGTCGGAAGTGGGGGATGTACCGGCTTCGATTGCGCATGTAGCTATGTGCACGGAGTGTGGTACGTGTAAATCTCACGATAATCTCGCTGGGTGGGACGGCCCGCCATCAGCGCGCGCGGCCATTTTGTTTTTCGGCGGCTGGATATCATATCGGCTCGGTGAAGGTTAACATGATTCATTTATTTCTTAGCATGCACCTTTCTATCTTATGCTGCATGTTTTGTGCTATGAGAGTTTGAGAGTATCACAGTGTTAAATGATAGTCACCAACCAATTGAGTGCTGCCCTCACTAGTTCTATTTCCATGTTCATGCTGGATGTTGTAGTGGAGTAGGCAGATGGTTTCTCAAGCACCTTTCTGCCATTCAAATTGGCAACAAAACCACAATCTGCACTTATTCATTTCTCTCCTGACTGTACCATATGTGTATATTGTTATGTCTTGTGGTTTTCAGTGTAACTGAAGAAGTTCTTTATCCATCACCTCTGTCCTGAAACTAACCCATTACTAAAAAACTTTCCCCAGTTGTATTACCACATTTTTAAGCGACTTCTCTTTGTTTACCTCCACCCATTCACTGCCGTTATTCTTCCAATTCACATACTCTCAGTAATAATCTCTTCTTCTGCCATCCATGAGTTTCCTTTGATTCACTGTCCCATTGTCTCATTTTGGCATTGGTGTAAGGAGTAATTATCATTTGTGGCAACATTCAGGTATGCCCTTAACTGCGCCACTTGATGCCGTACCTTAATGCTGGGAAAATCTTCTTAAATACCAAAAACCAATTCTGGAAATGTTTCAAACTCTTCCTCCTTAAAGACTTTTCCAGCAATGCATAATGAAATTAACTGGAGGAACTTCTCCTGGTTTTCTTATTTCTCTCCTTTAATTACCAAACAGGACAATTCTTTAGATTGTTCCTTTTCACTAACATTTGTTTTTTATAAAGGCCATTTGGTCACAGCCTCAGTCATCCTAATCTATATCATTTGTATTTATTGCTAACTATTATATTAGATTTATTGCATCTCAGTGTAAAGATGAAAACATTAGAAATACTCATCAGAGAACTTCTCTTTGCTGATGATGCTGCAGTAGTGGCACACAGTGAGTCCACTTTGCAGTCCTAGGCAACAATATAACAAAAACCATGGTAATGCATCAAGGATCTACAATATCAACAAACATCACCTAAAACAAGAATCATATAAAGCAAGTTGAAAATTTGTGTTACCTAGGATACACAATTACATCCATGATTTTCTTAGATAATGAAATAAATATACGCATAGGGAAAGCAGCTACCAGTTTTGGCGGACTATCAAAATGCGCTTGGATAAATCAAAAGCTAAAACTGAAAACAAAACTACAGATTTATCAAACATGTTTGCTGAGCACACTATACTATGGATCCAAATCATGGACTACCTACACAAAACACGAGAGAAGATGTAAACACCTTTCACCTAAGATGTCTCCACAAAATCTTAAATAATAAATGGCACAACAAAATCACCAACATGGAAATATTAGCCACACTCAGCTACCATCTACCATGGAAACACTAAATAGAAATAGATTACATTGGCTAGGTCACATCTGCAGAATGTTAAACTGCTGCATGTCAAAACAAGTATTCAGAGAACTGGCTGAATGCGGAGATATAAGGACATCTGTAAATCCCCAACAAAAGACTTCTTCATAGACCCCAAAATCTTGGAAAATATATGGCCAAAACTCTGCTGTCTGGAGGCATAGCCTCCATGCAGATGCAATGCTGTTCAGAAACAATATGTTTAAAGATGTGGAAGAAAGTAGAAAAAGAAGCAAACAAAAATCTTCTGCCCAATCCAGAGAAAATGCTTGATGGATTGCTTCTCGTTTTTCTAAATGACTGTCTGCATGACACAAAAGGCCATACATATATTATATTATGCTTACTAGATATCAGATTGTTAGGTTAGTTTTTTTGTTTTTTTTATAATACCGGTAGTCTTTTTAAAATTTTTATTTTGTTGTGCTTGACAGTCAAGATACTATGCTTGACCCCTGCCACAAGCAACTATGCATCCAGACTATTCAGAAGGCAATGCAACCCACTGAACATATTACCTAGAAAATCTCTACAGCCACAAAATTCTTGGTTAATCACTATGTCTTGAATAGGATATGCTACCACTTATTATATATTTTGTCACATTTCAAAGCATATCCTTATTAATATCACATAAATATTTGGACACTATCTCTTGCAAATATTGTATTGATCCATGCTTTTAAGTAAACAAACATGAAGAGGCATTGGAATTAAATGGAATTAAAACTGGCATTCATATTTTTTTGCAGGGGAAAACAACCAATAATGTATTATGAAAAGTTGTTTCAGAACATAAATGGGTAAGTTAAATTAAAAAAACATTTCTTTCTTCTGGTTACTTAAAACATAATTAGGTTATATTTATTTGGTGACAGATGGCATATTATGGTCTGCATCACTTTGACTGCTGTTAATTTCCAAGAATTGTCCAGCACCCATTTGTTGGTCATTCCTGGAGCTGTTTTTTGTAGAAACAATTGCAAAATCCACCTCAGTTGAGTCATTCCAAGACCAAATCTTGTTGACACACAAAGTATAAATGACCAGAATGTTATAGATTAGGCCTAGTTATTGCTTTCAACAGTTATAGTATGCTTGTAATGTTCAGCTTGTAATTGATCCATCTATAAAAAGACACATTAGATCAATTACTGAGAAATATAGTTAAAAAAATGAAGACTTATCTATAGTTTATGCTTGATAATAGAAAAGTTGGAATGCAGCTGTTTCTTTTGAAATATTTCAGAATCAGCTCTCCTTTAACCTTACATGCTCAGTAGGCGACTACAGCCCCCAAAGTCATTATGTAACTAGGGCCTGTAGGCATCTCCATACACTTCCATTGCTATGCCCGATTCATCAGTACGGAATCACACGAAGTTAAGCTCATATGATGTAGAATTCCCACCACAGGGGTGTTTCGTTGGCGGCTAAATTTCAGTAATTATCACTAATACAGACATTTTTTATCTAAATACGAAGTTAATTATAAAGGTTACTGAATATAGCCTATCAATATAACTAAATCAGAAATAACAATAAAACAAAGAACAAAGACAATTTTTCAACGTGTCAGTCCTATTGGGACCTTTGTCAAGAAAAAAAACCAATTAAAAAACACAACTATAAAAATACAACAATGCCAAGACTTGGACAATGGTTTCCCTACAAAAATCATTGCTAAATTGTTTGGTTTTTGTAGGGAAACCATTGTCCAAGTCTTGGCATTGTTGTTTGTTTGTAGTTGTGTTGTCTTAATTGGTTTTTGTTTCTTGACAAAGGTCCCAATAGGACTGACACATTGAAAATTGTCTTTGTTCTTTGTTTTATTGTTATTTCTGATTTATTTATATTAATAGTTAGGCTATATTCAGTAACCTTTATAATTAACTTCGTATTTACCTCTTATTTGTCTGGTTACTGCAGCACTTTCCATTTTGTTGGACATCCTCCGATATTTTGGTTATTTACATTTTTTATCTCACACGTACATATTAATGGGATCAAGAAAATAACAATTTAACAAAAATTGGTCATCAGTAATTGTTATTAATAGGGATATTTTAATAAAAAATGTGAATTTATGAAAACATAAGTTGACACCTATGATTTAGTCAATTTATTTATTTGTTCATTATTGAATGAACTATCTCTGCCGAAGACGGATGTGTCGGGCCATTGGCGCAAATAAAACGGCGACACAACGCATTTCCATTCTCTGGACTACATCCTGCTAGAAATCTAGTAGGACAATGGTCGTGCTACAAGGGAGAGCCAGCAGGAGTTTGAGAATGAACGATGAAGAAGAAGAAGAATGAACTATCAAGGCCTGCACAGCAGGTTATCTTGCTTTCCAAGATGTAAGTTGAGAAGATATTACTCAAAGTCAAATTGTGTAAACAGTGACAAATTCTTAATGCATTTAAAAATAATTTCTCACTCACTAAAAATTATACATTATGCTATTTTCAATGTGCTACATGTACAGAAGAGTTCCAGGATATAATGTTAGATTGGTTTTGATTATTTTAGATCATATTATTTGGAAACTGACTATATCTTTCTCATAATACAATGTGGTGGATGGTTCAAATGGCACTGTGTATGCTCTGTTTAAGAGACATGATAAGTATTGTCTGTATACAAAAAAATTCAGTGAACATTCAGAAAGATCAACAAAATTAATATCATTTGTGACCGGTGATACCTTGATGGCATAACTTGATTTTTTAATTCTTTACAGGGTCCTATTTCCAGGTGGTGAAGCTGATATTAATTCTGGTCCCTATTTCCAGGCTGGAAAATATATGTATGATATGGCAATTAAGGTAAAACTTATATTATGATCATATAGTATTTTTTGTATAATAATGGTAATAGTCTTTGGTACTATCAATGCATATTTTAATTTGAGTGCTAGGATGTTATATTAAACCAATTATTCTTTATGGATGTGAAGTATGGATGGTAAACAAAAGAACTTAAGATGACCTGGAGGCAACTGAAATGTTGTTTTTGAAAAGAATGATAAATAAAATTATATTGACAGCCAAGAAAACTAATGTAGAAGTCTTCAAGATGCTGGAGTAAAAAGGCAAATTATATTGAAAATTTGAAGCAAATAACGATTTTTACGCCATATGATAAGAAGAGCAAAACTTGAACATTTAGTAACTACCAGAAAAACTCAAGGGGAGAATAGACAAAGAAAAAGAGAGAAATCACTGGATGGGTTATCACTGTGGCATGAGAGAATATCACAAACTGAACTTATCAACACTACAAGAGAAAGAGAGTTGTGGAGAAAATTGGAAATTAAACCATGTACCACATGGCTAAGAAATTGGTGCATTAATTACTGTGTAGCTATCGCTGTAATATTATATAGTTGGTCAGTGTGTTGCTGGGGGAACAAAGAATATTAACGCTTCTTCCTCTCATGCAAGTTGTAAGAGATAACTAAGAAGGTTGGTTATGGGATTGACTATTCCACTCTATGATCTCTGCTGAGAAAATGCCTGGGTTCTGGGAGGGAATTAATCTTTTTATCTGCAGCATACCTTGAGATTGATACAAAGTCATGGTAGAAAGTCATGACGAAGTTCCCTCCAGAGTAGAAGACTGTCAAGTTTGCGGCCTTGCACCCTATAGCCACATTACGTTGGTCATCTGGGACTTGTAAAATTTCTGGAAATTTTAATGAAAATAAATTCCAATAAAATGCCAATCTAAAGTTGAAAGTGAAACTCCACTGCCTTCTTAGGGAATAATAATGATAAACTCATGCTTTCTCAGGGTTCTGTTACCATCACCAACTACTCAGTGAACTATTGTCTCTCCCAGACACTGATTTCTCCTCCTCTTTTTCTTACAATCAATTATGCATGCCAAATATAGATTTATTAAATGAAAGGTACAAATATCAAAGTAAATTATGTGAGAATAACTTTCACACGAGTTAGGGACCATGAAGGAAAATACAAAAATTTGAGTGGAGTGCTAGCAGATGATATATCTGTATTTTTAAAATTGCTTTAATATATTGCTTAATAATTTCCTGTAAAAAGTGAAAGCATTGATCTAGAAATTAATCTCAATAATAGCCTTTTTAAAAAATAATTACATCTTGGTTTGTACTTTTTGTTGATTGGATTAGGTCTACTGCAGTCCAACCAGTTTATAATAATTTTGTCATAAATATTTGATATATTATTAGTAACAGACATTTTACATTCTGCTTTTTTGTTTTTTTTGTTCTTAATTTTCAGGCCAATGACGCTGGTGATTATTTTCCAATATGGGGCACATGTCTTGGTTTGGAGCTCTTGACTGTTCTTACTGCACACAAAAATTACCTTCAGCACACGGACACAAATAACATAACACTGCCATTACGACTACAGAAAGGTATGGAAACAAATGCATCCGTACTTTCTTGATTCATATTGTTGGTAAAGTACTTAACAGTTCCAACTTTGCAAACAAATTGTGCTCAAACGTGATTATGATTCAACAGCTGATTATCCACATTGTACTTGTGACATGATTGTATTGTATTATAGTGGTACCTACAAATTTAACTAAAGTTTAATATCAGTCTCATGCAGGATATATTTAAATTATTACATATGTTATTGATGATTAAACTGATAGCAGAGAACATCAAGCAGACCCGTAGATGCTCAACTTTTTCCATCAGATGTTGAAGGGTATGCATGTGCTCTTGCCTAGTTCATTTCTGCTTGTGCCACCTTCAATTCCAACTTCCCTCAATCCATTTCTTTTATGTGCCAAAGCAAATGCACATAATAATTACAGTAGAGTAATTTATGCATGTATCATAATATACTTCCTACTCAACAAAAGTTTAAAGATTTGATAACATCAGCTCTTAACATGGTAATTGTGGGCATCTGTGGCCACGTTGATAGTGATACAGACAGCAGCAAAAATGTCTAGCATCTGTGACCATGGTTAGCTTTGAGAGTGATGACCAACAGGTTGATACAGGAAACATCTCTCTTGTACGGCTGGTCAACTATACTATCGATATGGTTACAGATATCCACAGCACAGTGGAAGTGGTAAAAACACTGAATGTATTAGTTACCAACACTGAAGTCAAATGTGTTGAGTCTTTGGCACAAATAAAACTGCGACACAGCACATTTCTGTTCTCTAGACTACATCCTGCTGGAAATCTCGTATTAAAAAATCCTGCTACAAGAGAGATCCAATGGAAGTTTGAGAATGAACACCAAAAAAACATTGTAATTAACATGTGTCATATTGTCTTTATATTTTTCTTGATTATTAGCAGATTTATTTTATGAAAGGATTTCATGAGTTCATGAATGGTAAGATACATCACAATTCATAAGATATAAAAATGTGCTTCTAAAGATATTAGACAAACTGAGTGATTTTCTACATCCTCTTATTGCTTATAATACACATTTCATATATTATATATAAGTAATCAAGATTGTAGGTGAAGGGTGGGGGGCAGTTGTTGTGGATGTTTATAACTTCTCCCCCTTTAGGAAATCAGTATATGGTTTTTAGAACTAGGAATTTTGCCAAATGGTTGGAATATCTCTTCCCACCCTCAAAACATTATTTACCAATAAAGGTCACCAAAAATCTATAAAATTAAGGAATTATACATGAAAATGAGCAAGTGACCTGTTTTAATTTTAAAAAAATTTAAGGTAAAACCACACCCCACCCTTTACAGAAGTCGTATTTACAGTACAGTAAGTAATATTGTAGCTTTAGAAAATAGTTACCATAGAAATCTGTGTATAATCTGAGAATTTGTGAACATTTATCTGGAATTGATTTAGGGGTCTCTGCCTTTAAAAGAGCACAGCAAAAAAATTTTTATAATAGTGCATCAAATTCCAGTAACAGAGGGTAAAAAATTTACCGGTTTAAAAAAACCGCCCCAAAACCCATGACTTGCATGTTTTTGTTGATATATTCAAGCCAGGATAAATTTCCTAGGGCTATAATATAGCAGTATCTGATTTTTGTACACCTCCACCCATTATGATATCCCCCATATGGATGTGGAAAGCAATGGGAAACTACCACATTATTCTCCCAAGATGAAAGTCATGGTGACATACGATGTAGGCCTCCAGTTAGTGTTAATATAGTAAACAACATTCAGGAATATGAAAAATATATTGTGTAATATGACCTTGTCATTAGAGGTGAGAAAGAGAGTTCTGCAGTGCTACATAACCCCTATACTAACATATGGGTGCGAGTCTTGAACAATAAACAAACTGGAAAGTGGGAAATTAGAGGTAACAGAGATGTGGTTCTACAGAAGAATGCTGAGAATACCATGGACTTCCAGAAAAACTAATGTAGAGGTGTTGAATGAGTCAAATGCAAAACGGACCTTAATCAACAATATAAGAAAAAGGCAATCTTCTTTTTTCGGCCACTTCATGAGACAGGCAGGTTTCGAGAACATAGTCACAACAAGCAAAATTCAAGGCAACAGAGACGGAGGGCGACAACGTGAGAAAATATTAGACAGTTTGGCAACCTGGCACAGCAAAGAAACAACAACCTTTATACATAATACTGTGGACAGAGAGCTGTGGAGAGCGATGACCGCCTACTCCAGCCAGCATGGCACCTGATGATGATCTGACTTTATTTATTAACCGAAATACGGTCGGTAATGGTCTGTGGAAAAGAAACAAATGAAATAACCTATGCCAATCTACCAGTACCTCACGTATATTATCTAGACCTTGTGTAGTGTTTACCAGGTAAACGCTATAAACACGTTTATCATCTAGGCCTAGTCTACCAGGTTGTGTTTTGGTAGACATCTATAGGAACAGACAAAATGAAAGTGAGTTTGACTTGCGTACAACAAAATGTTAAACAAAATTAGCTGTAGAAATGTAACAGAGGAAAAACCTTACCTGTACCAGTAGGTCTACAAACAGTCATTCAAATTTTCAGTCATTTAAATCCTTCCAAGTCGGAATTCTTCTGAGAAAATAAATGACATCAAGCGAACTCCTTGATGTCACAATTAGTAGGCTTACCACATATTTCCTCCTCGTTGTCCAAAATGAGGTGTAAAGTCGAGCAAGAGATAGGCAGAGATACAAGTTGGAGAGTAACATCATGAGATGGACAGGTTATAGTCTAGCAGAGTGCACCACCAAGACAAGAGATGTTGGATGTCTATTGCAGCCAACCTTCATTGCGGACATGACACTTGATGATGATCTCCGAAACACTACCTAGGCTAAATAAAGGAACTTCTATGTCACACTTTCCATGTCGCGCTGTACTGGTAAAGGGACAAAGTTACAATATGCACAAACCATGACCGTTTACTGTACTATAAGACTTGTGTACAAAAGATGTAAACATGACCTCAAAGGCCCATTTTGATTATTTCCGTGCATGTCACTGGTCGGCCTTGTCTATTTTTGACATGCAACTACAAGTATATAAATTGTGATCAACAACAATAATAAAAAACATAACAAATTAAGTCCCAGTGAATTCTGTACAGAGGTTTTCTACGTATGAAGGTCTCGCAAAAACGCTACTTCTGAAATTTCACCCGTTTAGACAGTCTTGTGGTTTAAAAAAAACCTGTGTTGGAGGGAGGGGGAGTAACTGAAATCAATAGTGAAAGGCATCTTCTCTGTGCCTCTTGCTTTTTAAAAGTGGTTCTAAACATGTCATTCCACCATAATTGATACCTGTAGGTTAATTTCACAATCCTCTCCCTCGTTTATTACTATATATTCCCTAGAAGGTAAACATACGGTAATGAAGTTTAAATTTTTTTTTATCCCATAAAAACAAATGGTGCCCCTTTTGCATCATTTTTGTTAATCGTATTGTTTCCTACTTAGACTTTGCTGTCATCTGAACCCTGCGGGAAGATATAATTAGTCATTACTATTCACTACACTGTAGGACACCGAACACAAACAATTAGTCCGGGAAAGTACAGTCAGTTGTTCCACAGTGGCTCCACCATCTATAGACATCTGTCATGAGTGCCAGGTATTAAGGAAACATCAGAGTTTACACATCCCAGTTAACACTGTAGTCACCAACATTCCTGAATGAATAAGATAGCTAGGAACAATACCTGACGGTTAGTGAAGATCGCGCTGTGTTATCTCTGATGCATTGTTTCAAGAATACAGTGGCCTTTTAAATTTTTTTCATTCATTCTGGTAATGTGGAGCAAATGAAAGGAATGATTTTTCATCTTACGGTTGCTAAAGTTTGTGTTAAATTTCATTTAGCATGTCCACTCATTCTTATGATAAGGAGATTCCACAGTATTATTACTGGCATTGTTACGTATTTCCAGGTATTCCCCAATGCGATGGTATCCACTGCATAGCTAATTTATGTTGATTGCTTAGTTCAGTCAGTAGTATTTGCAGGTCTGGCAGTTTTCTGGACTGCAGAGCTTGGAGTACTGATCTTGCATCTGTCAGGAATACTACAGGCTGTGGACCATGATGGCGCTCAGCAGTTTTTCAGTTTCTCTCGATTTCTGCATTGTAATTATGACAGAATTTCCCTGTTGGTATTTTAATTTTATCACTAACATTGTTTTGGTACTCTATATATATATTATGGCTCCTCCATTTTGCACTGCATTCTCGTTTGACCCGTCATCTGTATATGCTTTGATCCATATGTCTTGTGGATCAATATGTCAATTCATCATCTGAGAGACTGAAAGTAATTGTCTTATGCTGAACACTAAATCTGTTAATTCTTACTGAAAATTCCTTTCAATTCATTCTGAATATGAATAGATAATCCAATATCCTCTCTCTAAGGTGTTTGTTCTAGTACAGACTTTAGGGGGCTGTCAACTTCAGGCAAGTCTGAGATTTTTCTACGGAGTCATTTCACCTGATGGATAACACTATTTCTTTTCAGTCGCCCCATTGCTAAGTTTTGAAATCGGTCTTCACTCAATGTTTTTAATCTCCACATTTTCTCCATCTCTACTATGGGTATTGATTTTAGTGCCTCTGTGATATATAAGTGCCTGGTTTTTCATCTTATCCAACTTATGTAATGTATATAATGCTGGACACCATGCAGTAGACCCATATTCCATGTGTGGCCATATGCTTTGCTGGTAAACTTTACTAAGTATTTTACCATTTGCTCCCCATGTGGTTTCACTTAGTTTTCTCAGGATGGTTAACATTCTTCTGGCCTTTGTTGCTGCTTTGTTGATGTGTTCCTTCCAGACAACATTTAAGGTATAAAGATATCTGCAAGAGATCAGTGAAATACTTTTCCATTGACTCCAATAATTGGGAAAAGCTTGCTGAAACCAAGCCGTCTGGAAATCAACATTGTAAATAAAGGCAAAGTCATTCAGGAAAACTCTTTTTAAAAAGCTGGAAATTAAGAGAGAAAGATGAAAGCACAAATATGATATCACTGCAACTTGAAGGCATGACAAGTTCAGTCATTATAGAGACTGCTTAACAGGCTACACTTTTCTTTGACCTTTATCATGCCAGATAAAAAATATGAGATTTTCTCCATTTCACCAGATTATTTTTCGACAGATTGCTTTATTTTTGGTAGGTGTTTGGAAAAAGCAATGTTTTTGTTTTTAGAAAGATTTACATAATTTTTGTACATGTAAACAAAGAATTGAATGCTGCATAAAGTGGTGTAAGTGTTGTTTGTGCATGTGTGATACAAGAGGTGTGAGATGGCTGTAAAGATGGGGGAAAAGGTAAAAAAATTTATTTAAATCAAAAGTTTAAAAAAACCAAATTACTAACCTATATTGTCCGATGTGACAACCCTGATAACATTCTTTCACACACATTAGTCCATTATATTTATATTGTTTCATAACCAAATTAACATAATATTGCTTGTGAAATAAATAAAACATGTAGATTTCACATACCTTGTCTAATCCATTGCTCTCTAGTCTTAGTCCTAGTGTTGTCTGTTGTCCATGTCAATATATTATTTCATACTTGTTCCATGTCATTTCATAATGAAACCAACATGTTACTATATCTACTTTGAAAACAAACATTATTCCCAAGAATTCCGTATCAGAATCGCAATCCCTAATGATATTATGTCAATTATACATAATGATAGCCATTATAACCCGATTCACTCCGATAAAAAAAGATGTCTAGATATTTAACATTTCTTGTTCGATGTTCTCTGATTTCTCAACCACTATGCCAGAATAGGAGGAACAATACTATTTCTAACTGATTCGCTAATTCTAGTCACATGACATTAATGACCATGTGATTTCACGTCGCTTAATGAACACATAGCTATGGGTAGAGTACACTCGACAACAGCTCTTTGCTGAGTGCATTCGACAAAGACGTGCTAAAGGTTAACTATCTGCTTCGATACAGAAGGCTATTACACACCATAATGAAAAGATGTGTGCTAATTTCAGGATTTGAGAAGAGTCGTCTTCTTATGGATGCACCTAAGAAATTGATAAATTACTTGGAAACAGAACCAATCACACAAAATAACCATGTTTTCAGCCTTCTTCTTAAGGTGAGTACTGAATGATATATGCAAGATTGGATGATAATTTCTGTGCTATATTTTGGTACTGCATGTTTTCCTATTAGGGAATGAAGCAAGGATTTTAACTGTGGTAATAAAGTTTGCCTTGCTATAGTAATTGCCATTATATGTATTATTCTTGGAGAGAGACACCATGTACAGGGGAAAAGTGGAGTTCATTTGTGACAGAAAAGTTGAAGGGCAAGAGGAATTGGAAAACTAAAGGATAAAATGCTAAACAGCTTGTCATTCAGGAATATCAGTATCAGAAATGTATCTAGTGGAAAACAAACTTGATGCAATGTATCACCTCCAACGACATCAACAGACCACACTATTTTGCCTTGTTGTTGTAAATATCCAAATGCTGCTGAGTTGTTATACTCTTGGCAGCACAATGCCATTCTTAAAACGGTGCCAGTCTTCTGAAGTTGACTTAGTGTTTCGTACAGTGGGTTAATGACTGTTAAGGGCATCTGTAAGAGATTTTTCCTGACAGCTGATATGTAAGTTATTTTGCCTTAGAACAGGCCATTGTAGACTGGTTCAGAACAGACCTGGTTCAATTCCCGTCAGTTGTAAGAATTATTTTCATTTATCCCCATGCTTCGTACTTGAATTTACTTGTAGACTATTGGGCCACCTTTGTGAACTGATTATCTCATACACAAGTGGATATCCATGTTGATTCAGAATCCAAACCCCAGAACACATACTTCAGGACTACCCAACTTACATAGAACAGAGACTGTAAAAGTTAAGTTAATCCATAGAATTTAACTGCTGTAGGATATGAGATGTTAGCGATCTTACATTTCAGTGGCTCTACTATATGAGGGCAGTAGCCATCTCCTCTCCCTTGCAGTCTTTACTTCCTGGACTGATCTGGTACCCAATTACAGCTGGCTTGACCTGGGAACCGTTGTGGTCTGAAAAACATGTCTGTCTCAACTTGGGAATAAACCCAGGACCACTCATATGCAAAGCCAGTATGCTAGCCACTGTGCTGCGCATCAACATTAAGAAACTGTGGGTCTGGCCAGAGGATACAGTATTTGAAAGCTATAAGGTAGCTGCTCTGACCTGGAGAAGACAGTGGACTTACTCTGGTGACAGGCTTGACAATCTAGAATGACCACAGATGCTTAACTCAGAAGAAGAATAACAAATGTACCAAACAGTATATGAGACAGATGACTGTCAACAGGCATGATAAATAATACTACACTGCACGGACTATAAAAAGTAAGCTGAGTACAAACCAGTGTCATAGCACATAGTTTTCCCACTAGTGCTCAGCTGCCTAGCCAGTGACTGACCAGAAACCACCTGAGTATTACCTAATGCACTTGCTCAGTAGCAATGACATTATTCCTTAACCTTCCTGGAGCATGAGCCCTGGTACTGTACTTCTTTGTGTCTGGGTGAACAAGGGGAGTAATTTTTATTTAAAACTACAAATAATGAGATAACTTGCAACTGATGTCTGCTGGTTGGTGGGTAAGTGACTTAACATTACATTACCTTGATCCTCTAAAAACTAAGAAAAAGAAGATCAATACTTATTGTAGATTTCATGTTTTTGTTATTTGTAAAACAATGTTGTATTCTCTTTTAAATAAAAAATTGTTTTTTAGGATTACAATAATATATCAGAGCTGAATAGTTTCTACCGTTTGATTTCTACAAGCATTGGCATTGATCAGAAAGAATTTGTATCCACTTTTGAAGGTTGGTGTATATGTACCTATTTTTGTTCATATATTAAAAGGAGAATAGAAATGACTAACAATGCTTTCAATGACATGAGGAAAATATTCACATCTAAACATATTGCTAACAAGCTAAAAATTAGAATTTTAAAATTCTGCATCTATTCTGTATTAATGTATGGATCAGAAACATGGACAATGAATTAACAACTAGAAGACAATTGATGCCTTTCTCGTAGTCGTAACCTTCGATAACAGTTATGTTGTTCCGACAGGCCGATGTTGTGCTGGAACTAGTTACGGGCACAGAGTGGTTGGGCGGAACAGCAAAGAAACCTGTCGCAAGGGCCAGAGTTGTGCCCTGATGTCGACGTCTGTTTCGGCGGCATTGGACTTGAAACACCATCGAGTCAAATGGCTGCTGGAACAGAGGGAGGAGCACTTATGGGAATGCCCCACGTGCTGTGGGGCCAGTTTTCTAATCAAGAATCAAGCCTTTGAGATGTGTATGTGTGTGTGTATATATATATATAAGAATAGGGAGAACTTAATGAAAAGAAAAGAAAACAAACAACAAAGAGGTTCTAACAACACTGCTTATGAACAAAGAACTATTAAAAGAAATAAAGATCAAACAAATAAAGTATTATAGACATATTAAAAGACATGACACCTTGTTGAAGACCTGGTGAGCAAGAGGTAGGCAGAGATACAAGTGGGAGAGAAACATTATGAGATGAAACAGGTTACAGTCTAGCAGAGTGCACCACCAAGGCAAGATATGGGATGATGGAGGTCCGTTGAAGTCAACTTTCATTGTGGAGATGGCAGTAAATGATGATGATATGAGTGTTTGTGAGAATTGTCATGTCTTCTTGTTGATCAAAAGTTCATTTTTCTTTCACCATTACTGCATCAAAATAAAACTAAGGTACTGTAAAACGTGTATAGAAGATTGGTTGTGTGTTTGTTGTAATTCTCAAGAATTATGAGCAACTGAACTCTTGTATCCCTTGTGCAATTTAAAAGGGGTAGCGGTTCTCCCCTTTAGGTATGAGGTCCTAAGCAGGAGAATGGATGGGGAATTTGAGTAGCTATCAATCATGTTAACAATAGTTTTCTGAATGAAAAAATTAAGAAGACTAGTTCCATGCATACTTGATTCTATTACCAAAGTCTGGTAAAGATTAAAGATTATACCAAGGTGTAGGGAAACAAGCTGATAACCATGCAGGATACAGGTGGCAAATAAATGGCGAAGATCTTATTGTATAGATAAAGTGCTTTAGGGCGTCAATAAGAGCCATGCCTCATTATATAGTCATGTTATATTCTAGATGTTTGCTGTTGCATGGTGGTTACTCTTGTGAGATCTTCCTCATGTACGGATAGAAAATAGATAGAAACTATCCCAAAAACAAACAGCAAAGATATTTTCCACATTGTGGCCACAATGGAACCTTTTTTTAAGAAACAATCACAACTCAAACAGAAATATTGAATTAAAAATAATAGTCGAAAAACTAGAATGCCCTCATAAAGCGTTTAGTATTAATGTCATACATGTTGATATGATAATAAATATAATGATGTAATGTACAAAAAAGATGCACAGTGTCCAGAAGTGCCAGTAGGATCAAGTGTTCATCATGGAAGTGTGCTGACAACAGATTAAACACATTTATGTTCAAATTGTTTCTTTCTTAATTGTGGTTGCAACATAGAAAATGCATTTGTTTTGTTTTTTCATTAGTGTTTATTATTTATCATTTGTTTATTAGATTTATAGGAAACATAACATATTTATATTTTATCTTTAGTGCCATCAATTTCTGTTTGTGTTACTGCAGCACTCTCCTCTTTGTCTGATATCCTCTTACACTGTGGTTATTATAATAATGTATAGAGTTATTTGTCTTAGATTGTTGTCAGTTCCCACAACTTAGTGGTGGTAACCCTCCCACCTTTTCTAACCTACTAGAAATTCATTCATTCATTTTCCTTTTACGCTGATGTTAGCGCATAGGGCAGAGGTCAGATCTCTCCAATTCTGTCTGTTCAAAGCTATTTTGTGCAGTTCTTGAACAGTATGAATATTAGTTGTTTTATTTTCTCTAAGTATTGTTCTTCTGAGTGTTTCTTTTGGTCTACCCCTTGCTCTTTTGCCTGTAGGTGTCCATTCAAGTGATTGGTGGTGTATTATGTTGGTGTCTGCGCATAGGACATGCACGATGTAACTTACTAGAAATGCTGTAGTTATTTTCCAAAAAATCCTAAGAAATTATGTGGTTTTTAAAAAAGAATTGTATGTAAAATTTTATTTAGTAACTGCCCCTTCCTTCTCCAACAAAGTTATATTTAGAACTCATGCTTGAGTCCTGTACTGTTTGACATTTCCATAATTTTAATTTTCTCATTCATGTATACTTATTGGAGAAATAATATAAATTGCAACCAAGCAAGTTGTAATAGATGACTTCAGAAGTATTGTTTATGGGACAAACAATCTTCTTCTTCATCATCAAGTGCCATCTCTGCATTGAAGTTTGGCTGAAAATCTTATTAATTGTTATACAATTGTTACAGAAACCATTAATGTCAGAATGCATACTTATTTTAGTAGTTAGGAAAAATGATGATGAATCTTCTGTTGCTGTCTCATGTTATTCCTTTCTTATTATTTTCCATTTACTGCCTTATTATCTTAATTTTGCTGTCTTATATTCTATTCACTGTCTTATCTTCCTTTCTGATAATGAAAATTTGGAGGAAATATATGTGGTTCTATAGATTACTGAGAGTATCATGAACAATTAGAAAAACCAACGAGGATGTGCTGAAAGAGTCAAATACGAGACCTGGGTTACTTAATAATGTCATTCAAAGGACAATCTGTGTTTTTGTCATATTTTGTACAAAAAGGTCTCATAGTCACAATGACAGCTTGAGAATATATTAGATAGTCTAACATCATGATATAACAAAGAGACCACAATAATCCTGATAAAATATTCTGGAAATAGAGAGTTGTGGAGATATGTGATCTACTATCTTAGTTGACGTAGTATGACTACCTTTCTCTTCCCCACTCCCCTACCTCAAGCATGCAAGATCAAAGTGAATGACTCGATATTTAAACAAATCCACCAATTGAAATATTTAGGAACAATGATGACATCAGATAGGAGTTAAACAGAGATAAGAAACAGAATAGAGCAGGCAAAAAAGGCAGCATAGCTAAAAACGAAGAACATACTGTGTAATATGTCTTTATCATTATACGTGAGAAAGAAAGTTCTTCAGATCTACATAGCACTGATTCTAACATATGAATATGGGTCTTGGACAATAAATATACAGGATGCAAAAAATTAGAGGCAACAAATATGTAGTTCTATAGAAGAATGCTGAGAGTACTATGGTCACTATGAAAACTAACAAGGAGGAGCTGAAAGATTGAAATGTGAGGTGGGAGTTAATAATATTAATATAAAAATACTTAATAATATCAGAAAGAGAATCTTTATTTTTTGGACATGTTATGAGGTAGGGAGGTCTGGAGAACATAGTTACAATGGACAAAATAGAAGGCAAAGGAGATCAATGATGACAGCGTAAGCAAATATTAGATAGTCTGACATTGTGGCATGACAGAGTTAACAATGATTCCGATAAATTATACTGCAAATAGAGAGTTGTGAAGATCTGTGATTGCCTATGCCATTTGACACATTACCTGATAAAGATCTTCCTTTCTCTGTCTAGTTAACTTTCTTTCAATGTTTTATTATTTTTACTGTCTTATAGACCTTTCATTGTCTTATTATCTTCCTTTCACTTATTGTATTTTCATCCTTTTGCTGTTTTTTTCCCTTGCATTTTTATATTTTTGCTTTCACAGCATACAAGTACCCATTTTATGGTGTTCAGTGGCACCCAGAGAAGAATGTTTTCCTATGGCGCACAGATCAGGACATTGATCATGATTTCCATGCAGTTGAGATCACGCAGTATATGGCCAACTTCTTTGTCAATGAAGGTATAAATGATTTAACCTATGATGTTCAGATTAAGATAATCTGATATATTTCTTCTGCATTCACATCTGTTGTTAGATCATGAAACTGTTTGCTGGTGTGAAATTTGTTGTTGCTTTTCTAGGCTGAGGCAGCAGTCCATACCTTAAGCCAGGGCTATTCAATTGGTGGCCTGCAGGCCAAATCCCGCCCACGGAGGCCTAGTAAGTGGCCCGCAGATCATTGTTAAAACAGTGAAATAAAGTTATAAAAAAACTAAATGTATAAAATCATTCAATGTGTTTTTTATAAATCTATGAGAAAAATAAAAATTTTCCTAGCATTTTACATCTGTTTGAGTAAAAGTGACCAGCTCGACTGACCTAAGTCTTATCTTTCTTAGGAAATATAAATAATTTCTTTAGGCTGGGATTCGGACCTCTGGCCCGTGATGATCCACACTTTCTACATTTTGGCCCCCAAGTAAATATAGTTGAATAGCCCTGCCTTAAGCCAAGGAAGGAGACAGGATGATAGTTCTTCTAGATTGTGGCTAATCTTAAGATGTTATGATGTTAGCTTTGATTATCCTGCAAATATATTTCTGTACATGCATGTGTTCATTAATTTATTCCACTTTATGTACTAGAAACAACACACTTTATCATCTATGGATTAGATACTTCTTCATCGTTCATTCTCAAACTCCCGCTGATTATATCTTAGAACAATGGTCCTGCTAGATTTTCAGCAGGATCTAATTCAGAAAATGCATTGTATCGTTATTTTATTTATGCCAATGGCACAACACATCCGTCTGGATTAGATTATTTTGTGTCGAAACAACCTTTCATAGTCTTATATATAATTACTAGAAAGCTAGAGAAGATCAGATGATCTGACATGTGTAGTAGTAACACAGATACAACAATAAATTTTACATTCATGTGTTGCAGTGGCCTGATAAGGAAAGCAAAGAATAGTGACAGTTACCTGCCATGCATGTCGTAAGAGACAACCAAGGAGGTTTTGGAGTTGTCTCTTCCATCCCATATTGAGTTAAAGTGATCCAAAAGTCATGCTGAAGTCTGATATGTCGAGCAAAAAAGTAGAAATATTATAGCCAAGCTGGAAACCATGACACAGTGCATTCCATTCTCTGAACTACATCTTGTCAATCTGCAGGAGTTTGAGAATTAACATAGAAGACACATTTTATATAAATAAGTATGGATGTATCACACAAAAAATGACTGATACAGATAAGATAATGAAAGAAATGATTAAGATTAAGGACAATACACATATCCTTAGTTTTCCTATCTCACAATGGTGACTTCAGGGAAGCAGGTAAGTTTGTTGTATGACATTTATTACTTCCAAGCTAGAGTTTGTTGCATGACATTTATTACTTCCAAGCTAGAGTTTGTTGCATGACATTTATTACTTCCAAGCTAGAGTTTGTTGCATGACATTTATTACTTCCAAGCTAGAGTTTATAAAAAGTTTGTTGCATGACATTTATTACTTCCAAGCTAGAGTTTGTTGCATGACATTTATTACTTCCAAGCTAGAGTTTGTTGCATGACATTTATTACTTCAAAGCTAGAGTTTATAAAAAGTGACTCTGATCACATTGTGTTTCATTCATTTTGACATACAGGAATAGTTCAGTGAACTGGTCACATTATGTTTTGTCCTAAAATTTCTTATCATCTAATATAATCTATCTGTTGACATTTAACTTCCACTGATCAAATCTTCCAATGACATATCTTCCACCATTTCCTGCCTTTAGCTATTCCTTCCAGTTCTTTCCATGTCTTACCCATCCATCTTTTAATTTGATATAAGTATATGATGACACAGTCCTCGTTACTACGCATCCTGAGGGACTTAAACAGCTAATCACAACAACAAAGAAATAAGCTAGATCCAAAATCTATATCTAAATGCACAGAAAACAAAATATTATGATAAAAACAAAATAAATATCAAACTGATAATCAACATTGATAATATAGAACTAGAATGTATAAACAAATTAGAATATCTGGGAGCAAATATAAACATTTCCGGAAATTGTTCCATCGAGATTAGGAGAAGACTTGCAATTGCAACACTCAAATTAACACAAATGAGAAAGCTGCAACAAAGTAGTAATAATGCCACAATAAAGTAATCCTTTTAAGATCATGTGTTTCCCAGTGACAACATATCGATGCGAGACTTGACTTTATACAAGATATTATCCAAAAGAATAAATTCATTTGAAATGAAGTGCTACAGAAAGATCCTATGAATATCATGAACAGAGAAACAGAAGAACATTGAAATTAATGAAATTAAATGAAGGGTGGCTTCTAAATACCTTCATAAGAAGGAAACTACAGTATTTTTGACACTTAAAGTAACATGATGACATCGAAAGGCTAATTCTGGAGGTCATAGTGCCAGGTGAGAGAAGAGGAGGAAGACCAAGATGACGATATACCAGTGACATCGAAGAATATATGCACATGTCTATGGCCAATGCAGACCTGTTTACCCAGGAACAGGGAGATGTTCAGAGTAATCATGACGAAGACAACGTTCTGGAAAGAATATATCACTTGATATGGATGTGTTATAAAATAATGACTGATAATTCAATAATAATGATAATAAGAATAAGAACAATACAAAAAGGTGGTTTGGTATAAGACCTATAAGTCATATGGTATACAACAAGAAAATGAGCAATGACCGCTGTATATGATGTCTTTGCTGATCAGCAATCTAGAGTATACTTATTTCAAGGGTATTTTTTTGTAAATGTTTAATTGACAAAATTGTGTTGAAAAATTTTACAGTATAAAATCTAACTTTTGATATAGGGCTTCAAAATGGTCTAGGAGATATGTGTTTATGTTTTCTGAATGAAGTTATGAGCTCCGGAGTTATCGAGATAAATCAAGTTATTTTAAGAGATAAGACTTACATAAATAAATAAATACATTTTTATTATATTTGTATCATAATTCTGAACATGGTTTTGCACTGCTTTAAATGTATCACACAAACTCACTTGCAAAAATTCTGACTTATTAACTCTTCATCTCCATAAGGCTTTGCTAGGTTTTCCTGCTATGCTGGTGCAATTTTTTAGTAAGTTTTGATAGTATTTGTATTTATCTATTTTCTACCTCACTATTCTGTCCATAGGAACAATTCTGACATCAAAATGTTCAGAAATGGATAGGTAATATGAATCAGTTGAAATTGTTTGCTTACATACATTATTGTGTTAGTTATGAAAAAATTAATTTAAAAAAACCAATAAAATGTGTGAAAAAAATCAATAAAAATGTGTACATACCGAAGCTTGTGACCCAGAAACTTCATCAGTAATGCAATTGAAGAAAGTAAGGACAACGCTATCTTTGAGGATGATACAGATGATGACAATGATCTGGTAGACAGTGAGACAGAGACTGATGATATCCTCCCTGATATTTTCAGGACGGAGGATTAAATTCATGAATTATTTAAGAATTCAGGAAGTGATTCCAACTTCAAAAGATTTGAACTACTTTTTGTACCAGCAAGTTTTCTCTTGTTACTGGTAGGCCTATTTAACTGTATTCTGTGTTATCATTTTTATTTCAAAATAATTTATTACCAAATAATTTTTTTAAATTTTATTGCGCGCTTATACAAGCAGGACCCCTACATCATTAATGGAATAATATACTCAGAAATATCTGCTTATATTCAGAAATATACAGTAAGTGTACTGAAATTATAAAATAGGATGTGGCAGAGCTAAATCTTTAAAAATATTTTTATACGGCTATTTTATAAATTGACATCTAATTTTTTTATTTCAGCTCGGAAAAGTTTTCACCATTACAGTTCCACAGATGAAGAAGCTCATGCAGTCATTGAGAATGCTTTTCGTATATTCTACCCAGATTTCAAACTTGGTGAAACTTTTTATTTTAACTATACAGGAGACTATTTTTTGGACAAGTATGGTAGAATTTAGTAGTCATTCAGTTACTGTATAGATTTTGATTATCTTGATGTACGAACACAAGATGGAAAAATACTTTTATGAAAATGATCTACTTATAATACTGAAGAAGGCATTCTTTCTTTTTTTTCTTCATATCTTCACCTTCTTCATGTTGTTTATCAAAATTATTTTATATACATTTCATTTTTTTACTCTTTTTTTGTCACTTTGCTACTCAATATTCTTCTCCATTCATTCTCAATTCCTAAATATTAACAAGACTTAATCTGGAGAACATAATGCATTGTGTCATGGTTTACAGCTTTGTCTCCCTTCGTCTTTGTTATATGTACATCCTCTCCCATTGTATCCATTAATTTTTTCACACATCCTGTTTCAGCAGCTGACTGGATGTTTCCCACTTGCTCATCAGCTATCTTGTGCTTATGTGGTCTACATTAGATGAGTTTATTTACTGTTATTTCAGTATATATTTTTACTGTTATTTGAGGGATAAGTAAGAAAGATGTTTTTCCCAGAGACCAAGCAGATTATGTCATGTTTTTATTGATTTTGTTGGGCATGTTTTAAATAGTGAATTTGCTGACTTTCTGTTATCGTGTACCATTCTTCCTCTTTTATTCGCCATTAATGTGCCTCTATCTGCTAGTTGTACCATGATTATGGTATATTAATTGGCATGTGTCTTTATGTGTTTATTTTAAATAATGTTTAGTTGGTCTATGCTTTCATACTGAAATTATACTTATTTTTTGTCACACTAGTTGTAACTTAAGCTATCATACAGATGATTTTACTTCACACTAGTTGTAACCTTAGATACAGCCATCATACAGATGATGTTCTGTCATACTAGTTGTAATCTTTGGTACAGCCATCACACAGATGATTTTAAAAATAAAAAAAAAAACCTCTTATGATGAGGTATGAATAAATGGGAGACTGCAGTAAAACTGTGTACCATATGGTAGATGTTGACAAATATTCAGTATAAGATGTTGAAGAGTATCCTGTATGAAATGTTGAAGTGTATCCTGTATGAAATGTTGAAGTGTATCCTGTATAAGACGTTGCTATTCAACTACTGTTGAATTTTTAGGCCAGCAAAATGAGGATGATCTGCTTGATCGAATGATTCACACCACAACTTGGTATACAAGGCAAGCTCACTATCAACTCTGCTACAGAATTGACATAAATATTTTAACAATTATCAAATGGGATAAAATAGTGTATATGGGTAAATATATGGGTAAAAATTATAAAATACATTGAGCCTAGAAGTGAACAAATCTGTTATTATCACATACTTGTATTGTTTTTCCATTTTGTTACCCTCATATTTCTGAGTTTCTAGTGTAATTCCATATAGTTTTAAGCTTATTCGTCCAATTCTGTGTCTGTTAGTCCCTATCTTGATAAAGACTTCTTATTCAAGCATCAATTTGTTCTTTCTTGTTGGATCAGTGTAAAACTTACTTAAATAAAATTTTTTTTCCATGTCTACTGTATAATGAGGTATGCTCCTTTAAACTGTTGATGTTAATCAAATTTTATTATATCAGAACTTTCACCATAAAAGATTATGGAGGTCTCAGTTCAGGTAATTCTGTCACCATGACCTCAGAGGGGATATCATATTGCATCTGATCTTTAGGAATCTAATAATCACTTGTAATTCAACATTAGTTATATGATTAAATACTGTAATTTCTACAGAAAAGACATAATATTATAATATCTATTTTAACTATTACCATTTCTACTTGTATCGTTAAGTGTTGTGGTGGAAGATGGAGTTGTTTGTCTTTTGCCATTTGGGTCGCATTGGCTATGGTCAGTACATGTATCTTGTATCCCAATCTTCTGCTGTTGTATGCACGAAGGGCTGGTTGCAATGGCTCCTTCTCATGATGTGGTTAAACCACCTGATTTGCTGTCTCTCGATGTAGTCTTGATTGAGATGGTCCTTATTTCTTTCATTTCTTTGTCGGTCTCTTCTGGTGACATTTATAGCTTTCCGTAAACATCTTATTTCAGACACTGTGATCGTTTTCGCTAGAGTCAAGTTCATACAAAATATGAAAATGGCAAAGGAAATCAAACTGGAAACAAACATGGCTGTAGAAACACAGGATAAATAAGCAAAGTAAACAGAAATATTTGACATATTGTGTTACAAATTACAAAAAATACATGGTATAACAGATAATTAATAAGCCCAAATGCAGAAAAGTCATTGCTGAAGTCACATGTACTGCGCCATTGGCATAAATAAAACAGTAACATATCTTTACTCTCTCAGTGACTACATTCTGCTGGAAATCCTGTAGGATCAAACTCTAAATACAAGAGAGATCAAGCGGGAGTTTGAGAATGAACACTAACTAAAACATTCAAGCAGTACAGTGAATTCAATATATCAGAAATACACATGTATCAACAACAGAAACAAACAAAAAATTGTCATAACATGGAACTATTCACTTACTTTTTTGGTCTATGTTCTTAAGAAGGTACTGGGTATATTGCAAAAGCATTGAATTTGTTTATTCCAAAATTAAATTTTGTTCCCATATATTTAGACCCATGTATATATATCAGCTGTTATCAACACTATATCAGCCCTGATGTTTTGTTTAATTGTTTTCAGAGCTTTTTCTTTTACTAAATAATTTACGGATTAATAACAAAATGCATTTGAGATGATTTTATAGTATAAAGTCATTGATATCTAGATGTTCCAAACCATATATTATCCTATTAAATTTTTATCTTGATTTTGCATGCATTTTAGAAGAATATTTACATGTTGTATTTTGTTTATAATATAATTATTTTTTAGAGCATGTTTCAAAATTTCATATATATATTTATGTACCTTTACAATAAAATTTGACATATATTGTTTTATTGAGATTAAATTTTATCAGATAAATTTTGACCACCAATCAGGTGTATTCAATTTTTTTTTCTCTGTAGGCCTACATTTATTATTCATATTTCTTACATATTTGTTGATCTCTTTCAAATACTTTTTTGTTACTCTCAGAAATAACTTGAAATTGTTATTTTTGTGTAAAATGTCACATATTAAAAATATTAATCAAGGATTTTCACAACTACATGTTCCTAATGCTAATATTCTTAGTTGTTCTGTTTACTTTTTGCATGACTTCATGATAAAATGGCCTGTATATTTTTACTCCAGTAATGATTTAGTATTATAGAAGGAATGTTGAGAATAATACCATGGATGGATAAAAAAGCGTAATGTGGATATCTTGAAACAAATTAATTTAAAAAAACAGAGCTGTACTCACATCATAAGATGATCTAAATTATTTGGACATATCATGAATAGAAGTAAGGTGAAGCACATCATGACAACAGGCAACTTAAAGAGCAAGAAGAGTAAGAAAAGACCAAGAAAATAGATTATTGACATTGTGTCATTGATGGTATAGGGGACAATCAGTATAAGACATGGTTGGTAGTAAATAATCAGAAGGCTACTGAAAGACATGATAACCAACACCACATAGCATGGGCTATAAGAAATGATTGACAGTACATAAGACAGAAGGCCATGCACAGACAAAATAGCGAAAGTGAAATGTCATGAACTATGAGAAAATATTCTCTCCGCATGATGATGATGAAGTAATTCCTTTCGCTGTCAGCAAGTAGCTTTTAACAGCCTATAGCCTTTGTGACAAAATCATAGTTACTCTTCAGTTGAGTAACTGACACTCAAATATATACGTTTTGCTTTCTCACAGGCATGGTTATGTTAAAGGAGTTTATGGGTGCATGCTTAGTCCTTGAAAGGAGGCATTCCAGTGCGGCAGTATCCTATGATCATCACGTCCTGCAAGAAGTGGAGCATATACACCTGAGCCAACAAATTCATAATTCTTCTGTCAGATCTATTGGCTCATCTCAGGGTTAAACTTGTTCTAATTTTTCATCCCATAATACTACTGTCTGTAGAATCTTGTTCAAACATTATTCTTTTCTCCAGTCTGATCATCAAACGTGTCAATTTCCAAGACTTTTTATGGTCGTCTATAGAAATATGGCAATTCCCAGGACCAGAATGAGACAAACATGAGAAAATATTAGACAGTTGAACAACCTTGCACTGCAGGGAAACAACAATCTAGATACATAATACTGGGAATAGAGAGCTGTGGAGAGCCATAATCACTTACACCAGCCGACATGATGATGCTTATAGACATGACAAACATTGTAACATCTTTGTCCACAGTTACCTTAGGGCTAATATTTGAGATCATTTTTGCATGGTTGTAGACATGGGTGTTGTAACACTTGTGTCTATATAGTGCAGATCCGTTCCATGTTTTTTCCTAAGGCCACTCTCACTATCAATGCAAATGAAGATTGGTTTTTGGGTTATATCACATATACTTGGAAGTTGGTAATCTATACCTTTCAACTTCCTGTGAAGAATAGGTCTCCAACAAATCTCATCCCATCTTTAGCTATTGTTTCCAGCTCTGTCCATATCCTCTCTTTCGTTTTGTACATGTGTATTTAATTACTTCCTGCAGATGTTTCTTGTTCTTCCTCTTTTTCTGTGGGTTCTAGAGAAAATACTGTCTCAAATTTTTTTTAGCATATTGTACTTATTTTATAATATTTTTAATTGACATGACCTTGTATATTTATAGCAAATGATGAATACAAAAATACTAGTAAACAGTAGCTTTTACTAGATACCAAACATAAATAAACACACTTGGAAGCAAAATTTGTGCTCGTATATCATAAAACTCTTAAAAGTTAATGTAATTTTGGCCTGTTTCTGGTGTAATATTAGTTTTACTGTAGTGGATATACCTGTACTCATCTTGTTAGGTTTCATAAACATTTTTAAAACTTTAGTTACTAACATGGCACACATACACTCATAAAGTGTAACAAAATGGCTAAGCTTATTCAGCTTGCAGTGAATAATGCAGCATGAGCAAGTGATGAAATGACTATTTCTGCCAACAACTAAGAAATTGCCTGGAAGCCATTTAATTTTGATCAAAAATATTTGAAACTGGCAATTATAAAATTGCTTACTTCAATTATATATATATATATATACATATATAAACATTTTATTGCACCGAGGGCCACATGTAGGCCTCAGGAAACCAGATGGACAGCTGTGAACAGTGGGATGGATGTAGTCAATCGTAGTGAGGAATGTGAGAGAAGACATACACAATGCAGACTACAGCACTTTAATATTCCGCGTTTTTTAAATCCCTGAACTACTCATAATACTACTCATAATACTGAACTACACAGATGATACTGTGCTTCTTTCAAAAGATGTAAAGGGATTAGAACAAGAACACAAAGAAATACAGCAAATCACAAAATTTATATTTAAATGTACAAAAAACACAAATTATGTCATCAGATATAACAGCACATCTAAAAATCAGAATAGACAATGCCGATACAGAGTGTTTGGATAAATTTGAATACTTAGGAGCAAACATCAAGTGTGCAGGAGACTGCATGGCAGAGATAAGGATGAGATTGGCAATGGCATATTGTAAAATAAAACGCTTGAAAAGCATATGGAAAAACAATTGAATAGAAACAAAACTGCTAATGCTAAGAACTTTTATTTTTTCAGTTGCAACATACGGCTGTGAAACATGGACCCTAAGTAAAACAGAGGAAGAAAAGATCAACGCCTTTGAGATGAAATGCTACAGAAAGATACTTAAAATATCATGGAAGGAAACAAAGAGAAACTCAGATATTATAAACACATTGAAGATTCCAGAGTGTTGGTTACTAAACACAATAGCAAAAAGAAAACTATACCAGTTTGATCATATAAATAGACACAACTGTTTAGAAAGACAAATAATGGAGGACAGAGCACATGGGAGGAGAAATGGTAGACCAAGAAGACAATGGACTGATGACATTAAAGATAACATGAATACGTTGTTGGAGAATACAAGTCGCATGGCCCAAGGCAGAGAAGGGTTCAAGGACTTCATTGGGAAGACAACGTTTAGGAGAGAATACGCCACATGACAGATTCTATACTCCTCATTTGAGCTCTAGCAACACACAATCTAGCACATTTATTTTATTCCAAAAACTGTCTTATGACACTGGACCATTTTTGTGTGTGTGTGAGAAATATCCATTTTATATGAATTCTTGTTGTTTTATTCTTTCTTGACAAAAGCTTATTGGGTATAATGTAGAAAATGTATATTCCTTTGTTTTGTTCATTTACATTTATTATTTCTCATAATTTACATTTATTATTTCTCATAATTTACATTTATTATTTCTCATAATTTACATTTATTGTTTCTCATCATTTACATTTATTATTTGTTGTATATTAGCCTTTTAGTAAAAGTAACATTGTAGGTCTATTACTTATCTTTACTGTTAACATTGCCTATTTTATGTGCTCTTGCTTGATTCTGTGTGGTACTCCTTGCCAAATACACCATTATGTGTATTATGATATCTGTACTTTTATGAAACATAATAAATATGCAGTGTACAAAAATCTCTGTATTCATCTGTGTATTGTCTTCTGCGTTCGTTCTCAAACTCCTGCAGGTTAGCAGGATGTAGTCCGGAGAACGGAATGCATTGTGTCATGGTTTAAAGCATTGCTGTGATATTTGGGCCTTTCGGCCTGACACATCCGACTTCGGCATAGCTTTGGGTCACTGGCCCTATATGGGATGCGACAGCCAACTCCATCCCATAACCTCTTTAGTCGCCTTTTACGACATGCGTGGAAGGTAAACAGTGTTGCTATTCTTTATCCTCTTTCAGGCCCTGGCAACACACGGGCATGTGTATTGCTTGAAAGGAGAGCAAAGAATAGTAACACTGATCTACCATGCATTTTATAAGAGAAAACTAAGAACGTTTTAGGGTTTCTAGATGCATTGGATGCAAGTCTATCTGTTCTCTCATACAGCAGCTCAAGCTGATACTGGCCAAATCATTTGGGGATCGTGTCCGAGAATGTGGAGGTAGCAGATGGAAAGAGATTTGACTGCACAAGAGACAGACAATATCTCCGACACCACCAGCATCACCACATATAGCGACACTGTCGACATACAGTGAAGCTAGTCAGTCCAGTCCGAACATTGGAGGGGCGGCCAATGTAAAATGCACGTAAAGGTAGATGCATGGCGAGACAAATAGATTTCATACCGAGTACAATGAAACAATGAAAGGGCAGAACAGCGCTAGAGGGCAGCGCGAACTGCAAATAGAAAGTGAAAAGTCTCTAGGAAAGGTGAACTACAAGCTCCTTCAGCTCGAGACGAGCATCTAGTTACCTGTGTTCCTTACAGACAGAGACCCAGACCCATCCATTGGTGGCTGGTAAAGCAAGAAGACCTAATCCAACTCTAATGTCGAGCCTTCCTAAACAGGAAATGTGCTCGCGAAGAGAAAGGGTTCTGTTCCCGATGGGCTTAGGCAAGAAAGGGACAACGATGGTAGTCCTGGTCCAACTCTACTGTCAAAGTTTCCTATATCGGAAGTACACTTGCAGAGAGAAAGGGTTCCGTAACCGATGGGCTCAGGCACAAAAGGGACAACGATGGTAGTCCTGGTCCAACTCTACTGTCAAGGTTTCCTATACCGGAAGTACACTTGAAGAGAGAAAGGGTTCAGTAACTGATGGGCTCATGCGCTATTGGGACAAGGACACTCAGCTCGAGAACGCCTTGCTCTCAAACGCGTGGTGTGAGACTCGAACTCGGACAAGGGGTACACGATGTCAGTGAATGACACCTCGGCTAAGAGGGCGAAAGAGCCAGGGTCCAACTCCTCTGTTGAGTTCTTCTCCTTAAGGAACCAGGCTCACGGATGAGAAACGGTTCAGTACCCAATGGGCACAGGCACAGCACGTCCAATTACACGAGGCGAGTTCATAGACAGTGGAACACCTCGTGCGAGTCAGACGAGAGCAAAAATCGTCTGGGCGAAGAGTCGCCACTACGCGTGCCTGGAGACATATAGAGGCTGTCACAGGCTAAGGGTAGCCCACCCGAATTGTCAAGGCATGCCGAAATCGGATGTGCTAGGCCTACAAGGCGCATAACGTAATCACGCTCCCGGCGGAAATCGCACGGATATCCGTGATGGTTACAATGGAGCGAACGCAAAACAAACAAACATTTCCTCTTGTGCAATTAATTTGACTTGTGTCATGGGGATGGGGTAGAGTTCTCTGTCTGTGGCCATTTTGATTGCATTGGCCATAGTCATCCTGTGTCTCTAATGTGTCATTGTCTGCACCGATCTAGTTCTTGGTCTTCCTCATACCTTATTACTTGAATCTCTGCTGTTGAATGCACAAAGGGCTGGTTGCGCTGGTTTCATTCTCATTAGGTGACCAAACCACATGATTTGCTGTCTCTCAATGTAGTCTTGATTTGTAATGGTTGTTATTTCTTCATAACTTTATTTCTTTGTTGGTCTCTTCTGGTTTTTGCTAAACGATTAAGGATATTGACTTACAGTATACGCCTACCCTGCTAAAATAATGTGTTCTTGGTTTATAACTGACCCCCCCCTCCCTTCCCCAGTATATAAAATTGATAACAAAGCTAGTTTCTCATTTAGAAATATCTGATTTCACCTTTGACAAAAACTGGACAAATAAACAGTGTCTTTCGTCATTTATACAGCCCTGCTGGTTAATTTGGATTCACCTTTCTAAAATGATACTTTAGACTTTTCCCATGATTTTCATTTGTGTCAACAGTCAAAGAAGATCATGATAAAAGTCAAATATATCACTTTAGAAGGGCGAATCTCAATATAGTCAGCAAGTCTTGTAATGTCGGTGGTGACAAACAAAGGAATTATACGTTGACAGTAGAAATCAGGTGTAACGATCTCAGGCTGACCACTACCCATAAAATAATTTGGTACCATTATTACTACCCACACATTTTTAAATAAAACCAGTATTTAGTGTCCACTTAGCTAACTACCAAAATTTTTTCCAGAATAATTCTTCGTGCGGATTCTAAACATCATTTATCTTTACTGATCTAACTTTATCAATACTTTTCATTGGCTGGTGAATCAAAGTATACTTCAAGGTGACCATGATCAGTCTGATCAGTCAAGTAAGTAATGGTGTGTGAACAGCTGCTGTTGAAAAAGAGTTGCTTTCTTCAGAGCATGAACTCTAGACTTCCTCGTCTATTGTCTATTCCCAGGTGGAAGCTGGTTGATAGCATCCACACTTGCTGTTAAGAGTAGGTGTGGGAGCTGTAAGCTTCTGTTAAGGCCAGATGTGATGCCAGATTCGTACTGAGCCCATATTTTTTGGAGGGTGGTCATGATGTTATTGATCCATCTCTTTCTCTGTCTTCCTTTTGCTCTGTATCCAGATGATCATTTGTTATAAGCTCTCAGTGGTAATTGGCTTGGGTCTATTCTCACAAGGTGACCACACCACTTTATCTGCTGACGTTCTATATATTTGATACAAGACATTATTCCTACTCTTTTTATGATATTCCCGTTTCCTACTCTGTCCAGTTTGGTGACTATAGCTGCTTTTCTTAAACACTTCATCTCACATGTGATGATTTTTCTCTGCTGTGAGGTTGTTAAAGACCATGTTTGACATTGTAACAAAGTGTTGGTATGAAAATTATAGATATTATCCGTCTCTTTATGTCCATATTGATCTTTGGATGCAGGAGTAATAGTGAAAGTTGATATGTCACTGCATGCACTTTCTGACATCTTGATTCTATTTCTCTGTCTAGTTTCCTATTTTCTGAAAAAATACTTCCTAGATATTTGAATTCTTTTGTATGTTTCACTGCTGAGTCATCTATTTTAATATCTATTGCTGTTGGTTAACTTGCTGATTTTCATAGCTTCCGTGTTGTGTATGTTGATTTTCATGTTATACTTCTTACAAGCTGTTGACAGTATAGGCCTATGTATTGGATTTGCATGTTTTCTACATAATTGTATATCAGACTTTGATCGTCTGATATTCATTTGCAAATAGAAGTTCATTGATTTCACTAATGTTTTCATCTACTGAGTTTTCTGCATTGTTTAAATTGTCCTCTTTTAGAATAATAGCTTCTTTTGTTATTCTATCATATAGATATATGAAAAGTATAGGAGAAAACACACAGCCTTGTCTGACCCCTGATTTAGTTTCAAATATCTGCTGTTCTCACTTCACTTATATAATTTTGGTATAGTGCTTTTATATTGTCTAATAGCTGACCACTGATGTACTTCTCGAATGTTTCCCAGAGAATATTCATATCTACTCTATCGAATGCCTTAATTCCTGAACTCTTCTACCTCTGACACTGCAAGGCAAACAAGGGCCACATTGTATAGATAGATGAATTGTGGTGTCTCTGCACTATGTGTGTGATGTAGGCCTATATGTCGATGGGAAATGAGGGGGGGGGTGGAGGGTTACGCTTAATTGTGGGCTTTTTAAAAGTAAATATTGTATGGGGCCTACTCACCTTTTTCTGAAAAAAGGACACTAATTATTATTATAAGTAAGGTCAGTGCCCCATTAAAGGAAGCAAGTAGGTGCCTATACTTTAAAAAAATATGTCTATCATTTTCGTGCTCAATTCCATTGTTTCCACAAGACTTTTGGTGACCGTATAAAAATCATTATAGGGTATGGAGGTTTTATTTTAGGCTAATTTCCAAGGACTTTATTTTTTTTTAAAAACACATACGGCCAAAACCAAATGCCTATAATATATATTTAATATTAGGCACATTTGTTCAAAATAATCCAAGCACTCCAGACCACGTCCCAGGGCCGTAGATATGTGTACCTTGAGGGGGTTCCCTCATGAGTACCCTGATGAGAACACAGAAATTTCTAAAGAGCTCTCACTTCTTCCTGTTAAACTTCATTGCTCCCTGCCCTCCAAGATCAAGCAACAGAGCAACACACCCTCACCAGAAGATAAAAAGAAAGCTGCAGTAAATTAAATAGCAAAGCAATATTCAAACATGATAAATGCAGATTTAATTGTGGCTGATTGCAGCATTATAGTGAAGACCTAGAAATAGGAGATCACAAATAGAATATATAATTATTAGATTAGAAAACTGAATGTTTATTTTCCTTTTCAACAATTTTTAATATCTGAAAAATTGTCATCTTGAATTTTGGCATTTGCAGCATTATTCCTGAATGTATGCATTATTCCAGAATTACACAATTGATGCATTATTCCAGAATTTCTGAATTCTTTTAGTTTTATTTTTAACTACAGATTTAAACCATTCTTTGTAATTTAGTGATACAGTACTGCCTATAATTGGACATTATTACTGTATATCATAGGTAAACAGAACTCTCAATATTTTATAACATTGTTAAAATACTTTATAAAATTCAAGCTAGATTTAAAGCAAAGTAATCTATGAAATAGTTGGATGAGATGGTTACTGACCAAGTGGCGTGTGGACTCCCACCGTTTGGCCAGACAATAAGATAAAACAGTGGGATTATCTTGTTCCTTTAATTGTTATTCCTAGCAAGGATGCATGTAACATATTGTCTCTAATTTTGTCTTTGAATATGTGAACAAAGCACAAATTTAATTCTTATGATGTTGCCTGTAAATAAAACTGATATTACTTGTTTTTTAAATTGATGAGGAGGTTTCTTTCAAAAATCATTCACTACACTAAACAGAAATGGCACGTACTAAGCAAACCGCCCGAAAATCTACAGGAGGCAAGGCCCTGCGCAAGCAGCTTGCCACTAAGGCCATCAGAAAATCTGCACCGGTCTCCGGAGACGTCAAGAAGCCCCATCTTTACAGGCCATGCACAGTGGCCCTTCGAGAAATTCGCCGTTACCAGAAGAGCACAGAGCTGCTGATCCGCAAGCTGCCATTCCAGCGTCTGGTCAGAGAGATTTCCCAGGACTTCAAGACGGACCTGCGATTTCAGAGCTTGGCTGTCATGGCCCTTCAAGGGCTAGCGAGGCCACCAACCGTTGCGCCATCCACACCAAACGTGTGTGACTATTATGCCAAAGGGTATTCATCTTACCAGATGTATCCGCGGCGAGCGCGCCTAAGTTGCTTTTGCAGTTGCTACAAAAAACCAAAAAAATGATGGGGGGGGGGGGGGGTTATCAAAAACAAAAAAACACCTGCCCCACTATGCTGAACTGCGCATTAAGGGAGACAAAGACACCACTATGAAATTGATGATCACTATGCCATGTAGACGAACAGAATGCCCCCACTGTGGTAGTCCAGAGCACTGGATGAATAAATGCCCATCAAACAAACGAGCAAACAAACAGAAAGCAACACCACCTGCACCTAAACCACAAGTTGAAGCTACAACGGAGGCAAATAAGAGGAAGAGACGAAGACACTCTTCTAACTCTACAAGTCCAACAACAGTAACACCACCCCTACAAGACGACACAGAGTATCCAACGCCCTCACATGCATACCAACAGAATAAAGAGCAAAACAATATCACTCCAACAAAACACGACAGAATAATCAAAACCTCCAGCTCAGCTGAGAAAACTAAGACCCCACGGCAAAAATCAAAGTAAACATCAGATGCATCACCGAACCTCATAATTGTCTTAGACAATACCGAGGATGACCACAGCACAAATTAAACATTTTCGAATACTATATAAATTTTATATTATATACAATTTCCAAACATAAAACAAATAACTAAAACCGGTCATGAATAAACTCATGCATGAAGACCAACAGTGCAGTTTCCAACAGAAACATACACCAACATGCACATTTCATAAGAGATTTAGTCAATTACACACACGACACAGTACATCATCAATATTGTCTCTCGACAAAGAGAAGACATTTGACAGACTATCACACACATACCTACACAAAACACTACAAAACTGCAAAATAGGGAAACATTTCAAGAAGTGGATTGAGATAATATACTCTAAACCAGAATGTAATCTTAGTGAACCATTCATTTACAGAGAATTTCAGACAAACGAGAACAAAAGTATAGATATTTTAGTAAAGAAAAAGTATAGATAAAAGTATACATACAAACAAAAGTATAGATAAAAGTAAGGAACTTCAGACTAACACGAACAAAAGTACAGATATCGATTTTCTTATTCCGTGCTATAATACTAACCCATCTAGCAACTTTTCTCCTTGCTGGTCCTACAACGTAGGATATGCCATATCCTACGCGCAGACATCAACACACAGTACAAGTCTATGCATTTCTGCGAACCAGTCGATTTTAGTTCTAGATTCTTGATTAGAAATTGGCTTCACAGCTGGCGGGACATTCCCATAAGTGCTCCGCCCTCCGCTTCAGCAGACATCCCAGTGTATGTAGACTCAAGAGTCCCGGTCAGATGTTGATTGTGTAATCTTTGTGACTTTCCAAAAAATTTAATTTTCCTTCCCTCACCTCTGGACAGCGGCGTGCATAGGGTAATTGTAGCCCGGTGCGATGAATATTTTGACACCACCCCTCCCCCCCCCCCCCAACCTGTCTGAATTTCTGAAATTGATTTTTAAAAATTCCGAGTAAACTTTATCAAGTTTATTAATTTTATCGATTTTATCCACATTTAACAAAGATAGAAATAAATTTTAAAATGTAAATTTAAAATTACAAATTCACTTTACGATCTTTTTGACTAGTGAAATTATTAATGACTGTGTCGAAGCTCACATCATTGACCAGCTCATGTTCGATTGATATAATTGCGAGGTTGTTTAATCTCAAGTTGCTCATAGTTGACCTGCGATAGTTTTTGATTAATTTGAGTTTGGAGAAACTTCTTTCACGTGTAGCTATACTAACTCCTAGAGTTAGGAACATACACAGTAAGATGACAATTTGAGTACTGAATGGGAAAGCTGATGTTTCTGAATGAAGACAAGTAATTCCATAGGCCCTTGGTCCTTTAAGTTCAAGACCGAAGATACTACGACAAAATTCATTAGTCACGTTCTCTAGAGTAAAAAATCATCCTTGTCGATGTCATCATAAAGGAGCGTTGTATCGACTCGATCGTCTAACAGTTGCTTTGGAGAAAGAAAGCCACACTTGTCAGCAACCTCATGCATTTGTGCAATTCTTGTTGAACTGTACTGATTCACTCTATCCATGGAAGCGCATATTTCCAACCAAAGTTAATTTCTGTAGCTTAACCCGGCATCGGCGGCTTCTTCTCCAGGCATCTTCTTTTTACGACGTATTCGCAGCTGTGGCGCCGTAGGGATTCCAAGTTCAGAACACGCCGACTGCGCATAGCTCAAACTCGCATCGGTTACTCTTTCCCTCAAAGTTGTGAGGAATTCACTCAAAGCTTTCATTTTTGCTGCACAATCCTGAACGCTCAAGCTCTTCTTCTGCATATATGCTTGCGTGTCATTTATTTCCATTAAAACAGGAACCAAGAACAGAACCCTAGATACGTCAAGAACGTGAATTACTGCATCGCCACCAGCAAGCTGTCAGCCGCGGACTCGTTCCGAATTTTCGGTTCTCTCAGTTAAAATTTCAAGTGTTTCCAGAATCTTCAGAAAGTGTCTTTTAACCATTTTGACCACTTCGCCTCTCGGCTCCAGCGTGTTTCGGCTAATCGTGTGAGACTCATTCCAGTAGTTTTCATCAGCACTTCACAACGGTGAGTGGAATTGGAGAAGAAGGTGTGCAGACGATCAAGCGTGCCGAAGACAGTCACATAGTTTATTTTTTCTCGTGCCACATTGATTCTAGCTAGGTTTAAACTATGGCTAGAACAGGCAATATACTGGGCTTTTGGATTTATATCGCAAACCCGTTTCTGAACTCCCAAATGTTCCCCTTTCATCACAACAGTGCTATCGTACCTTGACCTCGGCAGTCCATGATGTCGAGGTCGTCCGCCTCTAACTTCTTCAAAATCAATCCTGCAATCCCGGCAGAATTTTTTTTTCTGTGTCAATAAAATCGATAAAAGAATCTTCATCAGACACACGATGGCCAAATGTGCTTAACAAGAAAAAAATATAATTTTTTCAACGGTACGGGGCATCAACTTTGGCACGGCAAAGACACTTAAACCCATTTCAAAGTTTTAATTAATTAATTTGAGAGGCATTTTTAACCCATCAAGTCTTGATGCCCGGTGCGACCGTACCCCCTCCCCCGCACCACCCTTGGTTACGCTCTGGAACTACCATAAACAACAAGTATCGGTACACTATGAGATAACTGAATAATCTTCAAACGAAAACAATAGTATGCAACATGATTGAAGATATGTACCCCAGGGAAGCATGGATACAAGTATATACCGACGGATCAGCAACCAGAGCAGTAAAGAATGGAGGTGCTGGCGTGTACATAAAATATCCAGAAAAAGAAAATGAATCCACATGTTCATCAACTGAAATATTCTGCTCCAACTACTTTGCAGAAGTACAGGCTTTAAACATTGCTGCAGAAATAATTAAAAACACAAGTCAATGACAGCAGGTGGTATTTCTTACTGATGCTATATCTGTCCTACAAGCCCTTGACAGCGATAAACTGCCAGACCTGAAGAAAGCCATGCGAGAAGTGAGCATCCAAAGAAGGGTAGTACTAGAATGGATACTCCACCGAAGACGGATGTGTCGGGCCACTGGCGCAAATAAAACGGTGACACAACGCATTTCCATTCTCTGGACTACATCCTGCTGGAAATCTAGTAGGACCATGGTCCTGCTGTAAGGGAGATCCAGCGGGAGTTTGAGAATGAACGAAGAAGAAGAAGAAGAATAGATACCATCCCACTGTGGCATATCAGGAAATGAAGAGGCAGACAGACTGGCAAAGGATGGAGCAACACAGGAACAAAAAGATCAAGAAATCACCTACCAAGAAAAGAAAACCCTCATCAAAGCCATCAGGAAAATCGACCACCCAAAAGACAATTATCACTATCTCAACAGAGCAGAGCAGGTTATTATCCTCCGCCTCAGAACATGACACAACAAATTAAACAGCCACTTAAAAGACTAAGATTGATCCCATCACCACTGTGCCTTTGTGGGCAGGCAGCACAGCCAGCTGAACATATCCTGCAAGACTGCAATACACTAAACCAGTTAAAGGAAGAGCGCTGGCCTACAGAGATGGATATCCATAGAAAGATGTATGGGGGCACTGATGAGCTTTCAAATAAAGCAACATTTATTAACAAAACAGGACTTGCTGTGTAGACATGTCAAACTCCGAATGAGAAGAAGAAGAAGACAAGCCAGTACGACATCTTAACTATCAAAATTATTTTCTTTCACCGGTAATATTTTCTAAAAGGAAAAAGACATATGGAGCCAAATCTGAAGAATATGATGGGTGTGGAATAATTTAAATATTATAATCGTTGATTGTTTGCAACACAAGCCATGCTTTATGGGAAGGTGCATTGTCTTGAAGCAAGAGCATAATTTGAGTGCGAGTTATCCCTCGTTTTCTGGTCAGTCTTTTTAAGTTTGGTAAGTTTGGTATGGAGATCAACGTACCACTCGCCTTTAGTCGTCTTGCAGTGAAGCAGGTAATTTTTCATTATGACACATTTGACGTCCCATACAATCAAAATCACTTTTCTTGTATATTTCTTTACTCTTTGGTTGATATGCGTTGGTAATGGTGATTCTAACAGACTCCCAGAGTATTCTCAAAAATGAGCTCTGGTTTCTGCCCTTTGCACCTCATTCTGCAACGAAGAAACAGATAGTACTGCTGGAACCACAAAGGGTAAAATGGGGAGTGTACTTACCCAGCGAAACACAGGAACAATTAACATGCACACCCTTCGACATTTGCTGGGAGAGACTTGGCATCTATGTGCCAACTTTTTGGGATGAAACAACCATCGCAAGCCCAAGACATGCTTAGTCGCCTCTTACAACATGATTGGCAGGTATCAATGTCGCCTTTCTTTACTCCAATGTATGACCCCGGAAACACTCAGGCGACAATTTGGTTGTATCATTAAAGTTTTTAACCATCAGTTTATTATAATAAAGGTCGTGTTCTGGTAATCCAGTCACCGCGAATTCAAGAGTATGTGTTTAAGAGTGTGTTGCTGAACCAAAACTGCCTTAGTATATAATACATCACGTTTTTATCATACCAATTTTATTATTGGAGCACCTTAACAGGATCAACACGTGATATATTCTATCCAGAACGTGGTCTTCCTTATGGCTCTATTGAATTCTCCTCAGTCTTGAGCAAGGTGTACCGCCTCCTTTGGGGCAGACATTCTTGTTTGTCTTCTGTCCAAGGGCGTCTTGGTTGGCCTTTACACCTGTTACCTTCTATCGTCCCTCAAATATCACTATCTCTATACCTTTATGTCTCTTAACATGACCGAAAAAAGCTAGTTGCTCAATTAATATGGTTTTCAGAAGCCAGCCCTCTTGGGCGATGATTGTGCTTTGTACCTCCTGGTTTGTTTTCCTTGCTGTCCATAGTTTCCTCAGGACTATTCTATAGAATTTTAATTTAAATGATGTTGTTATATTGCACAATGTTTTATTAGTACCCATGTTTCGCATGCTTTGCATTCGTCGTTACTGGAAACACACATGTTTGTAATAAGCACAATTTGGTTCTTATTTGGTTCACAAGGGATATCATTTTAATTTATAGTTTTTGTACACAGGAATCATGGTCAACCTACATATGAGTTTTTCATAATAATATTTTTAACAAATGCATACAACAGAAAAAAGAACAAACTATTTGTTTAATTCGTGTTTAAATTCAAGATGTAGCAGGAGTACATTTCTTCTCTTTTTTGGACACAATAATTAGTCTTCCACTTCTTCCACGTCCTGTTTTCTTAATAAATCCTGCTTTATTTGAAAGCTCCTCAGTGCTCCCATACATCTTTATGTGGATATCCATCTCCGTGGGCCAGTGTTCTTACCATAACTGGTTTAGTGTATTGCAGTCTTGCAGAATATGTTCAGTGGTCTGTACTGCCTGCCCACAAGGGCACGGAGGTGATGGGACCAGTCTCAGTCTATTTAAGTGCCTATTTAATCTGTTGTGTTCTGTTCTGATGCGAAAGGTAATAACCTGTTTTGCTCTGTCGAGATACTGGTAATTGTCTTTTGGGTGGTCAACTTTCCTGATGGTTTTGATGAGTGTCTTTTTCTTGGTAGGCGATTTCTTGGTCTTTTTGTCCCTGTGTTGCTCCATCCTTTGCCAGCTGTCTGCCTTTTCAATTTCCTGGTATGCCACAGTGGGATGATAACTAATAAGGGGAGAATAATTAGTTGAAACAAATGTATTGACAATTGTTCTTATTATCTCCCTTCGATTGTAAACGTAAAACCGCCTTTTATAAAATGTCAAGTTCTCTGTTTACAGTGATTAAATTAGTGGGTTAAAAAAAAATAATAAAGCATTATGTTAAATCAAAGTGACTATCTAAGACACAATAGTCACGTTTTCTTCCTGTAAACAGAGCCCTTTTTCTATCTCGTACAGTTCACGAAAGTAAGATTGCTGCTAAGAGGTCAAAATTAGGACCTATAAGAAAAGACAAAAACATTGCGTGGTGTTGACTGTGATATGTGCTTTAGATCAGTGGTCAGCCCGAGTAATGTGTACTAAACTGTGTATAGTAGATTTATGATCAGCCCGTATAATGTAGACTGTGCTGTGTATGATAGATCAGTGGTCAGCCCGTGTGATGTGGAGTGTGCTATGTATTATAGATCAGTGGTCAGTCCGTGTGGTGCGGAAACCAGAAAATGGAGCTCATATTAGTTGCACTATTACCTAACATGCACATCGTAAATGGTGACTAAGAAAGTTTTGAGGGTTGCGTTGGCTGACCCATTCCATTGACGGTCTAGTGATCCAGGATCCAGAAGTCACAGGATTTCCTAGTCAAAAAGGTGACTTTAGCTTAAGGCTGGAGATGGATTTAGCTGATATGTCAAGACCAACTATCACTTGGAAAAGCAAAATCAATGCTATAGATTCATACATGTCTACAAGAACCATTGCTTTCAATATTAAACGCATGCGGTTGCATCTGTGGGTCCCACAAATGTCCCACTAGACAAACCACCCATGCAACAGAAAGCCTTAATAGATGACATGCGGTTATATTGAGGCTCCTTTATGGAAGCTTGTAGCATGTCATCTATACAATTATAGACATCCTCTGAGTAGAAAACTCATTCAATGGGCATTGCACTGAGCTGAAGTCTCCTGGGTATGAAAGAAAGCTCACAAAAAAAATTACTGCACTGCACATAGGAAGTAAGAGCTAAAAGCGCCCATTTCTTGTGGTTCCGAATCAGTAAATCAATATTAAATCGACAAATATATCTACTTGCATGGTTTATACTTCTATTGATAAGGGAGGGGGGTGGTTAACTCCCTTTCACTTTTAAGAAATCATAAAATGTTTTTTTATTGCTAGTAATTTAGCCAAATGACGGATGAAACCCCTCTAGTAACGATTTTTTTTTTTACAAAAAAGGGTAATCACCCCTTTCTCAGTAAAAATATGGAATTATTTCATACAACAACGGAAGAATGCCTTTTTTACATTAGTTTTTTTAAGGTAAAACCCCTTCCACATCGAAAACGTCTCTACGGCCCTGATAGTTATCTATGGGCCTTTATGGAACAATGAACTCCACATCAAAATCCACTTAGTTGCTGCTTACGAAATGTTTGACAGGTAACAGTATAGCTATTCTTTGCTCCCCTTCCAGTCCCGGCTAAACAAGGGAAGTTTTTTATTCACTTCTCCCACCCAGGCCCGGTAACACAAGGGCAGTTTCTATTGGAAATTAAGTTCATTTAACTACCATTGCTTTCAGATTGTTCACTAGAAACAAATTGTCAAAGATATTATGTCTTTTTAATTGTATCAAAGAACACAGGTTAGCTCTTTTGGAAATCTAATTTATTCATTGGATGATCCCCTGACAGACTCCTGACAATCACATAATATTTTGAAATAATTTAAGACGTCTACAGAAAATACGTTATGACCACTGATCTATGTATAAATAGATTTAAGCCTTTACAATCGCCTGCGCTAAGTGTTACCATGCCCCCGTGTCAAAAAGCGTGCCAAACTCGTAAACATGATCACACTTCTCTTGTTTTCACGAAGCTATACCAAGTGTGTTGATTCGAACACGTGACACATTCGTTATATGCATATTATTAAACTTATAGAAACCGGGACACGTCACAACCGGGCGAGATATCAGGCAGCGATATAAAACCAAGACAATCCCCGTGAGACCGTGACTAACACACATATCTGCCATTCATATAAACAAACGCATATTTCCGCTATTATAGTGAGAAATATATTTATCAAGTCAAAATATTTTAAGTTTACATTTAAAAAATCTTAACCAACACAATATATGTTTTTATATTGTGAATTTGCGTTATTTTTGTAAGTGAATCTCTCTCAACCATTAAGTTTTTAAAACTCATAAACTGCAATTCCGTCCCCTCCCCCTCCCCCCAGAAAATTGACAATGTACATATTCAGAGAATTGCAGTAATGGTATTGACTAGATGTGATTTGAGAAGGTGTTCCCTCTCCGGAAATATCAGAAGAACGCGTGTTCAGCAACTGACTGGGACACTGAGCTTATACACTTTTAGATGGCTGACGTCATGGCAAACAGAGCATATATAGGAATGCTCCCAGTTCTGTGACACTCATTCATAGTAAAAAATCAAGAATCCTCAGAAATAAAAAAAAATTATTTTCTTGTAAAATGTGACAATTAAGAATTTAAGTCATTAAAAACTATACATTATCACTGTATCCAAATATTTTCTTTTTTTTTCAAAAAAATGTATTTACAATAAAACAAAATGAAATAATTTGACTGAACATTTGTTTTTAATCACAGAGGTAATTACAATAGTAAAAAATGACAAAAAAGTCGAGCGAAGCACAAAAATACGTTTAAGTGTTTGGGTGTAAATACAAATAATACTAAAATTTTAGTAATTACAAAGTTATTTCATGACAAAAAAGTCGAGTGAAGCACTTTCTAAGCAGCTCTCCTATACCCCCGTAATCCTCTCTCGAGGCGGTATGACATAGCAGGCGCCGACATCGAAAGCCACTCGGACGCTGAGTATAGCTCACCACTCAGCTGAGCACGTTTATGCTGTTAACATTCCGTACGACCGAAAACTTCACCCCGGTGACTTCGTCCTGTCTTAACATGTCATATGGGGAGGAACCAGCCTAGATCCCAAGCGGTACTGTGACGAGCGAGCTGACTCGACACTGGCTGAACCTTGACCCCGCGGTGGAGTCTAAGACATGTGAACGGACTACTGACACTAGTTCCCATACAAAGTCAAGAGCCAACTTTTGTAAAGTTCCGCGGGGAACTTGAACCTGATACGGACATTCTTCCTTAACATTCAAAGGCTTATGTGCCACACATTTTGTTACCCATGACAACAGTGAGGGAAAAATGTCGCGCATATTGCTTTCAAAAAACGTTTTTATAAATAGGAGAACGGAGAACAGTACATAAAAATCTCTCTAAATAAATTATAATTGTTTATTTAAATGATATTGCCAATTGTTAGATCAAAATTTGTGTTTTTCATGATTTATTAATATCTCATACTTATTACCATCCTTGATCTTGGAGTGTATGGCCGGCTATGTCCCTTGGTAAATAAATGCGGCTAACTTTAACTTCCGGTTCAAATAATGTTTTTGTTTTGCTGAATCAAGAACTGGTTGATCATAACAAATTAAAGTCGTAGAAATTAAATATCTGTGTTACTGAAACGGATTTAATGATTTTCATATTTACATCATGGTTCGTTCAACCTTATTTAGGTCGACAATGAAGATCTAAAGCAAATTGCAATGAAACGAGAGACATGGAAGGAAATCTAAATGTAAATGTTTCTTTTGTTGTTAGATACTTGGACAACATTTTCAGAATTGAGCTACATTTTTACATAATTACAAATAATATAGTTAGATAGCCCTTAAAAAATGCAATTCAACGATACCTCAACCAAGTCTGTACGTCAACCCTGAAAATATGTTACATATTTCTTTCTAATGAATTTGACATCAAAATAATTTACATTGAGACACACATAGGAAAATATAAATAAAACTTGTGACCACAGTGACAAAATGTACCCAAGCTGATAATTTCTAACTTCTCTTTGTTATTTTCAATAATACAAACCACAAACTAGACGTTTTTTTGTTCGTGAAGACAAGACGCATCTGTTGATCCTATATCTATAATTTTTAGGTACACACAGAACTAATTAACATGAAAGAAGGCAGCAAATTCACATAATTAAAATGAAAATAAATTATAAGACTATTGAATATAATTAAATACCACAGAAATTATACATATTTATGTTGGCCAAGGCAAGACGCATCTGTTGATCCTATTTCTATAATTTTTAGGTGCGCACAGAACTAATTAATATGAAAGAAGGCAGCAAATTCACATAATTAAAATGAAAATAAATTATAAGACTATTGAATATAATTAAATACCACAGAAATTATATATATTTGTGTTGGCAAAGCCAAGACACATCTATTGATCCTATTTCTATAATTTTTAGGTGTGCGCAGAACTAATTAATATGAAAGAAGGCAGTAAATTCACATAATTAAAATGAAAATAAATTATAAGACTATTGAATATAATTAAATACCACAGAAATTATATATATTTGTGTTGGCAAAGGCAAGACGCATCTGTTGATCCTATTTCTATAATTTTTAGGTGCACACAGAACTAATTAATATGAAAGAAGGCAGCAAATTCACATAATTAAAATGAAAATAAATTATAAAACTATTGAATATAATTAAATACCACAGAAATTATATATATTTGTGTTGGCAAAGGCAAGACGCATCTGTTGATCCTATTTCTATAATTTTTAGGTGCGCGCAGAACTAATTAATATGAAAGAAGGCAGCAAATTCACATAATTAAAATGAAAATAAATTATAAGACTATTGAATATAATTAAATACCACAGAAATTATATATATTTGTGTTGGCAAAGCCAAGACACATCTATTGATCCTATTTCTATAATTTTTAGGTGTGCGCAGAACTAATTAATATGAAAGAAGGCAGCAAATTCACATAATTAAAATGAAAATAAATTATAAGACTATTGAATATAATTAAATACCACAGAAATTATATATATTTGTGTTGGCAAAGGCAAGACGCATCTGTTGATCCTATTTCTATAATTTTTAGGTGCGCGCAGAACTAATTAATATGAAAGAAGGCAGCAAATTCACATAATTAAAATGAAAATAAATTATAAAACTATTGAATATAATTAAATACCACAGAAATTATATATATTTGTGTTGGCAAAGGCAAGACGCATCTGTTGATCCTATTTCTATAATATTTAGGTGCGCCCAGAACTAATTAATATGAAAGAAGGCAGCAAATTCACATAATTAAAATGAAAATAAATTATAAGACTTTTGAATATAATTAAATACCACAGAAATTATATATATTTGTGTTGGCAAAGGCAAGACGCATCTGTTGATCCTATTTCTATAATTTTTAGGTGCGCGCAGAACTAATTAATATGAAAGAAGGCAGCAAATTCACATAATTAAAATGAAAATAAATTATAAGACTATTGAATATAATTAAATACCACAGAAATTATATATATTTGTGTTGGCAAAGGCAAGACGCATCCGTTGATTCTATTTCTATAATTTTTAGGTACGCGCAGAACTAATTAATATGAAAGAAAGCAGCAAATTCACATAATTGAAATGAAAATAAATTTTAAAACTATTGAATATAATTAAATACCACAGAAATTATATATATTTGGGTTCAATACAAGAATCCGTTAGCAAATCACGTGACAACATACCAACTTTTTAATTTCATGTGCTATTGCACTATCTCGGAAAATTAAAAAGTCGTAACTTAAATTACTGATCTAGCAATTTGCACGCAATGAACTGGCCATCCACCTCTCACTCAGTGCACATCGTGCAATATGTCAGATAGTCTGTATATCCGACCTTTAGGTATTTCGTTCCATCTAATTATGTTAGCTATGTGTTCCGTAGAAAGCTGTCCACTAATTCTTGTATTGTACCTATATTTGTATTGGCAAAGGCAAGATGCATCTGTTGATCCAATTTATATAATTTTTAGTTGCGCAGAACTAATTAATATTAAAATTGCAGAAAATTAGCATAATTAAAATGAAAATAAATTATCAAACTATTGAATATAATTAAATACCACAGAAATTATATATATTTGGGTTCAATTCAAGAATCCATGGACAAATCACGTGACAACAGATGTATAATTGTGGGTTTGCCTTGAAGTACAATAACATGGATTAACCAATAGCTTCTTTAATGTGATGTTTCTTTAGCAGAACATCATCAAGCACTTCTACTCTCTGTTCTGTGCAACCATCATCAAGCACTGCACTCTCTGTTCTGTGCAACCATCATCAAGCACTGCTACTCTCTGTTCTGTGCAACCATCATAATTTCTCCAGTGTCATATTAAGGAGGCCCTTTTCTTCTGCATTCTTTTTCAAACTCCTTCAGATTAACAGGATGTAGTCTGGAGAATTAAATGCATTGTGTCATGGCTTGCAACTTGGCTGTGATATCTTGGCCATTGGTCCTGACACATTTGACTTTAGCATAGTTTCTGTGTCATTTGACCCTGTAAGGGATGTGACAGCCAATTCGACCCCCTAAAAGCCTGAATCACCTCTTACAACATGCATGACATGTAAAATATTCACTATTATTTTCTCCCCTTTCAGGCCGGACAACAAGGGCGAAGAAGGTTCTTACCAGAATCTTTTTTGCCTATTCATTTATTACTACGGATTAACTGTCTGTCAATATTTGATGTAAGTAAAACTGAAACTCTACATCTTTTTAAAATGTTTGATCTCTTCTATTCTATGACCCTTTTTGTATTTTGAAAGTAAATATTAAATGTCTGCAATGAATAAATCATCAATCCACAGACAAAAGTCCACAAGTAAAAAGTACAACGAGGAGTTTGTTGGAGGTCATAGAAGCTCAAATTCAAGGTAGTAACAATATCAGTGTATTTGTCATCCTCTATTTTGTTACCGGGTATATTTCTTATACTATATATTTATCCAAGACTGGTAACATTACATCTGTGTCCATGTGGGCAGACAATGGAACATATCCTGCAAGAATGCATTTCACTAAACCAGTTAAAGGAGGAACGCTGGCCTATAGAGACGGATATCTACAGAAAGATGTTAATTAATTTTGGCAGACCATCTTACCCAGTTGGCAGATTTTTTTTTTCACCTTTTGATACAGACCACAGAGTTTGATGAATCCATTCGCTTGAAGTGTTTTCTAGTGCTCTTTGGGTGCTCTTCTTCTGTGTTCGTTCTTAAACTCCTGCATATTAGCAGATGTAATCCGGAGACTGCATGATCATCCTGTCATGGTCGTCCGTAATAGTCGATAATGACGATTTGGGATCAACTGTAAAAGGTAACGGTAATATGAGTTATGTACCAGTGTCATAACACACAGTTTCCCATAAGTGCTCATCTGTCTAGTCAGTGGTTGACCAGAAACCCCCATCAAGGATGGATGTGTCATATTATTGGTGTAAATAAAATGGTGACTCAACGCAGAAAATTTCCATTCTCTGGACTAAATTCTGCTGTAAATTTAGTAGGACCATTGTTCTGCTGCAAGAGATATCCATTGGAAGTGTTGGAATGAAGAAAAAGACCAGAAACCGCCTGAAGAGGGTCCTCGACAACACTTGCTAAATCAATATGGCACCTTCCCAGAATTAGTTTTAATACTGTGCCTAACACCTCTCCCCTCCAAACTCTAGCATTATCCCTTCTCATTAAATCATGGCATAATTTCACTAACATTAGCCATTTTTGTAATTTGTGCGACACGCTCTGCAAGTGATGTGAAATTATTGACTACATGAAAACTGTGTACACCATAACAAACTTTCAATGAACCTGTGAATAATTTCTGAGTTCATTCTATTTTCTGCTTATAGATTAACTATTACATAGGCACGTGTTCCAGACAAGGACAGACATGACATTATTCTATTGATCTGCTGATGCCCAAAAGGGGATCAAAGCATAGCAACCTTGTGACCTGCTATGCATGTTGTAAGAGACAGCTAAGGAGCTTTAGGGGTGTACTTTTCTATCCTATCACATGGGTCAAAGTGACCATAAAGCCATGTCAAAGAATGAGTCTAGAGAACTGAGTTCATTATGTGTGGTTTACAGTTTATCTGCAATATCTCATCTTTCTGCGACACATTCCATCTTCAGAATGACTTCTGGGTTACTTTAGTATTCTATGGGATGGGTCAAGCCAACCCCACATTTCCTTATTCATCTTTAACAACATAAATGACAGGTCATAGTTTTGCTATTCTGCGCAACACTTTAAGATCCTGTCAACATACTGGGGGCAACTAAATCTTCATATCCATGACCAGGGGCTGGCTGTGATGTGTACTGACCCAAATAAACATTAATTAAAGTCAATATTATTAATTTGAAGATTTGTCATAACTTTCTCATTTTCAGGGGGATCTCCCTAGTGTAATGGGGTTAAGCTGTTCGCCTTGAGTTCAAGAGGTCATGAGTTCGAATCTGACTCATGTCATTTTGTGTATAAAGTGGATTTTTTCAGAGATCCCTGTGGGTTATCACTTGAAGCTATGGAGTTACGTGCTATGAGTGGTACTATTGGCAGGCAGCATGCCACTTTGTTGAGAGTGATGAGTATATATGGAAACCGAGTACAGTGAAGTCAATCCTCTACAACTTTTGAACCCTTTTTTTAACTTTTCTAATTTTCAGATAATGAGATTTTAAAAAAAACAGAAAGTAGAACAGACTGCATATAAGCATCAACAAATGACTTCAGTAGTGGAATATGAAGAGTGGAAAATAAAAATATTAGTTAGAGCTGCTGAAACCTCTTGATGGAGCTTTACTAACCCTACTGTCCATGAATGGAAACAATCAGGGCATCATGATTGGGGTGCCAAAGAGGGAGTTTTAGTGGTGTACTTTGCTGTCCTATTACATGGTTCCTCCAATTGTGTTGTTAAATGTTGTGGGTGAAGTTGGAGTTGTCAGACTTTGGCTATTGTCAGCATGTGTCTCTTTAAGGTTTCTTTGATTGTCTCCATCCATCTAATTCTTGGTCTTCCTTGTTCCCTGTAGCCCGATCTTCAGCTGTTGTATGCACAAAGTGCTGGTTGCTTTGGTTCCTTTCTAATGGTGTGACTAAACCACCTTGTTTGCTGTCTCTCAATGTAGTCTTGAGATGGTTTTTATTTCTTCTCTGATATCTTCATTTCTCCGTTGGTCTCAATGTTTGATATTTTAACTTTTCTCAAACATCTCATTTCATGCAAATGTATTGTTAAAACCATACCTTGCGAGGTGATTTGGTGCCACTAGAATGGGCCTGGTTTGATTCCCATTGGTCTCAATAATTTTCACCTCGCTGGGGGACTGTGTGCTAAAGATTTCAATGTGGTACCCTTATGACCCTGATGGGTGCAGGTTTATAGATAGAATATATATTTAATGTAAATAAAATTGTTGAAGATTATATGAAGTACTTTGTCATTTTTTAAACCACAATGAGTGACAGAATTATATCAAAGAATGATAGTCCAGATTTAGAGACACGTCTCAGAAATAAGAGATTTCTTCTACATCAATCAGTCTGATTCTGAAATATTTTTGAGTCATGACCCCATTTTATAGAAACAAACTGATCTGTGACCCCATTTTACAAAACAAAGTTACCCTCTACCCGAATACATTAAATCAAGGTCTTGATATAGTTGGAAGAAAACATACAAAATTACGACCTTTTGCGTCTTTACAGATGGTCGAAAAGCTGGTCAGCGCAAAATTTCATATGAACAAGGAGACCTTCAAATTAATTAAATTGCCAAAATGCATAGTGTCTATGTTTCACACGATTTCTTTCCTAAGCAAGTTTTATTGGTTGGTTGGTTGCTGATCCAGCGGTCCATAGGCTCATGCCCTTTGACCCAATGCCATCTGGGCATTGGTTTATATGCCTGTGTTTGTGAGCTGTTGTTTTGTTCCAAATAATGTGCTCCATTTATCTATCCCTGGAGAGAGAAACATTTTCCTGATGTCATCCAGTGCTGTGCATTTAAAAAGGTTGCGGTCAACATTTTCATAGGGATAAGTGCACAGCCGGCACTCTGGATTGTGTGTTGTGGTTGTATTCTGTTCAGGTGATTGTTAATCTGTACATGTTGTGTGGTGTGCAGTCGGAAGATGATACTCTGGTCTTTTCTTCCCAGGAGGTTGATGTTATCTTTAGGATTTGGGCTGGTCATATATTTATAGATTTCCCTCCCAGTGTTTCCCATAGCCCATCTGTTCATTCAATTTTCTTTAGTCACAGATTTCAGCATAATTTGAACTGTGTGCATGGTTGTTTATGTATATGGCTGTTCTTGTTGAGCTCCTATCTTTGCTAGTCTGTCTGTCTTGTCATTGCCAGGTGTGTTTGAGTGGCCATGGTTGGCATGGTGATATATTTCCACCAGCTCAGGCTTACAATGTCCATTACATTCTAGTGCTTGAAGAGCGAACATAGAATCAGTGAAAATAACAATGTTTTGAACTTTTGATGGAAAGGCATCAAATGTGGTCTTCAGGTGGTACAATGCAACTTCTAGTGCTGTTATTTCGGCTTCATAGTTAAAACATATCTCCCCACAGGCATAAGCAACTCATCAGATGTTTTGCCTGGATATTCTATATAGACACGGTAACCTGCTTTGATGGTGGCTTTGAAAGCAGACCCATCAGTATAGACATGAATCCATTGTTCTGGGTAGGTGTCTATTGTTTTCTGTGGTGCTTTCATAAGACTTACTGGGTCGAAACTTTTCGGTGCATTATTTCTTAATTGTGTCTTGATTTCCGGAAATTTAATACCTGCATGTGGTGATAAACATTTTTCTACTCTTTGCAGTTCTTGTTTGGGAGGTGATAGCTGCGTTTCATTTCATCGACATGGCTTAGGACTGACTTTTGTTTTATTCTGTAGTTTTGTTGCCAGTTTTCTACAAGTTTTTTTACAAGTTGTTTCTACAAATGTAGAACCCCTTGAGATGTGGAGAGATATTGCTTCAATTGAGGCTTATGAAAGAAGCAATAAAATGAACAAAGACCACCCAAATAAACAAGCCAGTTTTATTAAGATTCTGCTTTATCAATTTTTACTTGGAGGCTTTGAATGATAGTTTAAACAAGAAAACATGATCAGCCTTTTGATATAAATGTTGAAAATGTTTTGTTTATTGTAATTTGTAGGTTTTCTTGTTTACATCATAACACCCTAGTTTTAGTGATAGTTTGTCGTGTCTAAGTGGACCATTCTAAAAACGTGTTTTACGTAAGTACATTTTTAGATAAATTTAAACAAGATTATATGTGAAAGTAGATATGCTTTCAAAATAGGCAAAAAATTGCCAAATATTTCGTTTTTTGCATTCTTTCTCAAAATTGATTGGTAGAATGTAGTCTAGAGAACGGAATGCATGTGTCATGGTCTAGAACATTGTTGAGATATCTACACCATTCGGCCTGTCATTTTCAACTTAATCATGAGCCAGATATTTAAAATGGCAACCCTGTGAAAGAGATAGAAACCATGTGAAAGAGATAGAAACCTCGTGAAAGAGATGGAAACCCTGTGAAAGAGATGGCAACCCTATGAAAGAGATAGAAACCCAGTGAAAGAGATGGAAACCCTGTGAAAGAGATGGCAGCCCTGTGAAAGAGATGGCAACCCTATGAAATAGATATAAACCTCGTGAAAGAGATAGAAGATGGAGATCCGTTGCAGTCAACGCTTGAAAATTAGACTTGAAATAGCCACGGCTGCAATGCCCAGATTAAAAACCATATGGGAGAGCAGAATACGTAGATCAGTGAAGATACGCCTGGATACCATTGTATGCCATGTGTACCTTTATAGGTCATGTGGTGTAAGACTCGGAAATGGGCGAGGGGTTCACGCTGTCGGTGAACGACACCTCGGCTAAGAAGACGAAATAGCCATGGTCCAACTCTTCTCGTGGATGAGAAAAGGTTCAGCATCCGATGGGCATAGGCACAGAACGTCGAATTACACGAGGCAGGTTCACAGACGGCGGAACACCTCGCGCGAGATAGACGTGAACGACAATGACAACGCACCCACGTGACTGTCGACAGATAGGCAGGCTGTCACGGGCTAGGGAACCCTACTACCCGAATTAAAGGCATGACAAAAACGGATGTGCTGGGCCTCGGATGTCTAGACCACAAAGTGAGCCAATCGAGGTACAAATAACACAGTTCAACTGTGGAACTTGTAGCACAACGTACTTCGCTCTAGCCGGCGGAAATCTCACGATTTATTCGTTGTGGTTATAAGAGAATGAACGCAGAAGAAGAATAGGCCATGCATACCATATGTACCATTATAGACGTATAAATCTAAAAAGAGATACATTTTCTATTTGTATGGGTACACAGATTTCTAGTTAAGATGTTGAGAAGAATATGCTATGTAATATGTCAGTCATTGGAAGCGCTGAAGAGAGTTTCATAGCTAGGTCTATATCAATCAATAAACCGTAACCCTTCACGGTCGTAGGGGTGCCACATTGGCTGCTTCAGCACACAGAGTCCTCCAGCGAATTATATCCTCAGCGATGCGGATGAGTGTGGAAATATATTGTCCTGTCCATTCCTTGATGTTGTCTGTCCATGCCTTTATTTTCCCTCCATTGTTTCTTCCTCCTTCGACAGTTCCCTGTAGTATTGTTTTTGACAAGGAATCATGTCTGCATGCATGTCCGAACCATGCTAGTTTTCGTAGTTTCACTATTGAAAGCAATGGTTCCTGAACTCCTGCGTGCCTGCCTGCGTGCGTGCGTGCGTGTGGGAGTATACATGTAGAGTGTATGTGCTTTTCTGTTTGGAAAGTATGCGTATGAGAATGGAAATTCAAAAATCTTTACATATTATATTTATCATTACACTTCCATCACACGTTTTCATGAATGTTGTCAATCCATCTCATAACAAAATACACACTGCACATTTGAAATGTAAATTGCTTTTGTAAATGTTTCTGTGTTTTACATAAAGATTGAAAAAATAAAAACAAAAAACAAAATGGTAATTTGTCCGTTTTCATATGTAACGAATTCTTTGACGGGAAATGTGAAGACCTTTTCATGAAAAAATCACTGAGGGGTTTGTAACGATCGGTTAAGTTAGAAACGATTGGTTAAGATAGAAACTGTTAAGTTTCTAGTGCTAAAAGTCATGCTCAGATTTGCTGAACACAACCCCTACTTCCTTATATACGGGCCTTTCACACCCCCAAAACCCAGATTTAGTGCGGGGAAAAATGTCCAGCTGTAGCATCAATCAAGTGCCATGACGAATGGCGTAGGGGATCATGTTTCTCAACGATTCTCTGTCTCTTGTGTTGTCAATAAATTCGATTGGTGACCTTCTCCCGTGCCATACTAGCCCATCTAACAACTTTTCTCCTTGTCGTCCCCTATCTCTTCTTCCTTGATCATGATCTTTTCAGTGGTTATTACGTGTTCAAGCTGTGTTTTCAGCACATCCCCTTGAAACATTGACTGTCGGCCCCTAATATTTGCTATTTTTCTTTTTTCTTTAAAAAAAAATTATTTTTACGCTATCATCACTGAGAACATCTGCATTAGCTGTCCATGGTATTTTCATCATTCTTCTCAGAAACCATTCTCAGTAGCAATTCTTGAGACTAACGGGAATTGAAAATACCAATTTTAAAAATTGTCCTCTGGCTTTCTACTTAAATTTACTTGTATTCTCAGTAGCATAGCTGCGCACATTTTTTTTCCAGCGCAAACCGGATGCAAACGCTGCTATAGTAACAGCGTTAATGGCGGACCATAAAAATCTGATACCATCAATAAGCAGGTTTTGTGGACTGGTAAGTGGCATTTGACTTTCTGTGTTATGTAGTTCCCATCTATATCGTACGAAAAAATAGCAAATCAAGCAGTGTAGTGGATATAACGTATTATATTGTCTATAGTCTTTCCCCAGGTGGTTTGTGCTCCACTCTTGCCGTGTAGGTACTTCAAAATCAATATCAATAATAAACCCATAACCCTTCAGGGTCGTAGGGTACCACATTGGAAGCTTCAGCACACAGTCCTCCAGCGAATTCTATCCTCAGCGATGCGGATGAGTGTGGAAATATCTAGCCCTGTCCATTCCTTGATGTTGTCTGTCCATGTCTTTATTTGTCCTCCTCTGCTTCTTCCATCCTCGACAGTTCCCTGCAGTATTGTTTTTGACAAGGAATCGTGCCTGCATACATGTCCGAACCATGCTAGTTTTCGTCGTTTCACTATTGAAAGCAATGGCTCCTGGACACCTGCACACATCTCTACTTTATTTCTTACGTACACATTGGTCTTATGTTCCCTATAGGAAAATACTTCAAAATACTACAACATTAAAAATACTATATACAAATTTCAAGGGCTATCTAACTGTGGCGTTTATAATGCTATAAACCCAATTTGAAAATTTTGTGCAAATGCCTAATTTAGATAGCCCTTGCAAATTGCAATTCAACGATACATCAACCAAGTCTGTACGTCAATCCTGACAAAAGTTATTATTTTTTTCGAATTAATTTGACATCAAAATAATTTACATGAAACATATAGGAAAATATAATAGAAGGTGGTACTGCTAGTAGAACATAATTGAAAATAATACTCATGTGGTAGACAGGTAATGAAGTCCTACTGGATGACGACTAACACACTATCACTAACGGATGTTTACATGAATAAATATGGTACATGATGTTCGTCCGTCGTGATCGACGATGACCAAAAACTCAACCATAATAATAATAACAATAAATAATAAAATAATAAAATAATAAAGTTAATAGTGCGTTTTTAAATGACTAGCAAGTCCAATGCGCGCACAAAATGTTCTTTTACAGAATTGACAACAATAGAAGGTATCTGTGTGAGGTTGAGATGTTTTTTCTTTTCTACGTGTCCGCTTCTGTCTTGCAGTTTCTTGTCTGAATTCTTCTGCCGCTAGTGCTCCCATTCTAATGCTGTAACGCCATGCTGTTCTATCCTGAGCAAGGCTCTCCCAAGCGCCTACGTCAATGTTAAGATGTTTCAAGGATGACTTGAGCGTGTCTTTGAAACGCTTTTTCTGTCCAGTTTATATGGTACATACAACAAAACAAAACACATAATATAATACAAATGACAATACACAGGGCATGTCCTGTGAAAACCAACCAACACAAGATGACTATTGCCTTATTATGAACAGATCAGAACAAGTTGTAATTTTACACCTCAGAATGGGACACAACTGACTCCGCAGTCACATGTACACAAAATTTAAGTTTGGCAATACGGCCATGTGTACATGTTGACAGGCAGCACAGAGTGCCAAACATATACTTCAGGAGTGTTCTGAGTATGAAGCACTGAGACAGACTTATTGGCAGAGGAAACAACATTGGAATCAAAGCTCGGTGGGCCACTGTGTGAACTACAAAAGACTTTGAGTTTTATTCAGGAGAGAGAATTACAGAAATAGACATGTTTCAAGTGAACGAAAGAAGAATATGAAACTGACAAACAGGTTTTTAATTGATCATGTAGTGGAACAATTAATATGAATAAGAAAAAATATAAGAAGTGTATATAGCCAACAAGTTATAAGAATCATCTGCATGCATAGACCTACCTTTCTGCATCATCTAAATGAGATTGACTATCTAAAGGTCTTCATGGATTCAGTTGCTTGTATTAACTATACAACTCTTGTCTTGCAGCTGTTCTTTGGTATCATTATTGTAAAACTGTTAATATTTACTGTTTTGTTTCTGGTTGTCTTCACCTGTCTCTTATCTGACATTTTTATTGTTGTTATATCACTTGTATATCACTGAATTATGTTCAATTAATATTTAATTAACATGTTATTTCAGTAATCATCATGAGTCGACTGTATGATACAGTAGAACCATCAGTCATTGATGAGGTCATGCTGCACACATCAGTTGAAGAACAAGGACCTCAAGAGGAAGCTGGAAAAATTGCTAAAAAAGAAGGAATTGAATTTTCAGATGTACTTTCATTGAGGCTAGATTTCAAAAGTAACTGTTCTAAAACTTATTTACATAAATTTTATTTGAATCTTGTAATGTTTTTCTTCTTCATATTTGTCCCAGTGTCATTCTACAGCAATGGCATTGTTAGATTATGACATCAGTAGATTTATTGTAGAATTCAGTGTCTAAGTCTATCATATCCTCAGGTCTATCAAGACTGTTGCTGGAAAATATCAGGGCTTTCTACCAAAAACGTATTGATGAAGTAAGAACTGGGACGGAGTGTTGGATAAATTGAAAACTAAATCACGAATGTGACAGGGCTGTGTTCTGTCACCACTATTTTCAACATTTACATGGAAGATAGTACAGAGGACAATGAAATAAATGAATTACTTTTTGCAGATGACGAAAGCCTTATTTACAACAATGCTGAGCAACTACATAGTCATGTCAACACACTAATGTCATCTTGTCAAAAACACAATACGAAAATCAGTGCCACAAAAACTAAGACATTGAAAATCAGCAGAAGAAACAGCCCAATAAGCATACAGGTCAAAGAATACCAACTTAAACAAGTCTGTGATTTTAGATATCTGGGAAGTGTTTTTACATAAGATGGAAGTTAGAGAAATTGAGACTAAATGACAAAAGAATAATGTAAATATCCTATCAACTGAAACCACTACTTAGATATCTGAACATCAGAATAACAACTAAGTGAACATTAATAAATAACATTTTTATACCAACATTATGCTATTTCCAAAGCATGGGAAATAAAGTTACAGCATGTGAGATGAGGTGTTTGAGAAAGATTGTTGAAGTCACAAGAACAAATAGAATGGGAAACAATCACATAAGAGAAGTTTTAGGAACCACACCAGTCAATGACTACATTGAGAGACAACAAATCAAATGGTTTTGGCATTTAATGAGAATGAAGCCTGACTGCCTCCGGTTTGGAACATATAACAGAAGAGTATCCGGAATGAGGGCAACATGAAGACCAAGACGAGATATAAATGGATCAACAATATCAGACATTCTACAACCCCATGGAATTACAACAACACATTTAGAACAGCTCCTCACGACGCTTCACAACACAAGTGGCTAAGACAAGGCAAGACATTATAAATATACACCTACTAACTCTTCTCCAATATGAACATGGCATTATCTTAACAAATGGTCTTTCTTATAGTAAGTCTGTATGTGTTGTTGATTCCTAAACTCCCACTGAATCTCTCTTGTATCAGGACAATGGTCCAACTAGATTTCCAGCAGGATATAGTCCAGAGAACAAAAATGTGTAGTGTCACTGTTTTATTTGCACCAATGGCCAGGCACATCCATCTTCTGTGAGTAAACCTGTATCAAAACATGCCTGCCTTCTACTGTAGTTGCTTGTAGGACTAGATTATTTACCATTTGTGATATAAACACCAAGTCTGTGTAATTGACAGTGAGCTGTAGTTGTGCTTTAATCAGTGGCTTATATTTCTCAGTAGTCATTTAGAGATTCAGATTTTAAATACTTTTTTACTTGCCCCCAAAAGGAGAACAAAGAATAGTAACACTATGATCTATCATGCATGTTGCAAGAAATGACTAAAATTGAGTGTGGAGTTGGCTGCCCTACTATATAAGTCAAAGTGACTCAAAAGAGATGCAGAAACCAAGTGTGTCAGACCAAATGGCATAAATGTCACAGTCAATCTGTAGACTATATTAATTATGTTCTCCAGACTATATCCTGCTAACCAGCAGGAGTTTGAGAACGGGTGCAGTAGAAGATTGGAGAACAACATTAGCCAGTCGTTAAGGGACAGAAGTTTGTAGTTGAATCCAGTTAAGTAGAAAATGGATAATATAATCATCTAGCACTCTTTCTTTCAAATGTACAGACAGTGTCATAGAAGAGAAGAGACTATGTAAATATACATAATCATTGATTGTAAGTTCTCACATTCATGTCTTGTATGTTTGTTGATTTTACAACAGATATTCTAAAGATAGAAAACTTGTGGGAGTTTACATCTCTAACAAAACTACAGCTTGACAATAACATCATAGAACATATTGAAGGACTGGACGAACTTGTTAACCTTGTGTGGCTAGGTGAGTTGTTTAACATTCAATAAACCTTTGGTGTGACAGTTTAAGTCAGTTCTTGACCTTCTGTAGCCCTTGGTTCTTTAGGTGCGTTGTTAAACCTTCTGTAGCCCTTGGTTCTTTAGGTTGTTAAACCTTCTGTAGCCCTTGGTTCTTTAAGTGAGTTGTTAAACCTTCTGTAGCCCTTGGTTCCTTTCAGAGCACAGGGCACAGAATTATTTAAGGATAAATAATAGGTTGCAAGTCCATACAAGAACTAAAAGTACAGGCAGCGGACTGCAATGCATGGAGAATCAAAACCTCTGCCCTATGTGCCGCCTGTGGCACAAAAGGAACAAAGGACTATAAAAGGTTAACAACTCACCTAAAGAACCAAGGGCTACAGAAGGTTCAACTCACGAAAGGTGGGTTGTTTGAAAGGTGAGTTTTAACTAATGACACTTTGGGTGAACTTTTTCACTTTTTATAACCTTGTGAACTTTAGGTGAACTATTTAACCTTCTATAACTCTATAACCCTTGGTACTTTAAGTGAACTGTTTAACCTTCAATATGAGGAATTCAGTGCCAACCCAACATTTCTCTGCAGCCAATGGAATGCTACAGATAATGTGGCAAGGATCACGCCACATTTCAAAATCTCACAGGGTTAAGTGAGATGAATAAAAGATTGATAAAGGTAAGCTGAGTTATGAACCTGCATCATATCACACAGTTTTCCCATTAGTGTTTAGCTGTCTCATCAGTGGTTGACCATAAATCACCTGACTAGTGTTGCACACCACTTGGTCAGTATTGATGGTGCCATTTCTCTTCCCAGAAAATGAGCCTGAATACCTTACTTCCTTATAGCTGGATGAATAAAACTATGAATAATGAGTGAACTGAAACCTGAGTTTGCTGGTCGGCAAGCAAGTGACTTAACACTACACTACCCTGGATCTCTAAAGTGAAATTTATATGACATTATAGACAGGAGATGTTCACCCTGAACACCCTGTTTGTACACCCTGTTTGCAACTTGCGTTTCGCTGATGATATTGATCTTATAGCTGGGTCAGAACAATCATTGCAAGAATTAACATCAAAGTTAGAAAAAGTTACCAGCAAGTACGGAATGGAAATCAATTCAGATAAGAGCAAAATTTTGGTAAACAGCAGAGACACAGAAAACCAGACTAATATCATGATGAATGGACACAAGCTTGAAGAGGTGAATACCTTCAAATACCTCGGATCCAGTATATGCAGCGATGGTAAATGCAAAGCAGAACTAAAAATAAGGCTGGAGATGGCTTTAGCGTCATTGTCAAGGCTAACTGTGATTTGGAAAAGCAACATCAGTGTTGGAGTGAAAATCAAACTGTATAGGTCGCTGGTGCTTTCTGTTGTATTGTATGGTTGTGAGAGTTGGACACTCACTGCGGACATGGAGAGAATATTACAGGCTTTCGAGTATAAATGCTACAGAAGAATTCTACGAATTTCCTATAGGGAACATAAGACCAATGTGTACGTAAGAAATAAAGTAGAGATGTGTGCAGGTGTCCAGGAGCCATTGATTTCAATAGTGAAACGACGAAAACTAGCATGGTTCGGACATGTATGCAGGCACGATTCCTTGTCAAAAACAATAATGCAGGGAACTGTCGAGGGTGGAAGAAGCAGAGGAGGACAAATAAAGACATGGACAGACAACATCAAGGAATGGACAGGGCTAGATATTTCCACACTCATCCGCATCGCTGAGGATAGAATTCGCTGGAGGACTCTGTGTGCTGAAGCATCCAATGTGGTACCCCTACGACCCTGAAGGGTTATGGGTTTATTGATTGATTGATAGACAGGAAACTCGTACATTATATAAACGTGAAAAGTTAGGAGACACCTCATACATCAAAATTAGATGAATACTCCACACACGAACATGACATACATTTGTGACTTTGATACTTTCAATGTTAATTTTGATGTGTCAGACAAAGAGACAATCAACTGATTGATTAATTAAACCGTTGGGCTGCCTAGGGCGTTTACATATGTAAACATAGATCACAGGCAAAGATTTCCATTTGTTTGATATCCTTGTATATGTTCACAGCCTCATTCCAAATGTTTTCCATTTCTATTCAGTCATTATGGTCTCTCTTCTCCATGTGTTCCTAAATCTTCCTTATTTCTTTTTTCCTGTTGGTTCCATCCATGTCATTGTTCTCCTAGCTATATTTTTTACAGGTTTTCTGAGCGTGTGCCCAGTCTATCTCCAGTTTCCCTCCCTCATATTGGTGTTTGGTCCATCCATCCATCCATCCATCCATCCATCCATCCATCCATCCATCCATCCATCCATCCATCCATCTAAATGCTGTGGCCTGTGTTTGTCTTGGGGCGTCAAAGGTAGAAGAATTCTCAAGAGATGGCCTTCTTGTGTGCTGTTTGTAAACTTGTTCTTCTTTATTATTAATAATAAAACAATTATTTATTAAATAGATTTTAAAACAATAGTAAACACCAAACTTACACATAGGACTCATTAGTCACAGCCAAGCACACCACAGACATCATAATCTTCATCAACATCCCAGTTGAGCCGAATGGTCATCTTTGACTTTGGCAGACAAACAAGAATGCTTTTATAATTTTTCCAAACCATACAGTCTTCACATTAGAGACATATAGACATGAAAAAGACATTTTAAAATATCAATATTACTCCTCTGATGTCTCCACCATATTGTGGTAGATGAGCTTGTTTGTCCCTATAACGTCATTGCTACCAAGGGCCATCCATACCCTACAAGTCACAGTTTTGGGACCAGACAAAATGAGACACAAACAAGTTGAAATCAGATGGGGTGGACTACATGTCTAAATGAATTAGTGCAACATATTTTTCACTTCTTCTTGTGTGTTCATTCTCAAACATCTGCGGATTAGATGAATGTAATTAATAGAACGGAAGACATTGTGTCATAGTCTACAGTTTAGCTGCAATATCTATACCTTTTGACCTGACATCAGTGTTCAATATCATCTTTATATCAATCAATAAACCCGTAACCCTTTATAGTTGTAGGGGTTCCACATTGGATGCTTCAGCACACAGAGTCCTCCAGCGAATTATATCCTCAGCGATGCGGATGAGTGTGGAAATATATTGTCCTGTCCATTCCTTGATGTTGTCTGTCCATGTCTTTATTTGTCCTCCTCTGTTTCTTCCACCCTCAACAGTTCCCTGCAGTATTGTTTGTGACAAGGAATCGTGCCTGCATACATGTCCGAACCATGCTAGTTTTTATTGAAAACCTGACAATACCTTTAGGTCACTTTGATATCTGTAGGATTGGATATTCAACCCAATCCCCAAAACTCCTTAGTTGCGTCTTAAGGCACAGTTGACAGGTAACAGTATAACTATACTTTGCTACCCTTTGCTACCCTTTCGGACCCCTGCAACATGCAAGTGAAATTGTTCACTATGCTGGCATAAAAATTAAAAAGAAAGTAATGTGGCACTCATTCAATAATGTCTCATCAGGTGGTAAGAATGTTGACTCTCTCCTGCTCAATGTATCCAATTAATACTACTGATGGTTGATGTGCCCTGTGCTATGAAGTCAAAGGAAAAGTGCAAGAACTATCGACCAAACACCAAGAACATTTAATTATATATCATATTAAAGTAAAATGATTTTGCAAGATGAAACAAAATCGTATTATTGAAGGATTAAGCGTATACATTTATTCCTCATAGAGGATCCTCACAAAGATGGATATGTTTGGCCATTGGCACAAATAAAATGGGAACACAACACATTTCCATTCTCTGGCCTAGGACTAAATCCTGCTGAAAATCTAGCTGGGCCAATTATCCTGCTACAAGAGATATCCAGCAGCAGTTTGAGAATGAATGATGAAGAAGATCAACTATTTACTTCAGTGTGAATCTGAGCACTGTATAATGTCTCTTTATGTAACCAAAGTATCTGAGTTTTTCTACTTTTTATTTCAGTGTGAATCTGAGCACTGTATAATGTCTCTTTATGTAACCAAAGTATCTGAGTTTTTCTACTTTTTATTCATACAATATTTACCTATAATACATTTTTTAATTACCTATGTGCAATCCTTACATACATTAAAAGGACCAACAAAAAGCATTGTAAGACATGCATTATTCTGAAACATACAAGGAAAGAGGAAAAGGGGGAGGGGCAAAGAAATACCTGGAAGAATGAATTATAATTATTTAAGGAGAAATAATAGATTGCAAGTCCATACAACAACTAAAAGTACAGGCAGCAGACCACAATGCATGGAGAATCAAAATTTCTGCCCTGTGTGCCGCCTGTTGCACTAAAGGAACAAACTAACCTTCTGGGTTGTACACATAAAATGTGCAATGATTTTCTGATACTGTTCGGCTCTGTGGCTGCGAGGTACAGGGTACATCTCTTATGGCCAAGGTACTCTGTTCAAATCATGCTGCAGACAATTGTACATGCGGAACATTCAGAAATAAATGGCAAACTACTATATGTATTTATATTTCATAGAAAATCATTACAGTAAAAAATGATGTGTTGATAGCTATGTCTTGAATAGAACATGCTACCAATTTTTTTAATATTAGGCTAATCGGGGGCATGATGCACACTTTTCACTTTTTAACGTATTCTGACAACTAGACTTAACTATGACATACCAAATTGGCAGCAGTGTGTAGCTTATTCATTCATCTAACAATAGTGAGGGTATTTACAACATACAATTACGTTTAGTCCGTAGAATTAGATTTTAGCAGCATGAGTAAAATGCCACCTTTGCTCCAATTTTTGGGAGCAAACGTGTGCAGGCAAAATCAATTACGAAATCAAAGGGAGAATTGACAAAAACAGCAAAATAACAATGTCACTTCCTATCTTAACATAGTCTGTCACAGTGTGGGAAAATCATAGAACAGAAAGACTAGGCTTATGTATACTTAAGACTTTAATAAACATAAAATATTAATATGAAGGGTGGAAACAAAAATCAATATAAATAAAATATGATTAGATCTGTAGTGAAACTGTTATTCCGCTATAGCATAATGCAACTCAGCACTGGCTTCGACAATCTCTTAAGAATATCTGTTGTGCTGAAAAAAGAAAAATTTCCTCATCTGTCAGGATGAACCTAGGAATCATAGGCATTTTTGTAGAAAACGCCAGTGAAGCCATCGCCTTCAATGCCTATAATGTGTGTCACATAAAGGTGAAATGCACCTTTCCTTTTTCTGTTAACTCGAACCACAATGTAGCTGTCCCATTGTAGTTCAGCTGAGTCTTCACTTTCACTTCTTGAAGAAACAAGGTCAGCATCCCTGCTGTCACTAAGAATCAAAGACTCTTGATCTGAAGAGTCTTTGTTTGCACTGTTTGTCTGTGTTTACCTCTCAATTTTTCTGGTTTTTGCTGCCTCCAATTCTTGAAGTCTCAGTTTGTTAGGGGTAGACATATGGAGTGCTGATTTGAGACCCTCTTCCTTTGCGTTTTCTATGAATCTGTATCTTTGGAATTGGTTAAAATGTCAGAGGATGAAATTACACCTTCTAAAGAGTCACTGGATGGGCCAGTTTCAGGACTTCCTAAAGCAAGTATGTTATGTTCATAATGTTCTATTTGTGGATGAAACAAGGATGTAGAATTGTCCACAGGAAGTTGACCAAGATGTGGAACCTCATCCAAGCAAACCACTCTATGATCATCAATACCAGCTGTGTCTAGATATTGATCTTGGTCTGTTACTGTTGCTGGTAAGAAATCTTCATCTGTGAAAATATTGATGTCAAGTGGACAAATTCCTGTTACTCTGAATCTTTCTGTTGCTTTTCCTACTGTAGCAGTTCTTTCATAAGCTTTGCTAAATATTTCAGTGACATGGTACTCAGTTACAACATGACCAGGGTTAGATGTTGTCCAGTTGTCGCACAAGTTGTCATAATAGACCTTCAGAGGTCTAAAGAAGTTAACAATCTATGGGTTGAGTTCTGTGCCTGCTATGCAGTGGTAGACAGCATAGGAATGTTGTTGTTTTTAGCAAATGTTACAGCTTGGTGAGAAGTGTGCGATACATGGTTGTCAAAGAGTAGCAACATAAGGCAAGATGTTGACATTTGGGTTAGTGTGTTTTATAAAGTGCTCTAGGTACACCACAAACGTTTGTGTGTTCATGTAACCAGAATCTGTCATGACCATTGCAGATCCTGCTGGTCCGTCTTTTAAAAAATGCGGGTTGTGACGTTTTTGTGCAAAGATGTGGAAAAGGGGAACATAGTTTCCAGCAGCATTTATACTGCATGCAACCGTAACCATCGTGCCTTGCTCAACAGATTCATTTTTAACAACTTCGTGGCACTGTCTGAAAGCCACTTACATCCATGTTGTAGATTCGATGTACTGGAAACTTATATTTCTCCAGGGCTTCTTGCAAATTTTTAAAGTATTGGACCAATTGTTCTCTTTTGAATCTCATCATTCTTGCTACACTGGTCTTTCTCGAAATCCTTAAAGATAAATTATTTCTCTTCAAAAAATCTCTAGCCCAATCATTCTCAGCTAATTTTTATGCCAGTGAGAAAGATTGTGGTATTCCATTCTGTTCTGCAAATTTAAATACCAGGAAATGAAGAGACTTTGGTTAGTACATAAAATTGGGAATTCAATGTTATACAATGTTTAACAACTTTTTTCTCTTGAACATGCATGAATATTAATTTTTAATGTACTAGTGACACAAATGCCTATGTACCATTCTGAATGTTAAGTGGAGTGACTTTAAATCTAACACTACTATAAGAGAGGAAAGCAAACAAACCTATATATCTTCCTTCATTAGACAAAGGCGTTGGACTTACATCGGCCATGTTCTCAGAATGAACAGCCTAAGAATTCCCCAGCAGTCACTATATTGGGTTCCACCCGGAGTAAGAAGAAGAGGGAGACCTAGAGAAACTCTACGAAGAACCATTAATAGAGAAGGCATGTCAATGAACCTAAATAACACGCAACAATTGAAAGACCTGGCAACACAAAGACAGAAATGGAAAGCTATGGTTCTGCCCTATGCGCCGCCTATGGCCCTGGAGGAACATAACAACATAACAGTGACTCAACTCCACAACCAACTTCAGTCTCATATGAATTGTTGATTCTGCATAGCCAATATTTCTAGAAATATCCCTAGCTGACAAGTTAGTCTTTTTTAAGTGGGCTTCAGTTGGCTTCAGTTGGGTGTTCTGTTTGTAATTCCTAAAAATAAAAATAACGTAACGTAACATTAAAATATTGGTTTAAATTTTTGGCAACATGAGGGGGCAGAGACTGGGACAAATATGCGTAGCGAGTCCACACTAACTGTGTGTGGCTTTACCCCAAATCACACTTTCAACAACTTTTATAAAATGTCATGAAAAAACAATCTTGACAAGGTAACATGCTTAATAACTTAACAATACAATATATGTTTCAGTTTTGATATGTAAAATAGCATGACAGAAATGATAACCACAGACTAAGAAAGAGAAGTTGAAAAAGTTTGAGAATGTTAAAAAATGAATTTACCTCATGGCTAAAAAATGACCTGCCCTAGACCGATGAAAATTTGCTCTGCGACAGAATCAGATATTAGTGTCTAACATAGTCTGTGGTGTGCGAGGAAAACCCATAGTTCCACAAAAAAAATCCCTGTGAATCTTTGCCCTGCGCACATCTGCGCACCCCCCCCCCCCCCGACTACCCTATATAATGCTTATAAGTGATATTGCTATTTTATATCTTTATATTTAACAAACACAACAAAGATTAAATGTGGTATATTATATTTCTAGATTTATCATTCAATAACATTGAGGTCATAAAAGGTCTGAAAAAGTTGACAAAGCTGCAAGATTTAACCTTGTACAATAACAGAATCAGCAAAATTGAGAATCTGGATGCTCAGAAAGACCTACATTTCTTTTCCATTGGAAATAATGACATCAAGAGCACTAAAGATGTGAGTAACAGAAATTCTGCCAATTATAAAACATTGTAGCTATTTTATGATTTGAACTACTTTGCGTGTGATCCAGTGACCTTATGATTTGCTATGGGAGTATTGTCCTATTGATTAATCTGTATTTTGAACAGAGTTTGTGTTGCTTTGCCCAGCTTTCATATTGTATTTCTTTTTATTTTATCGATAATATCAGTCCACGAACTTCTAAATGCTAGATACTTTGCTAGACAGATAAGTTGACTGCATTTATATGATGATCTGACTTGTTTTTCTTTCATTTGTTATGTAGCCTGTGCATAATTTTTTTTCCGCCCCACAGTAAATATTAGTAGCAATTATTCTATTTATCTATTGTCTTTTCTCTGCTTATGCAGTGAAGTATCGCAGGATTAATTGACGATTGGTTTTCAGGCTATTGCCTGTTCTAATTTTCTTGAGTTCTTGCATAATATATAGAGCAGATTTCTGTGAACACTTAAATCCCTACCAGTTTTCCAAACCTGTATAGATTCATCCGTGAATGAACACTTAAAATATCACAATTTATACATTCTCCGAATTTATCACTCTTCTTACATTGCCATCTTGAAACTATTGCTGTTTTAAGTAATATTGGATATTTTTCAAAACAACTGCAGGGGTTCGACCCGGATGCATATTATCACCAGTGTTATTCAATATATTCTTGGAACACATCTTGCAAAAGACATTACAGAACAATCAACAACAATTTCAATTTGTGGCCACTCTCTGTGCAACTTGCAGTTTTTAGATGACATTGATTTTATGGCTGGAAGTGAGAAAGAACTTCAAGAACTTACTTCTAAACTTGCAAACAAAACTTGCAAAACTTATGGTATGGAAATAAATATTGAAAGAAGCAAAATAATGGCAGAGATGACAACATGACTAACCTTTAACATCTGGGTGAATAGACAGAAACTATAAGAAGTTGATACCTTTAAATACTTATTCAATTCCCATCAGATTCAAGAATTTTTTTGAATGAGCAAAGAAATAAAGACTATATTTGAAATAGTATCTGCTCCAATGTCCAGATTAAATACTACATGTAAGAGCAGAATAAGTATAGCAGTAAAGATAACTTGAAAAACTATCAAATACTGCATGTTTCCCATTAGAGAGTTGCGGGAAGGGATTTTATAGCTGTGTACAAAAACTACTTTAGCTAGTTAAATAACTTCTTTATGCATGTTTCTAAACTATAAATTAATGGAGAGTAATTATAAAAAAGAAAAATAAAGTTTCCCTTATTCAAGCCAGATACTTAGTAGGGAATTTGGTGTCAGACCTGTGTTTCTCATTGACCCACTGCATAACAACAAATGCATTTTTAATGCATTTTATTAATTGTCACTTTATCTCTTTGTATAAATATATTATTGATCAAATGACTTTATATATTTTTTGACTTCTTTTTCTTTAACTAAAGTCCTTCAAAGCAGAATCTAATGATGTTTACTGTACCGTATCCTGAAGAGCAGCAGCAAGCTCTACCCATCATGTTCAATGGCCATCTCTTTTAATGGTTAATGGCCATCTCTTTTAATGGTTAATGGCCATCTCTTCGACAAAGCACTTCATCTCTGACCTGCCATTTTTATCTTCACCTCTTTTTTTCATTCTCAAACTGTCACTGGGTCTTTCTAGTAGCGGAACAATGGTTCTACTTATATTTGCACCAGGATATAGTCCAGGGAACAGAACTGCATTGTGTCACTGTTTTATGTGCACCAATGGCCTGACACATCTGACTTCAACATGGTAACTAATACATTCAGTGTTTCAGTGAACAGTAGACATCTGTAACAATATCAATATTGTTATCTGTAAAAATCTGTAACAATATCAATATTGTTATCTGTAAAAATCTGTAACGATACCAATATTGTTATCTGTAAAAATCTGCAAAAATATCAATATTGTTATCTGTAAAAATCTGTAAAAATATCAATATTGTTATCTGTAAAAATCTGTAACAATATCAATATTGTTATCTGTAAAAATCTGTAACAATATCAATATTGTTATCTGTAACAATATCAATATATATAGAAGGTCAGCTGTATGTGAGGATTGGATTCCATACTGTGCGCTGATCACCAACCTGACAGCTAACTACAGTCAAGCATGCTTGACATTTTTGTAGCTGTAGATATAGCTATTGACATAGTCTTATATGCTTACTTTCACCGAAGACGGATGTTTTGGGCCATTGGCGCAAATAAAACGGCAACACAATGCATTCCATTCTCTGGACTATATTCAACTGGAAATCTTGTAGGACCACTGTCCTGTTACAAGAGAAATCCAGCGGGAGTTTGAGAATGAACGCTGAAGAAGAAGAAGAAGATATGCTTACTTCATCTCTTAATACGAGGCGTGTTCAAATGAAAACGGGACTTGTGGATTTATTTAAAAAGTATCATACGCAATTTAATATTTTCAACGGAATTGAACAAAGCAACCACTTGTGAATAAGAATGCACCTGGGTTCATCAGAAAAAATCTCCGTATGCATTTAGGCAAGCATCCCACTGTTTAGGTAGACGTCGAATGCCGTCCGAGAAAAAGTTGCGTGGCTGTTCTCTGAACCATGTGGTCACCGCTGTCTTCACGTCTGCGTCGCTGTTGAATCGCTGTCCCTTTAGTGCTTTCTTCAACGGTCCGAACAAATGGAAATCACACTGGGATAAATCGGGACTATAGGCTGGGTGATGAAGAACTTCCCAATTCTTCTTTGCCAATGTTTCCTGCACAATTTTTGCGACGTGCAGACGAGCGTTGTCGTGGAGAAGAATCACACCTTGAGAAAGTCTGCCTGGTCGCTTAGCCTTGTCTGCCCTGTAACGCATCAGGTGGTTCAAACTCCACCCCATCCGTTCTTCCTTATGGTGGTCAGTCAACATCCGTGGGACCCACTGTGAACACACCTTCCGATAGTTCAATTTCTTCCGAACAACCATGTGGGCTGTCCCAATTGACATATGGAATTCTTCTGCAAGCGAACGAATGCTCCGACGACGGTCAGTCAGTACTGCTTTATCAAGCACGGCTATGGCTTCTTCTGTTGCAACAATATGCGCCTGACCTGGCCGTGCAAGATCTGCCGTTAACTCACGTCCGTCTTTAAACATACGCACCCACTCCATCACTCTGGTCCTCGACAAACATTTGTCACCATATGCTGCCTTCATTCTCCGATGAATGTCTACTGCTTGACATCCTTCAAATGAAAGAAACTGGATCACAGCACGCTGATTCACTTTGGACGGGTTCGGAATCACACCCGCCATATTGTTAACAGTCTTCTGCAGCACATATGCATGCTGGGAAGATGAACACGTGACCGTATGTAAATTATTGGATACTCATTACTAGTGCAAAATGTCATCAATATCAGTGCGCTCTATCACGCGTGGTGTAACAAGTCCCGTTTTCATTTGAACACGCCTCGTATGTTGCTTTTCAATTGCCTCTTGATGTGGTATAAATACAGTTAAATATGTAGACATATTTTTTAATTTTAGAAACTTGTATATTTGTGCTTCACAATTCTAACAATGAATGAATATATACAAAAACATTGGTATTCAATAGCACATTCGTAGTGGAGAGGTATTTTGTTAAAACTGCATAAGAAATAATAAATACAAACAAGAAAATAAGTCTTAGAGGACAACATTAAAAATTGTTATATTTATTGCAGATTCTGTACTTACGCAGATTCCGAAACCTGAGAAGTCTTAGTATCAGCAATAACCCAGTATGTAATGAAGACAATTTTCGTCGCTTTGTGGTAGCATTCCTGCCAGACCTTGAGTTTATTGACTTCCGATTGATAGATCAACAGGAGGTATAACTGCTTTGTCAAGTATGAATATGGAGAGTAACTGAAATAAGCCACAGCATCAATATTATCAGTTCTGAAAATTATATTTCATACTTTTCTTCAAATTAATGATGTTAAAAATCTTATACTATTTTATTCAACATAATTTTTCTGCTGAATGATTTACAGCTTGGTTGTGATGTCTATGCCTTTCTACCTAACACATTCAACTGCAGTATAATTTCTGGATAACTTGACTTTCTCTGCAATGATACAGTCAACATCACCAACAAAACCTCCTGAATCTTTGTGCCAATGTGTTATCTAAGTCAGAGTGGAACAAATAATAGCAACATCACCAACAAAGCCTCCTGAGTCTTTGCATCAATGTGTTATCTAAGCCCGAGGGGAACAAATAATAGCATCGTTGTACCCTGTTATGCATGTCATGAGAGGTGACTACGCTGCCTCATCCCATGGGCAAATTTGACCCAGAAGCTGAATTTGCATATATCAGGCTGAAAGTTGCATATATCACAGCCACGCTGTAAACCATGACATAAATAATTTCAATGTCTAGGCATTATTTCATAATGAATAAAAATGTCTTCTCTTAAAATATGCATCACATGTTACAGTGTCTCTATTCTTTCTTCCCCTTTCAAACTCTTCAATACACAGGCTTTCTCCATAATTCAAAAGATTAAGAATGTACAGATAGTAAAAGTTATGTCCACATTATTACATTACAGACCAGGATCTATTCTTACTGTTTGCTGTTGATACCATTATAAGTTTACTGTACTTGAAAAATACAATTATTAAATTAATTTTTTTAAGGCGTTCATTCTCAAACTTCTACTGGATCTCTCTTGTAGCAGGACAATAGTCTTATTAGATTTCCAGCAGGATGTAGTCTAGACAATGGTCTTACTAGATTTCCAGCAGGATGTAGTCTAGAGAGTGGAGATGTGAAGCGGTGTGGTTTAGTTTAATGTGAATGGTCTACACATCCAACATCTTTTATGTATGTTCAGTTTTTTTAACCAATTCTACTCAAGGGTGTACATCATGGCCAGTTTGTTATTTGGTCAGCCTGTGCATCACAATATGTTTATTAGCATTGCAAATCTTTTCTGTCACTCATTTGAATGGTGGCAACTGTTTTCATTGAGCTTTTACTAGTATAGATTGACCATGAGAATAATAGTTTCCAACATATGTTGTAAAAATGATGTCATTAAAAAAGTACTTAAAAATAGTAGGCACCTTTCCATCTTTCCAGACTGTAGTATTATTTTTGTATTATAAGAAATATAATCTACAATCCATGGTGATGATAGATGTGACTCACAAATCCAATCTAAGCCACAATCTTCCACTGTACGCACAAGAAATTGCAGACCCTCTTGCACCATCATGTGCTATTTTATGTCTTCTTAGACCTTCATCCCTTGAACTAACTGCTGTAACTTTCTCCTTTGTCATTATACTATTCCTAATTTTTTCCCCTCCATGCAACACAATTCATGGCATCTTATTCCCATGATTCTGTATCAATTCTTGTATCATGCATGTCGCATTTGCACACATCTTTGTACTGAAGTAGAGGTCGACCCTGAGATCTTTTTCCATACTGTAATTCTCCATAAAGTAGATCTTCTGGTATTCTGTCATCTTCCATCCTCCTAGTGTGTCCAAGCTGAGTCTGTGCAGACTGAGCATATGAAATACTGTAGTATTGACTTTTCTTTATTTCTAATAGCTCAGTGTTAGAGTCTTTGTCTGGACACCTAACTCTACATGAGAATTCTAAATTGGCACTGTATGTGTGAAAGCTGTTTTTAGCATCTCTCCTGGTGCATAGGGCCTATAGGTTGTCCATGTTTCACTGTCATAGAGGAGGGGCCTGAGGACACAAACCTGGTAAACCAGGAGTTTAGTTTTAATTGTTAACTTTCTGTTCCCCCTCATACTCTTTTTATTATTATGCTCATTGTTGTAAACTAGTCTTGTCAATCCTGATGCTTATTTTGATCCTAGATATGTAAAGTGGTCAACAATCTCTAGCTCATCACCATCGATGACAAATTGTGGCTCCTTGATGACAGCCTGCGTAATAATTTGCATTTTTTGTGTGCTGATTGTTAGTTTTAACTCATGACAGGCATCAGAAAAATAGCTTTTACACTTTCTCGATTATGTTTCATGATTTCCTATACACTAGAATGAGCACATCTTATTTCATTTAATTTTTTTTCTGACCAGAAATTAACATCATATGATGTGTACCAGCATCAAGTAGAAGAACAAGCAGACATAGATTTGAAAGCCAGATCATTAGCAGAATTGAAAGAAAAGTATGATCAAGAGTTACAGGTTCACAAGGTCAGGAGATTTTTAACACTTTGAAAATGTTACTTTCATTTAAAAAATGTAGGCCTATTATGCAAAGGCATGGGCACACAATTTTTAGCATGTTCCTCTAAAGTCTCTCAAATATATTTTTTGGGAAATCTCTCTTTGCTTCCATGAAAAATAATATTTATATCTACTTTCTTCTTTCTTTATATTTCTGATTCAGTTTATACAATGTATTTTTCTGGTCTGAAACTTTACAGAATTTAACATTGATTGCTAACATCATTGTTCCATGTATTTGTATATTAGGCCTACATATTACAATAACATGTAGAGAGTTTGAAGGTAGTTGTTTGTTAAGATCTACCCAATTTTAGGATGAGTATTTGTGAATATATGCTAACTGTTCTCTGGTTTTTATGTTCACCAATTTCATATTTTTGCTTCCCTCAGTGATATTTGTGGTGAAAATGCTCCTTCTTAAATGTTTATCTAAGCCACTAAAATCATCACTTAAAATCACCTGACCTTGCTAGTAAGCTAATAAATCATTATTTTGTACTATGTTTTCTAATTATATTATAGCAAAAAGAAAGCTCTTATGTAGATAAAGAATTAAAAATGTATGGGGCTGTTTCTCATATTTCCTGTTTTCTTTCAATATTAAATCTAGATGACCTGGTCTAAGAAATTGAGAACTTTACCAATTTGGGTTTTGTTATGATCAGAAGTAGAGGAACAGAAAAAGATATAACATCTAGGATAACCAATATTTTTTTTCTGATAAATATATAACCATGAGTTTTCAGATTTAAGGCTGGATTTGTATGGTTGTATGATAAAAATTCTTCTTGTAAGTGCTGTGACGACTGCTATTGCAACGTGGCCTTAATTTCCAATACTTATAACAATTCTTTACAGGAAAACATGCAGTAACAAAATTGTTTAAAATAAATATATGGATAGAAGAAGATATTAGATTGCACACAAAATTCAAGATCTTTGATACAGATGTGAAGACAGTATTGTTGTATGGCTCAAAGGTTTTTGCTAGTAAAACTGATATTATCAACATCTCCTCTGGATTAAGAAACCAGCAAATTTACTGCTCTGTCACACACTCCTCCATAAGCTTATCATGATATTATCATCATTGCATACAGGACACATCTACAGGTGCTCCAATCTTCCATCAGAGATGTGCATCCACCATTACATTAATAGTTTAAACTCTGTTGGTTGACGATTATTCTTCTAACAGTCTTCTAAGCTCACAGTAGCACTCATTTGTGGCAACTCTACATTTCAAGCCCAACTTCTTTAATCTATAAACCATGACATAATACATTCCATTCTCTGGACTACATCCTGCTATCCAGAAGGAGTTTGAGAATAAACACAGAAGAACACAAATATTTTATTTTGTATGTGATATCTTTTATCCATGTAGCTATAATTGAATTCAAAAACATTATATTGATATGTGTGTTAAATATTTCTGTCAATGTAACTGTCCTGAGTGTAGGCAGCATGTGTGGAATACTTAAACACATCAAAGCTGTTTGAGGAAATGTATGCTGATGATCCTGAAGGGAATAAATTGAGCCAACTTTCTGGTGCCAATGAAATGCTGGCTTTATATCCTTTTATTAAATATTACATTTAACTAAAATTTAATGTTTGAGCCATCTGTCATATCTTGTTTATAAATTGTGAATTTTTTACTTTATGTTTGTTCATTGTTATCTGTTCTTTGTAGTGTTGTAACCTTGGCTGATGAGCCTCACTATAAAGGGTTGCTGGATTGCTTAGTTGCCTAGCAGGATGTAGTTTACAAAATCTTAAGGTAGTAGTCACTACCTCAATCCACCTTTTATTGGTCTTCCTCTGGCTCAGCTACTTTATATTTTCTTACTGTAAGCTGTAACTGCTAGGAGTCTTGGATTCATCTTCATTAAATTTTCAACCCATTTCATTCATTTCTTTTATATCATCATCATAAGTTAGCATATCCTGGACAAGATGTAGCAGTCACCACAGCCATTTGATACTCCTTCTGATCTTGTAGCAATCTTCCTGCTGTGAGTACCATGTTCAGGTGGTTTTTTTATATCATGCATCAATCTTCTTTGTGGTCTACCTTTTTTTGCCATCTCCATTATGGTCTTTTCTAGCCTGTCATGTCATTGGATATGGTGAAAGTATTGTAGTTTCCTAGAGAAAACCATGTTGTTTAGCCTTGTTCTTTAACTTTAAATTCTCTCAGAATGTCTCTCTTGGTGGTCTTTTTAGTCCATGGTATTCTGAGGATTTTCCTGTAATATTTTGTTTCAAATGCTGTAATTTTGTTTCTATCTAATTGGTGATTGTCCAACATTCATATTCATATATCACAACTGGAAATATGCAGTCTCCAAGGAAAGTTAGTTTTGTTACTATGTTTAACCCAGTCATTTGTTGTTCATTTATACTAGTTTATTTGATGCAATGGCCAACCTCCATCTGACTTCTTTACAGCAATTCCCATTGTTGGTTATAAGAGAACCAAAGTATTTGAAACTGGTAACTTGTTCTATTTCTCTGAGTTTGAAAACATGCTAATGGTTTTGTCACTTGTCATAATCTTAATCTTATTTTCATTCAGAAATAGGTTTTGTTTTTCATTGTGTTATTGACCAAATGCTATGACCAAATGGTTTGGTCATCTGGAAAGAATGCCTTGTGATTCATTAGTTTATAAAGCATATATGAAGAGAGGAGAAGCAGAAAGAAGAGCCAAGGGTAGACCTAGAGTACAATTGGATCAACAACATCAAAGAGACATTACACGAACACCAAATAACATTATCTGAAGCTGCCAGAAAAGCGAGAACAAGAACATTGTATCTCTCTCAACACCCGTAAAGGGTAAAAGAAGAAGGAAAGAAGAAGAAGACTGTGTTATTTGGTGGAACTTATGAGGTGTTCAAGTCCTTTTTTACTATAGTATAGTAGTGGTGTATCATCAGCAAATCTTATTTCTGGTATTTCGTGACCTCCAATATTGAATGAGTCATTTCACTGCTGTGCTTCTATATAAATGTATAAAATATTAAAAACCATTAGTCTTAAGAACAAACATCTTGTGGATGAGTTAATCTTCTAAATGTTCATGGTAGTCACAATGTTTCTATTTATCTTGTTTTTTTTCCTAGTTAGCCACAGTAACTCAGTAAGTAATTGATAACAGAACTACATTGCAGTAAAACTGTGATCTAATACGGGAAGTGTGAAAATATAGAGTAAAAAAGTTTTACAAATCACTAGATGCACACAGGGAACCACACAAAATTGACATTTTTACCAAAAGGTCTTTATTAAGAACAAAACATAGCACACAAGTAGAAGACAGCACTTGTACTTGGTGATTTGTAAAGAATCCTTTCCCAATGTTATTTTCTTCTTTTTATCAGGTCAATGATTAATACACTGACTTTCTAGTTGGGTTTCTAGACTTTCAACCTCAGGAAAATTTGTACTATTAAATTTTCTAAAGTAAAGTTGGTGGCATGATGTTGACCTCATCATTCCTGCATCACCTAAACATACAGCAGAAGTCTCAAAGGTGTGAAAATGAATATTACTTATATTTGCATTATACCCTGATAACATCCTTTTGATAAATACTTGATTTTGTTAATTTTATCTGTTCTCTTCAGATTAATAAAACTTTCAATTATACCTAAGATTATTTCTATTTCCATGATTCATATAAATTTTCTTCCTGTTCAGTTCTTTGCATTTAATTCTTCCCATTCAATTCTTTCCATTCCGTTCTTCCCATTTAATTCTACCATGTCAATGTTTACTGTTATTGTCCTTAACATTGTTCACTTTTAGAGAAAAACTGAATGCTGTATGCCAGGGGTTATTTGAATTTGGTCTCCAAGAATATTGGAAGAGAGATGCTGAGGTTAAAATGTTCTGGGAATGTATTAATGAGGCCAAGCAAGAGAACAAGGACATGGGAATGAAAGCAATTGAGGAGTTCTTGGCAGAGAAGTCAAAAGTGAGGTTATTTAACATTAAATCTTACATATCAATAATATACATTTCTATCACGTTGTTAATGGTTTTTTAATATAGAAATATGATTTTTATACAGTCAACATACACAAAAAAAAAGTTTATTTTTATCAGGTAGCATATATTTGACAGGATCTAGCAGTCATCACTGTCTTTTGAAACAACTGTAAATCTTCCTGCTTCTATATCATGTTCAGATAGTCTTTGATCTTTTGTGCCAACCTCCTTCTTGGTCTGTGTTTCTCATTTTCCTAGCATCATATTTTCAATTACCGTATTTTCTGGACTATCATGTCATTTGATATGGTAAAAAGATTGTAATTGTGTAGGAGAACCTCACTCGTATAGCCAGTTTTATTTTACATTCTATTCTCTCTCTCTCAGAATGACCTATCAATGATATTTTGTACCATGGTATGGTGAGGATTCGTGATTTGGAACCAGCATCATGACACTGGGGGCATTCCCATAAATTCTCAACTTGCCAGTTCATCAGTCATCTAAGGGTGTATAAGCTCAGTGATAGACTAATTTCATTAATTAAATGATTCAGTTGTTTGTTGTGCATGTGAGGATTCTTCTGTAATATTGTGTTGCAAATGTTGCTATTTTATTTTTAGTTTTATTGGTGATTATCTAAGACTGATATATTAAAAGAATTTATGGATCACAAATTATCTTAAATTATCACAAATTATATCACACAAATTACAAATAAACAACTGTCATTGTTTAGACATGTAATTTGAAGAGAACGGCTAGTATATCATGATAAATGGCAACGTAGAGGACAAATGAAAGAGATGGGAACAAGGAGAAAATATGTCTAATTTTTTTCTTACATAATCTGTCTCAAACATTGTTTTAATTATAGCCAATCTGAAAGCATGCAATTCCGTGCATTCTTCATCTTTTTCTTTATTTGTTTTTGAACTCCTACACATCTCAGGATGTAGTCTAGAAAATTATATACATTGTGTGTCATGGTTTACAGCTTGACTGCGATATCTGCACCTTTTGGCCTGCCACTTCTGATTATTTCAGCATAGCATCTGAGTCAATTTGATATTCTATGGAATGGGACAGCCAACTCCATACCATCCCAAAAACTTCCTTAGTTGTCTTTTATGATGTGTGTGGCAGGTAACAATCCTCAGGGTTGTTTAGTAACCACAACATGATACACTCTATCCTCCTGACTATATTCTGCTAACTGGTAGCTGTTTGAGAATGAAGAAGATGTACCATTAGCATCTTGTAAAGATACTGGACATTTTTACCTGTGTTTTGCAGGTGTCTGAAAGGGGAATAAAGAATCCATGCATGTCATAAGAGGTGATTCAAAAGGTTTAAGGGTTGAGTTGGCTGTCCCTTTCCATAGGTCAAATGTATCCAAAACTATGCTGAAGTTGGTCATGTCATATTGAAAGGTGCAAATATTACATCTGAACTGTAAGCCAGGAGACAACACATTCTGTTCTCTAGACCACATCCTGTTAATCTACAGGAGTTTGAGAATGTGAGGAATAATGCAGGTAGGTAGGTGAATTGGTATGCTCCATGTTTGTCTTTTTTTTGATTTCCTTTTTTTTTTACTGAGAAATCCATGGTTAATGGACTATTGTCATGTGACGTATTCCTTCCAGAACGTTGTCTTCCCAATGAACTCTCTGAACCTCTCTCTGTCTTGGGCGATGTGGCTTGCATTTTCTAGTGATGTATTCATGTTATCTTTAATGTCGTCAGTCCATCGTCTTCTTGGTCTGCCCCTTCTCCTCTTTCCAGGTACTCTTCCCTCCATTATTTGTCTTTCTAAACAGTTATGTCTCTTTATATGACCAAACAGGCGTAGTTTTCTTTTTGTTATTGTGTTTAGTAACCAACACTCTGGAATATTCAGTGTGTTTATAATATCTGAGTTTCTGATTTTATCCTTCCATGATATTCTAAGTATCTTTCTGTAGCATTTCAGCTCGAAGGCGTTGATCTTCTTTGCCGCTGTTTTACTTAGAGTCCATGTTTCACAGCCGTATGTTGCAACTGGAAAAATATAAGTTCGTAACATTAGCACTTCATGGTGAGTTTCAATACTGCTGTTCTCCGTGTAATAAGTTCTCATCTCTATATTCCTATTTATTACAACTTCAAGATAATTACTCTGATTTCTTCCAGGGCCTCTTTGCTTCTTCTTCTGTGTTCATCCTCAAACTCCTACTCGCTTGCGGGAAGTATTGGAATTCAATGTGTTATGGTTTACATATCATTAAATGGGAAAAGCACAAAAGAAATCCAACATAGCATACCAGATCTTAGGGCAAATGTTCCGTTAAAAACAAATATGTGAGCATAAACACCAAAACTGAACTACATAAAACAATCATCATACCATCACTATGCTACCAATGTCAAACATGGAATTTAACAACAGAAACCATAAGAAAACTTGTTACAACAGAAATGACTTGTCAAAATAGAATCCTCGCAGTAACAATAAGAGATAAAATCATAAATGAAAACATCAGAAGACTAACAAACACAATGTGAATCCTGGATTACATTAGAAGACAACAGATTAAGTAGATTTCACATGCTTCCAGTTACCATCAGACAGTGTCAATCAAAAAGCATTACTATACAGACATGATGGTTACAAAGCAAGAGGTAGACCATGCAAACAATGTAGTACAGAAATAAGGGAGTAAAAAAAAAACATATATGAAGCACACACAAAAGCTATCTTCAGAGATGACAAAGGGGTATAAAGTGAAAAGAAAGATGGTTTACATAGTGACTGTGATATATGCAATATTCATTCAGACACATCTTATGTCAGAATGCCCATTTTGTAAATGAAATCTGTTACTTCCTCCAGTGTTAAAATTCTCTATCCCCCATAAACAAATAAAACTACCATTTTGAACCAACGACGATATTGGTAACCCAGTAAAGCTGCCATTTAGAACTTACCACTATGCTGGAGTTCTACTACTAGTGGGATGGTATGTTATTCCACCACTATGCTGGTAAGCCAATAAAACTGCCATTCAATAAATACAAATAAAGTTGCTATTCGTGTAGCAACTTATAATTGTGAAGTAGCTACATAAAGTTTTTGGAATAGTCAACTAGTGTTTAAATGAAAGATGATGCCATGGAGATTATATGGTTAGTTGTTGGTAATGACCTTGCCATAAGGACATGCAGACACAACATTCACATATACTCTCAAGGAGAAGATACGGATGTTTGTTTGTGTGTTGTACTAGTTGCACTGTCGAACTTGAAAATGTCCTTCATTAAATAATGTACAAATGTCAAATTCTGTGTTTTGCTTGAGAAGTCACCCTCAGAGATACTTGCATTGCTTAATAAAGCATATGGTAATACTGCAATGAAGAAATTGCAAGTATTTGTTTGGTACAAGTGCTTCCATGTGAAAGCAACTAGAAAAATGGAGAACACACAGTTGGATTATGCTGTATGAAAATGTGTTGGCACATTGATCCATACTGGTAAAACATTATTTTGCAAAGCACAATGTTCACTACATTGCAGGAAACAGTGTTGCTATTGTTTGCTCCCATTTCAGACCATGCAACATATGTGAGATACTGATAATAATCCTTCTATTTTGTTGCATATGAAAGGTCTAATGTTCCACCAGACTAACTACCATACAACAGTAAACCCTAAAAGATACCATGTTTTTGCTTTTGTTGTAAGGCTTTTCTCTTGTGGAAATCCTACAGCACTTGATCTTTAGTTACATTTGTACTCTCTCTGAGAAGAGACATTATTTCAAAACATTGCATACACTACTGCAAGCTTTCTAGGTTAGAATTAAAACTGGAGAAAAATCCCAAGGCACAAGAAGTACAAAGGCTTCATTGTTTGTAATTCCTTGGAAATAAAATAAATAACTCTCTCTTTTCTAGCTTCTTCTTTGAAGCTTCCTCTTCCGTAGTGAATTAGTATATCAATATTTTGACTGAGAATGGGACATTGCAATCTAAAAGCACACTTTTTAGAATCATGTTTCAGCAACTCTGTAGTCTGCACCTGTGGAGCAGCAACAAAGACACCAGAAAACATAACATAAGATAGTCCCAGTTTCGCTGTTCTCAGAACTTCAATCTGGCTCACAGGAGTTTCTCTTAAATGCAAAATCTGGGAGGAACCCCAGATAGCCTAATACAAAACAAATATTTAATATTAAGTACTGGACAGGATTAAGTCTCTCCACATTCAAACAAAAAATTATAACATAGAGGCATGACAAAATTTGTGTGTTGAGTGACACCCCTATGACCTTGAAGGGTTATGGGTTTGATGAATAAAAAACGCTCTATACATGACCAATATTGGACTGGATGTTTAACAATTGATTGTAGAAGAAGCTGTGTATAACTACTCTATTTTTAATTTACTCAAATTTAGTTCTTCCTATGAACTTTAAGTGATCCTAGGTATCTAATTCAACAATACTTGACTTCTCATGATTGTCATTCTATTTCTTGTACAAAATCAAAATTTAATTTGTCTTTTATATAATTAATTTCTTGGAATTTATGTGTTGATTTAATAATTTAATCATTGTTATCATCTTAAGTTCTTCACAGAAATACAGAATTCCACAGATCTTAGATTTGCAGACAAAAAAGTAATCGATTACAACAACATGATTTCAGCCTTGTGGGATAAATTAATGGGACTTGAGCTTCAGTTGGTAGATCAGCTTGAGGTAACTTGGAATAATTATATCATTTGTATAGCAGAAAAATTGTCAAGAAGAAGATACTGAACATGTTTTTACAAATGTATTTATGCAGTATTTATTTTACCATTTAGCATTCATCTCCTTCTTGCATTTGTTTTTTCATTTTTCATTGTGATATTATCATAGGCCATGCAATTGTTTACTTTTTGTGTGATATGTTGTGTGATAATGGCCTTTTTATAGAAACTTTTATTTGTGTGTTTAACTGTTTTCCTGTTGATTCACAATATTTGAGTAATTCTGTAACTCACCAAATTTTATTACTCTATGTTTTCAAATTTCCACCTGTCAAATCATAATTTTTCTGCACTTTTACCTGTTATTTATTATGATGATGAAATAATCCCTTTAGCTGTAAGCAGGTAACTCTTGACATGCAATTGTCTTTCTGACAGAAGTGCAGGTCTTCTTCAGTTGAATAATCAAGGTAAAATCCAGACCACATATACGGTTGTATCAAAAAGATATGGTTGTGTGGGTGGGGGGATTTACGGATACATATTTAGTCCCTGTCGCATTACATAGCGACAGTATCCCAGGACTATCATATCTTGCCAGGAGTACAGTACACACCCCTGGGCCATTTGCTCATCATTCTTCGATCAGATATGATCAGAAAAAGGACAAAGGTGCAATGTTTACTGACCTACGTCTTTTTGCAATCCGTGGGTATCATTTAATAGAAGACAAAAGTAAGAGATTGAGAAAAGACATGCAGTGACAATGATTTTTTTCATGGATGACAGATAATCAGTTTATTCCCAACTTTCCTTAGTCACCTCCTACAAAGAAGAGAGTAGCCCTATTCTTTGCACTCTGAACGAGAAGTCCAGGCCCCAGTTGCCACACTGGTGATCTATTAGTGAATATATATGTGGTTTTATTTGTTTCATAATTATTATGTTTGCATTCATATTCACAGTTTTCTACTTGACTTCAGCTGAACTTGAGTTGTATATTTTAAAGATGTATTTTGATATACATTTATATCTAAATAGGAAGTTATAAAAGACTTTGACAGAAACATGCAAGAGCTAGTCAGTGTGTTCTTGGAAAATGTACAAAGCTACCTTGCCCAGGCCAGAGATCAAGAGAATATACACAATGAAAAGATGACAGAGTTTGCAACTACAGCTGTGGAAAAAGCGGCCAAGAATGAACTGGATGATGATTTATCAGAAGATCTGAGAATGGTTGAGAATTTTTTTTAAAATTATTGTTAGACTTAAATATGAATGCAATTTTTTTTTCTATTTCTAATTGTGTGTGTACATTTCATTATTCTTCTCTCTGTAAAGCTATTGTTGGGTAGGAAGGCTTGTGAATTCTCATGATTCAATGAGCTAGGACAGCAGAAATGTACTTTCTTAGCAGGGTCACTCAAGCTGGACAGGTCATTAGGGAGAGACCAGCCTAAATTTCACCTTAGTTCAGAAATTTAGCTTGGAACTAAAAACATCATCCTATATGCCTATATAAAACATCTCATGTTGTGGAATCCGCATAAATAGATCATTTCCTACTCCATTGTCATAAATACAACCATCATAGGCAAGACCTAAAAGATTACTACCTAAACAATAAAATACCATATAAATTAGAAAAGGTTCTGGGCCATGATGTACCACCAGATAGGCTAAAACTAATTAAACAATTTATAACCAGGACTAAAGCCCTAATTTAAAAATCTAAGCAAGTCAAAAACAAAATAAGTCATTGTTTGTCATCAGTCTTTCTACAGGTCTCTCTCCACAGCTTTCAACAAATAACAACAGAGGAACGCTCACCACAGGATAAGACTGGCAATATGGACAATTTTTGGCATAATCGCACACACGGTTTCAAACTCCCCCAGGCATTAGTGTCACTCTTAAATAAAAAAACAATACCACCGGAAATAAACAGTTTAATACAACTAGCAACATAACATTCTTTTGCAATAATAGCGCGTACGGTTCTCAATTCGCCCAGACCATAGGTCACACTTAAATAAAAGGCATCTTGGCCACAAATAAACATCAACTCCACCTAGCAATATAGATAATACATAGCAATAGCACGCACGGCTTTCCAAACACCCAGACCATTAGGTCACATTTAGATAAAAGCTAATACGGCCTGATATAACCAAAATAGACTTCTGTCTTAGGTTGAAAGGGTCGTGCCTCAGCTAAGAGGCTTTAATCCCCCATTTAACAAACAACAAACAAACAAGGAATCCGCAACAAACAAAACAAAGTTACTGCTCACATATATTGAAGGCTTCCAGAATCATTAGCTTGAATATTTGGAAGGGATGCAAAAAAAAAAAAAACTTTATTAAGATCGAAGACCTAAATTTTAAAACAAAAATAACATTTGGATTTTGAAATGTGGGAACGATGTATGATAATGACAAATTCTCAAAATTGACAGCAGAGATCTTCTTCTTACACATTTGTTCTTAAACTCTTTATGGTTAACTGGATGTAACTAGAGAGTAGAATGCATTGTGTCATGGTTACAGCATGAATGAAATGGCGAAACCTTTTGAACTGCAACATCTGACATCAGCATGAATAAGAATATACAACCTTCATACATTGGGAGACAGATGACAGTCACTGGGAAACATATACGTGGAAAATCCTTCATGGTTGACATCTGAGTGCATGTACAAGCATGGAAAACCTAAATTCACATTCATGAGAATGGTGGACCAAGACCTGGAAGCAATGAACCACAACTGGATCACACTACAGAAAATAGTTAAGGATAGAAATAAATAGCATGTCCATATGCCAAGTTCCAGAAGAATAACAGACTAATGATGATTTCTATTTGCTATTTGTTATATGTATTTCTTCACTTTGCAATTTTGTGGTGGGCATTCTTGTCCATTGCATTTATTAACTCTTGGACTTTCAAGCAAGAAAGAGCAGTTGTTTGTCACCAATTTTATCTTTTAGAACAGATGTCTTTCTGGAGTGAACTAAGGATCTTTCCTGTCAGTTTGTATAGTTTTACTTCATTTAGTTTTTTTGCTGACCCAGACTATCAAGCTCTTACACTAATTTTTGGCCAGGTTCACTCATATATCAATATCGTGACATATTCTTTCCAGAACGTTCTCTTCATTGTGGATACTTTGAACACCTCTCTGTTCGGGGCACAATGTTTTCAAAATAGATTATTCATCAGTCCTAGGTTCATGTTAGCAGTTAAGTACTGATGATAATTATGACAGGCACTATGTGTTCTTAAAGGCATTCCATCATTGAAGAAACACTGAGTTTATCAACCCTTATCTCACATTTAATTATGAACCCTTTCAGCACTATAAGATTTCCCTATTGTCAATCTCCCATCACTAAGACAAGGGGCACAACTCCTCCAAATTATCGATATGATGATGTTAAAAATGCATTTTCTTTCAAACTATTCATCATATCACACTCAGACTTGGCAGATCAACAGAAAAATGAATAGTCTTGCATGAACCTATATAAAAGATAATTTAATACATATGTATATATATATTAAAAAATAAACTGTAAAACTCAACATTTAGCACCACAAATTTCCTTCTCGCTGTTGGAAATATTAGATCTGTCTAACAAGGAATGTTACTGTCATTGCCACATTATATTTAGTATGCAAATTACCTACATCGTACATATTTCCTTCGTAACTACGGCTGTCATCAGTGTCTTGATTCTTGATTAGAAACTGGCCTCACAGCAGGTGGGGCATTCCCATAAGTGCTCCTCCCTCTATTCCAGCAGCCATCTGACTTGATGGTGTTTCAAGTCCAATGCTGTTGAAAGAGACGTCGACATTAGGGCACAACTCTGGCCCTTGCAACAGGTTTCTTTGTTGTTCCGCCCACCCATGCCGTGCCCATAAGTGTATGCATACAAACGATATCCTCCAATGTGAAAAAATTGTGTTAAAACTCTGCAAATTTTGAAAAATTCATAAAAAATCAGTTAGACATAGTATTTCCACAATGTAAATATGCACAATGTAAATATGCAGAAAAAGCATGAACTGTGACCTACGCAATGATCATGGCCAGGTGTTAACCCAGTGCAAACTAAAAATGTAATATAGACAGCACTGAAATAAGTAATAAAAAAAAGGAGAATGTAGTTGTCTACCAGTACGCCCGTGTGTTGCCAGGGCCCGAAAGGGGAGCAAAGAATAGCAACACTGTTTACCTTCCACGTATGTCGTAAAAGGCGACTAAAGAGGTTATGGGATGGAGTTGGCTGTCCTATCCCATATAGGGTCAGTGACCCAAAGCCATGCTGAAGTCGGATGTCTCAGGCTGAAAGGTGCAGATATCGCAGCAATGCTGTAAACTATGATACAACGCATTCCGTTCTCCGAACTACATCCTGCTAATCTGCAGGAGTTTAAGAACGAACACAGAAGAAGAAGTCTACCAGTAGAAGTGACGAACTGCAACTGTAAGGGGGATATGGTTAAATTAGCTAAGTAGGTATGCATCTAAAAAAAATACTCTGAAAGTTGTTTTTGCAATTGAAAGTTATTCATATTTGAAGAGATCCTATAATCATATTTACACACTTCTCTTCTATGTTCTTTTTAAGCTTCTTGTTGACAAGGATACTATTTTGAATGCAGTCACATCTTCACACGATGTTCACCTTTTAAAAATTGACAACAAGGAAGATGACATTGTAACCAGAGTTAAAGCATGGCTCAAGGAAATGATTGCTAATATTCATCAAGAAGAGGAAATTCGTCGTAATAGAAATAGAGTCATAGAGATTAATCACTTCATAGACTTTTTGCGAGAAGAACTTGATGGTCTTGACATTAGCCAAGGTGAGTGAATGATGGGAACTTTAGACCAGGTTTCATGCAATCTTTACATGCCAGATTTTATATTTTTGTGCAACATTTTTTATTTATAGTATTATTTTTTAGTGTTAATTCTCAAACTCCTTCTGGGTCTCTCTTGTAGCAGGACAAAACTCATATGACTTCTACCTTCAACTTCTCTGTGGTTATTGACTGAATGTCAACTATGGTCACTGCTGCAAAGTCCACTGTCTTCTCCAGGTCAGAGCCTTACAATAGCCGTACAGCTTTTGCCTCAAATTTGTATCCACAAGCAAGATCCACAGTCATTACTCATGTATCTTGGGCAGTCCTGAAGATTGTGTTACAAGAGTGTGGATTCCGGATCCACATAGACATTCATCTGTCTATGAGATCCCTAGTTGGTAGAGGTGGCCAAGCAGTGCAGTGGCCTGTTATAAGGTGAATGGTCCTGATAGATTTCGAGTAGGATGTAGTCCAGAGAATGGAGATGCATTGTGTTGGAGTTTTATTGTGCTAATCACAGACACATCTGACTTCAGCGCTGATGACTAATACGTCAAGATACGTTTGAATCTTCCTAGTGTTGTGGTTAAGCTGTTTGCCATGTGTTCATGAGGTCATAAGTTTGAATACGACTTGTGTCGTCTTGTTTACTAGGTGGATGTTTTTGTTGAAATTCTTCTTTAGTTTTTCTAAATTGTTTGAGTTTCCTTTATTATGCAAGCATGGTTAGGAGTCCATAATGGTTTAATAGTTTCTGTAGTAAATCTATAGTATTTCTATAGTAGATCTACAATAAATAACAACAACAACAACAAGCATGTTGTGCCAAACTTCATTGTGGAAATGGCACTTGATGATGATAGTAAATTCTCATTTAAACTGACAGATAAAGTACTATAGTCCACAAAACATATATGGAGTTACAATGAATTTCATTCTAAATTTTCTCTTACTATTATGAAGGAGTTTATATCTGGTCTCTGCAATGTTCTGTTCTATCAAAAACCAGCAACTTTTTTATATTGGACTGTGGTGTCTTATAATTTTTCTAGAATAACCCTGTTTAGTATTTTTTTTCCTAAAACATTGTCCTACGGTATTTTCATAAAATTTTCTCCTTTTCAGTCTGTTGCTATTTATTTTCTCTGAAGGATAATAATGATGGGGAAGATGAGATAATTGTGTTCAGAAATGGATCTGTCCAACGTGTTTCAAATGCAGAAGGTCTGAAGTCTGAAGGTATTAACCAGTGGCTCACTAGGCAACAACAAACCCCTAGAAGATGATATGTCTATATGGTGAGGTTTTCCTCTTGTGGAAGTCCTACAGCACTTCCTCTGTACAATTACATTTTTAGAGTAGGAGGCTTCTTCTCAAAGTATTACAGGTTCATGTTTACTTATCAGGACTACCATTCCAACTTTTTAATAAAATTTGCACTGATCCTAATTTTTATGACTTCACTTAGTGTCGGCTCAGTTCTAGATACTTTTTTTATGGCTACCGTAAGATTGTTAGAGATGCAGTAAGTCTGTTATGGTTGTGACTGCTGCCTGATACAAAGATATGCTCATGACACACTGAGAGCCCCCGCCAATTTACCCATTCAGGAATCTCCCACTGAGAGCCCCACACATACAACCCTCCTAAATTAAATATCTCAACCAAAAACCACAGGTGGGTAATTATAGCCAAAGAAAATAAATAATGAATGAAAAAATGAAGAACACAAATTTGCATTCCCATTTGTAATTTATTACGTTTCGCTGTAAACAGAGAAAGCAGGCATGTGAAGCAAATATGAACCATATTGCACATAGCTGAGAATTGGAGACATATGGGGGCATGAATGCAAATTCTGGAGACCCCCCCCCCCACCCTCCCCCAATTGCACAAAATGGTACAAAAACAAACTCTATTGATCTGAATTCTTTAGAATCAAAACAATCATAGGTAGGGCTAGAGTCATTGTCAAGGACAATGGGAAATGCAGGATAACTACTTCCAATATGAGGTTGGAGGTTGAGGCTTGTTTTCAGTCCATCAGTGACTCTTAGTGACTCTATTTTAAAATGGTAGTTATTATGTCTAATGGTTAGTCATGAGAATGAAGTTCAAAATGAGGCATATCAATGTACGTGGATGTGAGAAAAAATCTATAATTTCTTCCAACCTCATGGACTAAAACTGTTATGGATATACAGAAAGCAGATTGGCTTGCATCTATAGACAGGAGTTAGCAATGGATAAATGATATATTCTTAATTAATGCTGCTTTTTTTACCACTTGCTGGGGGCAGATGTTGAAATAATGGCACGTTGATGCAGCAATCAGGGAAATTTGGTATAACATGTAGTGCTACTAGAACTGGGCATGTATGGGTCTGAATGAGGAGCATATTGAATTAATGAGCTATGAGAATCATCAGCATTCATACACTCGACTTGTGTCAGGAGAGTACTGAGCACCTATAGGCTTACTTGGAGTGCAGGGATGTCATTTCATAATTAATAACCAATACTTTTACTTTTTATCGGGTGGGGTAGTCATCACCATGCCCTTAGTCATCTCTTATGACATGCATGACAGCTCACAATGTTACTCCATTATGTGCCCCTCTTTTCAGATCCCTGTAAAACATTGATACAAAACAATAGGCTGCAGCATTTTTTTTAAACCATTTATTTTAAAATATAATAAAATGATATTGTGATTGATGTGTCACACACTACAAAACTTCATGACTAGTATCACCAATCAATGACTTTTCATAGATTCTTCAGGAACAAGAAAAGAACAAGAAACAGAGAGAAGAGTTATATGGGCATGTATTTTGGAAGAATAGAGAATACCATAACTAAGGAGGACTTTGACTAATTGTGCCAGATAGGGTTCATTGGTTCATAAATAGCAGAAAAGGAAGAGAAACTATATTAAATGTAGAATTTTTGTGATCGGTTATTTATATTTATGAATAACTGAATTTTGGTATTATTGAGATTTATAAACAAGTGGCAGAATGGTTAGAATGCTGATCTCCTCACATTTGTAATGGCCCGGGTTCAAACCGCTGTAAAAATAAAACTGTTTTGACTCACATTTTAACTTGCAACATGTCTATAACCATGTGACATAAGGGGACATAATTCATATATATTAATGAACTGATAGTATCATATGATATCATCTTATTTTATTTTTTTTGCTATTAATTCTTGCATATATTTTTCTTTCTTACAGATAATGAAGGTATGTAGACCTACTTAGTTCAAACATTATTTTAATGTTAAAAAGAGAAATATTTCTGTATTTGACAGAAACCCATTTGATTTAATATATTTTCCAAAAATATTTCTTTATTCGTTCTTAAACTCCCGCTGCATATCTCTTGTAGTAGGACAATAGTCATACTAGATTTACAGCAGAATATAGTCTAGGAAAATATAGATCTGTTGTGTCGCCATTTTATTTGCATCAATGGCCTGAAACATCCCACTTCTGTCATAATCCACTAAATCCTGGGGTAAACAGTCATTTTAGATCCTAATACCAGTGATTTCTAGATGTTCTAAAAATGTCTGAATTTCAGGTCTAAGCTTATGTGTCATAATCACCTAGTTTATTTTTCGTATCTATGCACAAAAATGAAGGGAGAATAAAATTCTACTTTAAAATTTATGAAATATTGCTTCATCAACATGTGGCTGTGAAGTGATCCCAAAAAAAGGCAACTGAAAAATCCTTTGTCTTAACGCATATATCTATACTAAAAATGTCATACCATCAGATATGTCATAATATCCTAGTATTTTAATATATACACCAAAAATAACTGGAGAATAAAATTCAACTGTAAAATTGATGAAACGTTGCTTCATGTCATCAGCATCTGGCTGTAAAATGGTCTCAGAAAGAAAACAAACAAATATTTTTTCTCAGACACACTAAATTATCATAAGTTAAATTCATAAATTATCAGAACTCGGATAATGTAATATTGTTACTTGCTCAACTAATAACTAACAAATAATAAAATTAATATAAAAAATAAATAACATAAATCAAAGGAACAAGGACTTTTTCCACATTATGATCCAGTTGGAACTAAAAATTACAGTATCATTTGGACTGTGATGTGGAAAAATCCTTGTTCCTTTGTTCTCCTAGTTTTTTAATATATGCACCAAAAATTACTGGAGAATAAAGTTAAACTGTAAAATTGATGAAACGTTGCTTTATGTCATCAGCATGTTGCTGTAAAATGGTCTCAGAAAGAAAACAAAAAAATATTTTTTCTCAGACACACTAAATTATCATAATTCTCCTCACACATAGTCATGACATATAAACCATTCTAATGCAGTATTTTATATTTGAACAGTTCTGTAGATAGGCCTATATCAATATCAATCAAAAAATGAAATAAAGGAAGATGTATAAAACAAACATTTATGACATTTTACAGTAAAAAAACTTCAAAGTTGATCCTCATAGACACAGATTGAAATGAGCTGTTTTGGTCACTTCAAGGACTACATAAACGTAACACATTTTTAGCATCAATAAAGTTTGTTTATTCAATTTGTAAGAATAATCAAAAGCAATGTCATGAAATTTGTCATGTTGGTTTATATGTATAAACTGTATTATATTCAAGTCAATAAACTTTTACTTGAAATGTATCAATCAGTAGGTGATTGATGGAACAAAATGCCAGTCTCCTAATATTGAGGATATGCATTGAGGTGTTGGTAAATTCTGTGTTCATCTTGGTGATAAAGTGGTTAGTTAGTTATCTCACAAACACAACTCATTCTTCTTACTCATGGTTTAAAACCAATTGTCCAAAGTGTACTCATGATGTGACTGGATGTAATGCGGCTAACTAATAAGTAAACAATAGTTGAATAACAATGTCGTGTACAGGTTATAATTCAGTTATTATTATTAAAGTTAGTGTACTTTCCTCAGTTTCTCTTCTTATATTATTACCACAGAGCAGTGCATAAACTGTAAACTAACACTTTCTGGGCACTCCTGTTCTAAGTAATTTATAAAATTCTCCGATTTTTTTATATGTCTATATCTACACAGAAAAAAAATGCAATGCAAGAATTCTTAGAATACCATGAATTGAAAATATCAGTATTCCTTGATATGCTGACAAAAAAATATAAAATAAAATGCCAAAAGACATGAGCTAAGCAGTATAGTAGTACAAATAGTAGTACTAAGCAGTACAAATATAACTCGGTTGAACTTACCAGTGGTTTTAAAACTGATCATCTATGTTGTACTGGCGATATGAAGCGATAACTCGGATAATGTAATATTGTTACTTGCTCAACTAATAACTAACAAATAATAAAATTAATATAAAAAATAAATAACATAAATCAAAGGAACAAGGACTTTTTCCACGTTACAGTCCAGTTGGAACTAAAAATTACAGTATCATTTGGACTGTGATGTGATAAAAGTCCTTGGTCCTTTGTTCTCTATAATTTTTTTTACATTAGTTTTATTATTTGTTAGTTATTAATTTTAACAAGTAACAATATCACATTATCCTAGTTGTCACTTCCTGGTTGTGTTACTGTGGCACTCTTCACCTTGTCGGATATCCTCTGACAGTTTAGTTATTTATACTTTTGATATGATTATATGTATTAGTGGTGCTTAAATATGTAACAATAGTAGATAAAGCTTTGTTCTATACAGGATATGCTTCAGTTATATTATATAATTCAGTAGCCTCAACAATGTAGCATTCAGTATGTTGGAGAATGGTTGGAAAACAAAATCCAGGGCAAAAAAAAAACAAAGGCAGCCTAGGAAGGAAATGAAAGCAAGATAGAAATGTTCAGTGAGACTGTGATGATGGCTACATCTTGAATTAAGAAGTAAATCATTTATTTATGGCTACATCTTGAATTAAGAAGTAAATCATTTATTTATGACTACATCTTGAATTAAGAAGTAAATCATTTATTTATGGCTACATCTTGAATTAAGAATTAAATCATTTATTTATGACTACATCTTGAATTAAGAATTAAATCATTTATTTATTGTTTTTAAATTAGGAATTATAAAGACAAATTAATCCTATAATTTATGAAATGGTGTTCAGTTTTTTAAAAAGTTGTAGGCCAATATTCAACCAGTTCTAGGGGAATTAGTTATGGACAAGAATGACATTAAGATCTTTACATAAACATTTTCTAAAAGAGGATATTAAACTAAAAGGAGATATGATCATGGAAATTAAAGAATTTGGAATTACCCCAGTGACGAAATGAACAGGGCTATTAAGCATGCATCTAAGTTGTGCATGCTTTTTTGTGAGCTACAGGAACTATCAGCATGCATACCTTGAGCACATATGGGTTTGCCCAGAGTGCATCATCATTGATTTAACCTTTACCAAACCAGATTAAAAAATACAAAATGTCTTCCTGCCACCTGATTTTTTTTGGAGAATTTGCATCATTGATGGTGGCTGTTTTGAAAATATGATACTTTTTTTGTTGTTAGAAATATTTAAATAATATTTGCACATATAAATAAAGAATTGAATTCTGCATATATTGGTATAATTTCTGTACATGTGTGTGTGATACCAGATGTATGAGAAAGTGGTAAATACATTGGTTTTTTTTAAAAAACAGATATTTTATAACAAATAAAGTGAAAAAAATTAGTAAAAAAATAACTTAACTTACTTATCGAATTGCTTGGCAACACTGTACACCAAATCACACACAAATCTGTTGTATTTATGTTCTTTCATTGCTAAATTATCATAATATTGCCGGGGGAACTGTATAGAACATGTAGATTTGCAGTAAAATCGTTCTTTGAGCTTAGGCATAGAGTCATTTTTGGTGCCACTTCAACATATTCAATATCAAACATCTACAAGTCCCCAAACCAACACAGCATTCTGTATATTCGCTGCTGTGAAACTAAATAACCCAATAATTCATGATTCAAGCCATGATTCAACATTATTTTATTCAAAATACAATGATACAATGGTCTATAAATCCGATTCACCATCATGGCATCGTACCAGTGTGCAGATATGGTCAGATTAATTTTCCTTTTGCGCTGAAGTTAGCGCATAGGGCAGAGGTTCAAATGGTTCAGCCACCTAATGATGGATTTGTAGCGTATCTATTCAGGATGTAGCCATCATTTTTGGGCTGTAATGATGAATTCATTCATTCATTTTCATTTTGCGCTGAAGTTAGCGGAGCATAGGGCAGAGGTCAGATCTCTCCAATTCTGTCTGTTCAAAGTTATTCTGTGCAGTTCTTGAATAGTATGAATATTGGTTGTTTTACTTTCTCTAAGTATTGTTCTTCTGAGTGTTTCTTTTGGTCTACTCCTTGCTCTTTTGCCTGTAGGTATCCATTCAAGAGATTGGTGGTGTATTCTATTGGTGTCTGTGCGTAGGACATGCCCGATGTAGGACCAACAGTGTTTTCTGATAACATCTGTGATGAAATTTTGATGTGTCTCTTCTCTGATTTTATCATTCAATTTGAATTCACTCCAATGGGTGTTAGTTATCCTACGAAGACATTTATTCTTGAAACTCAGTAATTTCTTTTCTGAAGATAGAGCTTTTCCAGCTCTCACATCCATATGATAGCACCGGAATAACGCAGGAATTAAATAAGTGCATTTTCATACGTGTGCTGATTGACTTTGACTTCCAGATATTAGACAGTCTGTTAAATGCACTTGATGCTAGGGCAGTGCGAGTTGTAATTTCTGGCATGACATCACTGTCTAGTAAATGGTCAGATTAATTGGTATAAAACATGTTCCTTCTACCTAGACATAGTCACAAAGATCAAGACGGACGTAGAAATGTACCAGCTTCGATTGCGCATGTTTCCCGAGTATGTGCATTGACCAGTCAGGCTCTGGTATGTCTATTTAACACGATATCTCATTGGATGACTTCTGTTGACAACTGCGGTAGCCTGCATTTATTTTGGCAACAAGTTCTTCTTCTTCTTCTTTCGTTCACTTGAAACATGTCTATATCTGTAATTCTGTCTCCTTAATAAAACTCACTGTCTTTTGTAGTTCATACAGTGTCCCATAGAGCTTTGATTCCAGTGTTGTTTCCTCTGGCCAATATGTCTGCCTCAGCGTTTCATGCTCAGAACACTCTTGAAGTATATGTCTGGCACTCTGTGCTGCCTGTCCACATGTACACATGGCCGTGTTGCCAATCTTGAACTTTGTATACATGTGACTGCGGAGTCGGTTGTGTCCTGTTCTGAGACGTAGAATTATAACTTGTTCTGGTCTGTTCATAATATGATAGTCATCTTGTGTTGGTGTTTGTGGCTTTCTTATTGACTTGATCATCTGTTTTTTCTGATGGTAGGTGATTGGTATATCTGGTTGGTCTTCGGCAGCACCTTCCTTAGCCAGTTGGTCTGCTTTTTCATTTCCTGGTATTCCACAGTGAGAGGGTATCCACTGCATGGTTACCCTATACTGGTAAGACAATTCGCAAAGTAGTTTTTTCAAGTCTGTTAGTTTTTCAGACTGGAGAGCTTGAAGCACTGACCTTGCATCTGTCAGGAATACCACAGGCTGTAGGTCAGAGTTGGAGTTCAGCAGTTTTTTAGCTGCCACACTAATTGCCTGGATTTCTGCATCATAATTATTGCAGAATTTTCCTGTCGGTGTTCTGATTGTATCTCTAGGCTTGTGTGGATATTCTATATATACACCTGCACCTCCATTCCTCACGGCATTCTGTGCTGATCCATCTGTGTATACTCTGACCCATATATCTTGTGGATATTCCTCATCCAGGAAACTGAGGGTGACTGTCCTTCGCTGCACACTGTTCTGTTCGTCCTCGCTTAGTATTCCTTTCACATGGGTCTGAATGTATATTGGCATTCCATGTCTTTCACTCCACGGGGTTTGTTCTGGTACAGGCCTTAAGGGGCTGTCAACTTCAGGTAGGTCTGTAAGTTGTCTGCGGAGTCGTTTAGCTTGATGGATAAAGCTGCTTCTTTTCAGTCGTCCCATTGCTAGATTTTGAAATCTTTCCTTCATTGGATGACTTGGCATACACTGAAACTTTTCTGCCTGAATTAGTACTTTTGTGTCTCTGCGTTCGCCAAGTGTTTGCATTCTTCCCATTTTCTGCATCTCTGCTATGGGTGTTGATTTCATTGCTCCCAACATTATTCTAAGTGCCTGGTTTTGCACTTTATCTAGATCTTGTAATGTGGTGTTTGATGCAGGACACCACGCAGCTGAACCATATTCTAGGTGTGGTCTTATGCCTTGCTGGTAAACTTTACTGAGTATATTCCCACTGGCTCCCCATGTGGTTCCACTTAGTTTTCTCAGGATAGCTAACTTCCTCCTGGCTTTTGTTGTTGCTTTGTTTATGTGCTGCTTCCATGTCAGCTTATCATCAAAAGTAACTCCGAGGTATGTGGGTTGTTTGTCTTCTTTCAAGAGTTCTCCATCTATTTTGATATGACTGGCTTTTTGTTTTGGTGAGAGGGTAAAGAGTGTAGTGCTGCACTTATCTGTGTTAATGCTGACGCACCATCTATTAGCCCATAAGGTTAGGGCATCGATAGCTCTTTGTATTTGTTTAGTGGCCACTGTCGCATGTTCTTCTGTGCACCAGATCACCAGGTCGTCAGCATACATTGCCACTTTGATCCCGTGTGGTAGTTCAGCAACTAGGTCATTGATGTAAACCAAGAAAAGTGTGGGCGACAGGACTCCTCCCTGGGGGACTCCATGACGCAGTAGAACTTTCTTGCTCTTGCGACCATCTAATTGTACCCTGGCTCTTCTATTATGCAGGTATGCTTTTACCCATTTGTACATTCTTGAGCTAACCCTGCAATTTCGCAATTTCTTTAGGAGCCCTTCTTTCCAGACCTTATCAAATGCTTTTCTGAGGTCTATCCATGCTGCTAGTACCAGTTTCTTATCTTGGAAGGCATCCTCAATCTCTTGGGAGAGGTAGGTTGTCTGATCTTCAGTAGAGTAGCACTGTCTGAAACCTGCTTGCTGTGATACCAGAAGGTTTTCACTTTCAAGGTACCACTGCATCCTAAGATTGATAATGCGTTCCATTGTTTTGCATAGACAGCTTGTGAGGCTGATGGGCCTGTAGTTGGAGACTGTGTTGCCATCTTTTCCTGATTTGAGGAGTGGTATCATTATTGCTTCTCTCCACGCCTGTGGTACATTACCCGTGGACCAGCTTGTGTTAAAGATCTGCAGTAGCTTTGCTCTTGCTGCAATTCCCAGGTTTCTAATCATTTCATTGGACAATCCATCAGCTCCAGGGGACTTTTTGATTTTCAATTTGGATATTGCATGCTCCAGTTCTCTCATTGTGATTGGTGCCTCCATGACTTCAGGTATAGGTTCGCCTTGTCCAATGTTTTGCTGGTTCTCTCGAACCTCCTGTTGTTTGTCTGGGCTGACTTTGATGTTATTGTCTTCTGCAAAGGAATCTGCAAAGTAATCAGCTGCATGTTTACCTGTTAAAATGTTTCTATCTTTATAAAGTGTGATCCTGGTATTTCTCCCTGTACCTTCATCATTTAGTTGTTTTACAAGTTTCCATAATTTCCTAGTATCTCTTTCTAGGTTCAGCGACTCTGTTTTTTCTTTCCAGCTACTCCGTCTGGCTTGTAACTTGGCTCTTTGAAATTTAGCCTTTGTTTGCTGATATTTGTTGTGATGTTCTTGGCTAGGTCTGTTCTCAGCCTGCTGTCTAGATGTTTCCATCTCATTTTGCAGCTTTTCCAGTTCATCATTCCAGTAGGGTTTGTAGTTTTTGCGTGCCCCCCTGGGTATGGTTTTACTAGCAGCATGTAGTATACATCTATTAAATTCACTCACTGCTCTATTGATGTCTTTGTCCAAGTTCATGTCCTTAGCTAGAACACTGGTTAAATGCTGGTACATTTTCCAGTCTGCCCTCTTATAGTTCCACCTAGTGAGCGTGCTGCTGTCCTTGGTAAATTCATTGTGGATTTCCAGAAATACTGGTCTGTGGTCACTACCCCCAAGCTGCTTTCCAACGACACGTGTGATGTTCCATTCCAGGCCTGGTGAGTGGAATGCCAGATCTGGTGTAGAGGTGGTGTGCCATGCTCTCGAGTAGAAGGTTGGTGAGTCAGCTGGCTGGTTAATAAGGATGAGATTATTTTCATCCTGCCAGCTCTCAAGTTCCTTACCTCTCTTGTCGATATGATCGTAGCCCCAGCTCTGAGAGTGGCTGTTGAAGTCACCACACACCAAAAGTCTCTCTTTATCTGGAATTGTGTCTAGTGCCAATGGTTTATCATTTGGGCAGTAGTAGTTCAGGAGATGGAATTCTGCACTGTCTGTTTTTAGGTGGAGCATCTGGTATTCTGCCCCTTCCATATATACTTCCAGCTGACATGTGCTGATATTGTTTTTAACAAGTGTCAGAATTCCACCCTTTCGCCTGTCCTTTCGGTCAGATCGGTAGCACTGGTAGCCTCTTATTTTGAAGGCTATGTCGCTGCTGAGGTGTGTTTCTTGGATACAGCATATATTAACTTGTTCTTCACTGAGGACATTTTCAAGTTCCAATTTTTTGCTGTATCCATCTCTTTTACTGTTGACACCCTCAGCATTCCAGTGCATTATTTTTATTGGTCGTTTGTTTGTTTGGCCAGTAGCTCTATTCCCTTGCCTCCTGGCTCCTCGGGGCAATTGAGAAGGACTTCCAGTAACTGAGGTTGGGCCCTTTCGAGGTATAGGGCCCGGCACCGTCCCTGCCTGAACGTCCGCCACAGGGCAGGCACCATAACTTTTTATAGATACGGACATGTTTCCATTGTGTTTTGTGCGTGGCATCCTGATTATCTGTGCGCCTTTTGGCTGGATGCCTCCGTCTTCAGCACTCTGCTTACTTGGGCAGGACTATGGTCCTGCTCGAATGGGACTGCCCGACCAGTCTTAGTTTCCAGCCCCTGATGGCTGAACTAAGCCCCATCACCACTGCAAGGTGCTGGCCTTGATGGGGTGGCAACAAGTGTTTACATAAGCGTCGTGAAGGTTAAAACTAAAACTAAACTAAACTTCACGTACAAAAATGTTATAATTTCATACATTCTTTTGAAATCATGCATTATTCGTTTTCACTTGCTCATATAAATGAGAGGAATTAATATCTTGAGTCCTGGCATTTCTTCTATATTTTTAAAGATATTCTCTGTGTAGATATTAAATAGGCTTGGTGATAAAATGCATCCTTGTCCTACCCCTCTTTTTATTTCTATGTGTGGTGAGTACCGGTAGCTGTTTTCACATCTTATTGATGCAGTTTGTTCCCAATATATATTTCTAATATGTCTGATGTTTTTTCCATCTATGCCTAATTCTTGAAGACATTTGATTAATTTTTCATGTTAGACTCTATCAAAGGCCTTGCTGTAGTCTATGAAGCAAATATAGATAATTTTTTGGACTTCTGTATTTGTATCTATCACTAGTCGGATACTCAGTATAGCTTCTCTGGTTCCTGTGCTTTTGGATCCTGCTGCAAAATCTAGTAGGACCATTGTTCTTCTGCAAGGTCGATTCAGCAAGGGTTTGAGAACTGCAGGAACTACCAACATTCAGACTAAAAAGTTATTGTAACAGACTGTATCATTTATTTAATTGCCGTATAATCTTGTTGTACATTGTGCATCTTACAGATCAAGAAGGTATGTACTATGCTGAAGAGTTTTTAAATTTTATTTTCATTTAATTTTTTAACATATTTTGAGTTTTTTTCCTCTCATCATCATCATCATCAGGTGCCATGCCGGGTGGCGTAGGCGGTCATGGCTCTCCACAGCTCTGTCCACAGTATTATGTATCAAAGTCGTTGTTGTTTCTTTGCCGTACCAGGTTGTCAAACTGTCTAATATTTAAGTTTTGAAGGTCTTCCTCACTTTTTTCCTCTCATAGAGTAGACAATAACAGGGAAAATGGGTAATATCTAATGTAGAAAGATATTTATCTATCTATCTAATCTATCTATCCATACATCCATCCTATCTATCTCGATGGATGGATAGATGGGTGGATGGGTGGGTGGACGGGCATATGAACGGATGGATGGAGGAAGATATTATAATATATTATAATAGAATATAATGCATACAAATAAATACTTCTATTTGTAGCATGTCTGCATGCAGAAAAGATCTCACAAAGGTCTATCAGATGAACAATTATATGACAATAAACTTTAAGTATATTACATACCAATATAGTGAGGTTTTGTTCTTGTCAAAGTCCCACATCACTTGATTTGTACAATTATGTTTCTATTTGTGGTGCAACACTCAGAGAACCCAGGATTGTGCATCACATTGGAGGAACAAGATGAGCTTCAACCCTGACTATGGTCCTAGCTCCCAACGTGTTTGTTATATTCCAGAGATGAACATGTGCCAGGTGGGGTGTGAAAAAAAAATATGTGCAGGATGTGACAATTTCCTGGGAGAGCCAAGAATTAGGCATAGATATTCGTCCTGTATAATTGGACAGCTCACTAGGATGGCAGAGAATACGTAGCTGGCTGCCCACTCACTCAAAATGATTATAGTCACAACAGGTAAGATTGAAGGCAACAGAGACAGAGAGCGACAATGTGAGAAAATAGTAGACAATTTAACAACCTGGCATGGTACAGAAACAACAGCAAGATTGATACATAATACTGGAGACAGAGAGCTGTGGAGAACCATGATCGCTTACACCAGCCGGCATGGCACCTGATGATGATAATATTAATCACAATGAATAATGGACAGCTTAGGCTTACTATTCATTTCTTTGAACAATTGAGAGTTAACTATTTTTACTCTGAATAATTAAAATTAGATTCAAGTAGAAAGCATCAGGATAATGAAAATAATTCTTCAGGTTGATGGGAATTGAACCATGTCCATTCTAGTGACACCAAATTGCCTTAAGTAACCGCATTGGCAAACCCCCCAAAAAAGATGTGATCTCGTCAAGACATTCAACCTATGTACTAAAGTCACTGAGAAAGGACCAATCGAGACAAGGACTATTACAGTAACAACGAACATCCTGTACAAGTATTGAAGTGTCCTCAGGAACACAAACAGAACATTAGTATTCATACTATAAGGACCTATAGGCCTGCTTATAAACATATATAACATAGAGACAAGACAATGTTGCTTAAAATAATAGCTTATGCAAGTAAATTCAAGTAGGAAGCATGGGGATAAATGAAAATAATATAAACGATAATTAAAAGTAGTCCTACTATTTCCTTTATAATTTAGAATTTACTAAAAATAATTCTGATAGTTGTGAGTTTACTATTTTTTATCCAGAATAATTGATATTTTACTATTTTTTTATCCTCATTAATTAAGAGTTTAACTTTATTAGCCCTTAATAATTGAGAGTTTACTATTTTATTTTTTATCTTGGATACTTTCTCCACTAGTTTACTATTAATTACTTTGAACAGTTAGAGTTTACTGTTCATTACCTTGAACAATTGAGAAGTTAGTCGTACTATTCATTACCTTGAACAATTGAGAAGTTAGTAGTACTATTCATTACCTTGAATAGTTGAGAGTTTACTATTCATTACCTTGAACAATTGAGTTTACAATTTTTTTCTGAAAAATTAAGCTTACTATGATTTGCTATGAATAATTAAAAGTTTACTAACTAGTATGTATTACTTTTGATAATTGAGAGTGTTCAGTTATTACAGTGGAAACCCATTATAACGAATTGGTTAGGTATGACAGAATATGTGTGTTATAGCTGAAATTCATTATATACGCCTATGACAATTATTAACATAAGTTATACCCTTTCAGTTATTGTTTCCCTTGTGCATTGTTTTTCCATGATGTAATCACTGCCTGTCAACTAAGAATAAATAATCAACTAGTACAGTCCTCAAGAGATTGATTCTAGAATGTGATGAAAAATGTAAATAATATCATCCTCATCTCTTTTCTATACAGTAAAAAAGTAAAGGTGGGTCCCATGGCATCTGCCGTCGGGGATGAAGATAACTCTTCATGTACTAAGCCACAGAAACTATTAGGTGGGGTGGCCAGTTCCCTAACTTGCTGTTTTTTACCTTCCCTAACTCATGCGTCAGGTACTCATTTGCAGCTGAGTCGACTGGAGGAGTGGTCGTGTCAAGTGAGAAATCACAACCCGGATTTATTTTTAATGTCCGGACGTGGTTTCGAACCTGGCATGCTGTAACCAGAGGATAGGAAGCAAGCTCACTATCCACTAGGCTACCGTGCTCCTCATCAGTAGAATCCCTAATTATATTTTTATCTATACAGTAGAATTCCCAATTATATTATCTATACAGTAGAATCCTCAATTATATTTTTAATCCACTAAGAAAATGGTATTTAAATATTCTGTAAATATAATTGGGGATTCTACTGTATAGATAAAAATATAATTGGGGATTCTACTGTATAGATAAAAATATACCAGTAATTGGGGATTCTACTGTATAAATAAAAATATAATTCGGGATTCTACTGATTCCAAGTATCAGTTGTTTCTTGTGAAACAGATCCAGCCTGTCTCACTGCCAATTACATATACTTTCACAATAATTTCACGTTTCTCTTTCAACTAGCCAAGATTTAATTTAAGGTCAGTATGGCCTAGGCTGAAATCACCACTGCCAAAAAATACTGGGTTGATGGCTATGTCCTGAATTTTACCAATTTTTTTTTTACGGCCTAGGTTTTCAGGGAACCCTCTTTCTTCTTTTTCAATAATGATAGATCTAGTTTCCAGGCACCAGAGTTTTTAACAAGCAAAGTGAGCATTGTGTTTATACTTCAGGTGAGTGGAACGCAAGGTCACCCACCTACACCCCCACCTTCCCCTCTTTGTCAGTGCTTTTAGTTGTGTGCAACCACAAGTTTCACTTGAACACGTCTCATAAGACCTATGGGCTAATTTAGAAATCATCCTACACACATGTGGCTTCTCCAGTGGCGTTATGTGGGTCAATGGCGCCCGGGGCGGAATCATAATTTTCCGCCCTTGTGACATTAAAAAAATATGGCAGTGATTAGGAAAGTCTGGACGAAAATAAATTTGCCGCCCTCCCGATGATGCCGCCCGGGGCGGTCCGCACCTCCGCCCCCCTCTCACTACGCCACTGGGCTTCTCCCATGACTTTATTGGCTGTTGACAAAAAGTGACCAATTAAATTACAGGAAAAAACAAATTCCTCACTTTAAAAGTATGGGCTCAATAAGACAGCCAGACTATATTTGATGCTCACACCTGTACTGAATTGGTCTGTGTCAAAAGCACTGCCAGTAAACATGTCATACTGTTTCTGGTTGAATGCCTCATGGGCATATGGTGTTGAAGTCTTTTATGCAACTTTTCAAACACACATGCACAGGTCAAATGTTCAGAATAGCATTAATTTGAAAGACAGAGAGACATTTTTTGCCCAGAAGTAAATTATAAATCGTACAGTATACAGGGATATTTGTGGTAAATACAAGCGTTATAAAAAGTTTTAAAAAATTAAGACAAAGAGGTAAAATAATCGGGAATTTTGAAAATGTTTGTTATGGAGGGAAATTCGTTAAAACTAGATTCATTGTAATGGGATTCCACTGTATTACATTGCATAGTCAAGATTGTGGCCATTTATTACCTGCAATAATGAAGAGTTGATACTATACCAAAATAAGGGTCAACATTTTATCTGGGATGTGAAGTGAAATATAATAAAAATGGGAGAATAAAATTGTGTTCTCAGTGCTTTTATTGATTATTTTCCTGGCGTTTAAGTACTAAACAAAAACCAAGGGTTTATTATTTACCCACCAGCTCAATCTGTTTTTAACAGTGCAGTTCCAGTTAATCCTTACAACACCGTCGTAGGTTAAGATCATAGTTTGTCCTCCACGTATATATTTGCATCTGGGAACACTCATTGCAATGGTATTCATGAATTTATCGGACAAATCACAATTATGACAGCCATTTTGTAACTAGAAATACAGGGGTAGAGTGATGTTACAAATTACTAAAATTTATGATCAGCTCTGATTTCTTAAAATATGTAAATTGTAGACCCTTATTTTGCTATAGGGCCTAGTACTGAAGAGTTCACTATTTTTACTATGAGTAATTTCTGGTTTACTGTATTTGTTAGCAGAAATATTTACAAATTTACTAGATTAAGCACAGAAATTGAGAGTTTAATGCAGGCATTTATTTTTACCCTGAATAATTTGGATTTTATTTATTACTATGAATAATTTGCATTTGAGTTTAATTTTAACTGTTTTAGTATAGTTGATAGTGTCCTGTACTTATTACTTCAGGTACTTAAAATACAGATTTACTTTAATTTAATAATGTGCCACATGGTATGTGACATTTTTATAAAATATATGCCTAATTATAGAGAACAGTAATTTACAGTCATGATATTCATTAGGTTTGTAAATAGATTAGCATGTCAATAAGATATAAATAAAGATGATAAAGAGGGAGAACAAGTGTCACTCCTGTTCTCTATGTCAAGATCAGGGTTTGTCACTCTTGTTCTCTATGTCAGATGGTAGATCAGGATTTGTCACTCATGTTCTCTATGTCATGTGGTAGATCAGGGTTTGTCACTCATGTTCTCTATGTCAGATGGTAGATCAGGGTTTGTCACTCATGTTCTCTATGTCAGATGGTAGATCAGTGTTTGTCACTCATGTTCTCTATGTCAGATGGTAGATCAGTGTTTGTCACTCATATGTCAGGCGGTAGATAAGGGTTTGTCACTCATGTTTTCTATGTCAGATGGTAGATCAGTGTTTGTCACTCATGTGTCAGGTGGTAGATAAGGGTTTGTCACTCATGTTCTCTATGTCAGATGGTAGATCAGTGTTTGTCACTCATGTTCTCTATGTCATATGGTAGATCAGTGTTTGTCACTCATGTGTCAGGCGGTAGATCAAAGTTTGTCACTCATGTTCTCTATGTCATATGGTAGATCAGGGTTTGTCACTCATGTTTTCTATGTCAGATGGTAGATCAGTGTTTGTCATTCATGTTCTCTATGTTAGATGGTAGATCAGGGTTTGTCACTCATGTTCTCTATGTCAGATGGTAGATTAGTGTTTGTCACTCATGTTCTCTATGTCAGATGGTAGATCAGGGTTTGTCACTCATGTTCTCTATGTCAGATGGTAGATCAGTGTTTGTCACTCATGTTCTCTATGTCAGATGGTAGATCAGTGTTTGTCACTCATATGTCAGGCGGTAGATAAGGGTTTGTCACTCATGTTTTCTATGTCAGATGGTAGATCAGTGTTTGTCACTCATGTGTCAGGTGGTAGATAAGGGTTTGTCACTCATGTTCTCTATGTCAGATGGTAGATCAGTGTTTTTCACTCATGTTCTCTATGTCATATGGTAGATCAGTGTTTGTCACTCATGTGTCAGGCGGTAGATCAAAGTTTGTCACTCATGTTCTCTATGTCATATGGTAGATCAGGGTTTGTCACTCATGTTTTCTATGTCAGATGGTAGATCAGTGTTTGTCATTCATGTTCTCTATGTTAGATGGTAGATCAGGGTTTGTCACTCATGTTCTCTATGTCAGATGGTAGATTAGTGTTTGTCACTCATGTTCTCTATGTCAGATGGTAGGTAGATCAGGGTTCGTCACTCATGTTCTCTATGTTAGATGGTAGATCAGGGTTTGTCTCTCATGTTCTCAATGCCAGAATGTAGTTGATGTTTTTTCACTGTTGTTCTCTATGTTAGATGGTAGATCAGGGTTTGTCACTCATGTTCCCTATGCCAGAAGGTAGTCGAGGTTTTTTCCACTCATGTTCTCTATGCCGGGGGGGGGGGGGGTTGGGTGTATTAGTGTTGGTCACTATTGTTCTCTATGTCCGAAGGTGGTTCAGAGTTTATGATCATTACAAGATAATGGAGATCAAAATTCAGATTCACAAAATGGTCTCTGATGAAATTATTAATTATATAAGCAAAATCCTATAAATCAAACTCATCTTTTTCAGCTTCAAAGCAGGTAGGCAGGCATTACAAAAAATTGTATTAAAAAATTAATTTTGATTTCTATTTCATTTATTTTCTTACTATCGGGTACTTACTGTATTCTGATATTTATTTCATTAAATGCATGATGGTTAGTTTTTTTTAATTATAGAGACAGAAAAGACAGGTTATGTCACTGATAAGTGGAACTGTTACTGATAATAAATAGGACCTGTCATTAATAATAAGTGGAGCTGTCACTAATAATAAGTGGACCTGTCATCAATAGGAAATAGGATCTGTCAAAGTGGAACAGTTACTAATAATAAGTGGACCTGTCATCAATAGGAAATAGGATCTGTCAAAGTGGAACAGTTACTGATAATAAGTGGACCTGTCATCGATAGGAAATAGGACCTGTCACTGATAATAAGTGGACATGTCTTCAATAGTAAATAGGACCTGTCACTGATAATAAGTGGACATGTCTTCAATAGTAAATAGGACCTGTCACTGATAATAAGTGGAACAGTTACTGATAATGAGTGGGCCTGTCATCAATAGGAAATAGGATCTGTCACTGATAATAAGTGGAACAGTCATCAATAGTAAATAGGACCTGTCACTGATAAGAGGTCAAAATCTTCAACTCCTGCATAATTCCAACATTAACATATGGATGCAAAAGTTGGAAAGCAACATCACACTTAGAACAAAGACTAAACACCTTTGAAAATAAATGTCTTAGAAGGCTACTGAACATATGTTGGTCATACTTCAAATCAAACACAGTTGTTAGACAAGAATCAGAACAATAATATGTATCCACCTATATTAGAAATGCCACTGGAATTACATCGGACACATGCTATGAATGGATACGGAAAGACTCCCCTGTCAAGCTTTGATGTGGTCACCAAAGGGCAAGAGAAGATGAGGAAGACAAAAAGAAATTTTACATAGAACTATTACAAGAGAATGTTTCACCATCGGTATCAGAAACAATGAAAACCTAAAGCAAGTTTCAATGAAACGAGAGACTGGGAAATCTATGACATCCGCCCTATGTGCCGTCTTTGATCCTAACTAACTGATAAGAGGACCTGTCACTGATAATAAATGGAACTATCACTGATAATATGTGGGTCTTGTCACTAATAATAAGTAGGACCCCTGTTGCTGATAATAAGCAGGACCTGTCACTGATAATAAATGGAACTATCACTGATAATATGTGGGTCTTGTCACTAAGTAGGACCCCTGTTGCTGATAATAAGCAGGACCTGTCATAAATAGTAAATAGGACCTGTCACTGATTTTAAGTAGCACCTGTCACTGAAAATAAGTAGATCAAATCAGCAATAATAAGTTGGACATGTCAGTGATAGAGCCAATGTAATAAATTGATTATACTGATAGGAAATTGCATTTAAAGATGTCATATGAGGAGTTACATTTGGGGAAAAGATAATGGGGCAGATCTCTTTTTCAGTACAAAGATGTGTGTAAACAGGATATTTACAATACAGACATTGATGATAAGAGTCATGGAAACAGGATATTTACAATACAGACATTGATGATAAGAGTCATGGAAACAGGATATTTACAATACAGACATTGATGATAAGAGTCATGGAAACAGGATATTTACAATAGACATTGATGATAAGAGTAATGGAAACATGATATTTATAATACAGACATTGATGATAAGAGTCATGGAAACAAGATATTTACAATAAGACATTGATGATAAGAGTCATGGAAACAAGATATTTACAATACAGACATTGATGATAAGAGTCATGGAAACAAGATATTTACAATACAGACATTGATGATATGGAGTCATGGAAACAGGATTCTATGGATTGTGTTACATGGAAAAGAAATTCAGGAATGGAATACAAAGAGAAAGTGATAGCAGACAGATCAATGGCTGTGCATTTGAAAAGACACAGCACATGATGGCACAATTGATTCTAAAATTCCTTGTGCTTTCTACTCAAGACTCTTTGTGGCTTGGATTGCTTGTAACAGCCACATCCATCACAAATTGTCGCTTATACCACTTTAAAGTACAACAAAATATAAAGTGAGGTCAGAAAGTAATGCACCACATTATATTTCTCAGTTAATAATAGAGAGAAAAATGAATAAATTCTGTACACTTCAAATTTGGAATGCTCTTCTTATGAGTGCAAAATGATACCACAATTGAATAAATTGTACAGTCACACCTAACCATTTATAATGGCATTCAACAAATTTCATTATAAACAGCAAATTATTATCAAATTCCTCATTATAGAGAAATACAATTGAAAATATTTCTAAAAATTTACAAATATTTCCATATTTGTACTGTGTATGGAAGTTGTGCAGTCAACTGGAGCATTTAGCTAGGGAAGTACATTTGAAATGATAAAAACTGAAGATTTTGCAGAGTTCAACCGTACAAGAATCTAACAGAGCTGCTTCTCCTTGAAGACAATGTGTGCTCTCACGTAAGTCTGGCAACATTTGAGGCAATCATAAAATTGGTTTGGACTACTCCCCTAACCACCCTATAATCCTGATCTGGCTCTAACTGATTTTAATATTTTTGATCTACTTAAGGATACACTTCATGGGTCAAAGTTTGAAGATGATGAAAGTGCAACTCAAGCAGTGAAGAAATGACTACGTGATCAGGACAAAACCTTGCACAAGCAAGGCATATATGAACTTGTCTCATGCTGGCATAGAGCCATATAAGTAGATAAAGTTGACATTGAGTGATAGAGATGTTTCAGAACATCTCCATGTGCATTGTGTACACATCTCTTACATTTTTGATAAAACATTCTTGAAAAAAATAACGTGATGCATCATCTGACCTCTCCATGTACTATCCTCTTGAAAGATAACAAATGTATCAGGCTGAAAGGTACAAATATCACAGCCAAGCTGTAAACCATAACACAATGTAAACTGTTCTTCGGATCACATCATCTTACCAATTAGCAGAAGTTTGAAATAGATGCTGAAGTTACTTGTGTTACTGTGTTACTAAGTTATTAATTTTTGCACATTTGTATACACATGTTTATCTTAATTTTCATTTGTTTGACAATTGTTGGTATTTATAATTGATATAATTTATATTTTATCCATTTGAAAATTCACTCCACTCAGATGAAGTGATAAAATACTAGACTTTGCATAACAGATATGCCACCCAGTACTAGACTTTGCATAAGAGATTTGTCAACTAGTGATTGTAACGAAAATCTTTCAATATTATATACTGGTAGCTTTAAACTTTCCAATTTTGTTTTTATGGAAATTATAACTTGTTAATTTTTTAGAGAATTTTATACCTAAAATGTATTTTCTATAGCACCTGCAGTGTCAAGATAAGAGTCGTCATGAACTAATATCTTTAAGTGTAACTTTCACCTAGCACCTTTCAAGTAACCGAAGCTTTGCAATGGGTGTGCTTGCAGACTATCTGCGAGCGTGCCTGCATACTCAGTGACTCGATGAGCATAATTGTGAAAGTTCAAGCGGGGTACATTCGGGAACACTGGCTGGATACAGTGAAGAATTCCTGTATGAGTAAAGTGACTTTCATTTTTGTGTAGGGACATGTGGGAGTCTGGGGTAATGAGAGAGCAGATAGGTTGGCCGCACACGCTGCAACTGTGTCTGTTGGTGGAGCGATGGATTGAGCAGACATTTTGAACGCCCTATGGGAAAATGCACGAACAAATGACTGTATAAGTGAAGATGACTCTTGTTCCATGACTAGAATAAAGGAGTTTGGTTTGAAATGTAGTGTCGCAAGAAAGGAGCGGTTTTGTGGGCAAGAAATAGTGATGGCCAATCAACTGCATACTGGGACCGTCAGTCAACATGTAATGGCGGCTACACTCAAGGAGAGATCTGAGCACCTATGGACCTGTCCGGAGTGCAATGACGATGATCCAACAACTAACTAACTAACTAGTGTAATGATACTCATACTTGAATTATCTAGATACAAAATAAATTGAAAATGAATAACTCCAGTATAGGTAGCAAAGTCAGGACATCATCCAGTCAAATCCCATTATAACAACTTGGTCAAGGCCGACAAATATGTATGTAATAACAAAAATCTGTTATATATAATACAAAAATAAATAATACCGGTAAATATAATTGGAAATTTTTGGAAAAATGTTAAATAGGGAAATTTGTTATAAAAGGATGTGCTTTATGGGGATTCCCCTGTAGTAACATCTCATCTACTCTGTAACAGAATAGAAATATAGTAAAAGTAAAGTTGTACTCTTTCATTACCGGGTACATTGAGGAATATTAGAGAATACAGTGTTAGGCCAGTATTTTTCATTGACCAATGATGTGCCTCCTAACGATGATGAGGTTCAGTCCTCCATATTTGCCAGTGTTACTTTCCATATAGATCAAACTGTGAAAGATCACCAGCTTATTAACCTTAGGCATGCTGTGTTTACAATTACATAATTTCTCTACTGCATCTGACTGAGTTTTTGGAAATGTTACGTAATCGTTGGTGGCTGTTTTGAAATCATGATAACTGTTTTGTTGTTAGAGATATTTAAATAATATTTGTACATATAAATAAAGAATTGAATTCTGCATATATTGGTGTAAGTTTTGTTTGTGCGTGTGTGTGATACGAGATGTGTGAGAAACTGATAAAGACAGATTTAGACCTATCTAGATCTAGACCTATTGTATTTTTGATCAATTTATTAAAGCTGTTGAATATACAATGAAATAAAAGTATATAAATCCTGATTGACTGTCATATCACTTCTCCCTATGCGGATGGCTATAGATTGTGCTGATTTCAAAATCATAATCACACGACATCTTCTGTTGCCATTTTAGAAATAGAACAGGAAGCTAGATAAAATATTTACTGGAGTTGCCAAAGCATTCTAACAAAACAAAAATTACAAATCTGGCTTTTTTTTGGGGGGGGGGGGGGGGGGAAATCACGTTCCACACGCTGGTTGACGGATTTCGCCTTCTGAAATCAAGAAATAACACAATTTGGGCTAAATGTGTCACCTGAATTGTAAACACAGCATGCTAAAGGTTAAATATCTCTTACATTCCTGTCAGTTTTTTTTCCTTCAGCTCATCACTCAATCTATAACCATAATGAAGATTTGTAATGATAGAATCATCCATATCTGATTAGTGTTTAGACCTCAAAATGTTCCTGAGTTTGCCTTTTTGGACTTATCTTGTATTTAGCCGGCTCATAGGTTTCCTGTATGACTAATTAATTTCTCTAGTATTCCATGTCACAGTATGTTTCCAATCGCTGCAGAATCTATGATATCAAAATTTATTTTTAGTCTGCAATGTTTATATATATAAGTATTTGCAATTTAAAAAAAATCATTCTTTAAAACTTGATCTACGGTATATGTATATATACATATATAATCAATAAACCTGTCAGGGTTGTAGGGTTTCCACATTGGATGCTTGAGCACAGAGTCCTCCAGAGATTTCTATCTTCAATGATGTGGAGGAGTGAGAAAACATATTTTTCTTGTCATTTCTTGATGTTGTCTTTATTTGTCCTCCTCTGTTTCTCCCCCTTCAACGGTTGCCTGCAGTATAGTTTTAAAAAAGGAATTATGTCTGCATACATGTCCAAACATGCGTTTTCATCATTTCACTATTGAAAGCAATGATTCTTGTACTTGATATGGGGCAGTAGCTTTTGGGTTCATCTGGAGATTTGTTACTTTTCAGGATTGAAAAGATATGAGAATTTCTCCAGTGTTTATGCAGTCTTCCATTTCTCCAGATCATAGTTATTAGTTGAAGGAGTACATTCCCTGATGTGCCCATGTTTGTTAACTTAAATTATAAATTTTATCTGGTCCAGGAGACTTTCTTGGCTTTAGTTTATTCAGCCCTTATTGGAGTTCCTGCATATTATCTTCAAATATGGATTAGCTAGAATTTTGACTTTTTCTTGCTGCTTTAATAGGTACAGACATTTCTTGTCAGCCTCTGACAACTTCCCTACTTTGTCCACACTGGCAAAAAAGTGGTTAAAGTGTTCTGCCTTTTTATTATTTGTGATGATCATTCTGTTTCCATCTGTCACAGATTTATCATTTGTTCTTCTTTTCCCAGACAAATTGTTGATCAGCACCCAAGCCTTTCTACCATTTTTCCTTAGATCTAAATTAGCACATGTTTTTGCCCACTTATCATGTTTGGCCTTCTTCACTATTAGTTTTACTTTAGCACATGTTTTATTGTAAAGGATTTTTGCTTCTTGTGAAGGTGTGATCTCAAGGGCTTCTCTTTTTTCCTCTCAAGATTTCCAGCTTGCATTTCTTTATTGTAGAATGGTTTGTAAGATTTCCTACTGCCCCTTGGGATTCTTTGTGATGCTGAATTAAGGATATCTTCTCTCAGCTCAGCAGTAGTTTCTACGTCATTGCTTTTGATATTACATGGTTTCCCACTGCCTGCTGCAGATCTTGATAACTGAGGCGACGTCTGATCTCGTTTGTAAATACTATCTTTTGTACTGGCATTATATTGCTGGGAAGTCTGTGGATTTTCAGCTCACCCCGGGCCAGCCAGAGAATAACTATCACACCTCCAGGAAGGTAGGTTTCAACCTATGCACTGCTCCGAGTCACTGTAGCCAAGATAGGGTTCCCAGTGCTCATTCCCCGCCAACAATTGATTACTGGTTATGCCAAACTTCTCTATTGCTCCAGGCATGCAACCAAATGTTCAAGTCAAAAGGATTGTCAAGTCCTGAGTCATTGTGCCTCTATGATAGGCATCAGCCATAAAAAAAAATAGTTCTGTCAGTATGAAGGTTCCTCCTTCCTAGTGCTGCGCAGTAAATATCTGGCTCTATCCCAACTACAGAGGGTGCATACATATACAAAAAACAAGAAAGCATAAAATATATTAGTTAGTTATTCCTCTAGGGCCAAAGATGGCACATAGGGCGGATGTCATAGATTTCAATGTCTTGCGTTTTATTGCAATTTGTCTTAGTTCTTCATTGTTTCTGATACCGATGGTGAATCGCTCTCTTGTAATAGTTCTATGTAAGGTCTTTCTTGGTCTTCCTCATTTTCTCTTGCCGATTAGTGGCCACATCAAAGCTTTTGGTATCCATTCGCAGCATGTGTCTGATGTAATTCCAGTGATGCTGTAAATACATTGCAACAAAAAAATAAATGCATGAGAAGCATAACTGTATAGCTGACGTGCAATGAAGCTTCTATAAGATAACCTCAATATAACGGCATGTCATCTACTAAGGTTTTCTGTTGCATGGGTGGTTTTTCAAGTGAGCCATTGGTAAGACCCACAGACACAAACCATATAGGGATATTCCAAAGAGATCTAAGAACATTCCATTTTGTAAGCAAGACATCACAACCTGTGACCACCTGAACACAAGGTGAATGGCTTAACCACTACTCCATGGAGATCTCCTGTGATTCATGCAAGCAGATTATATGATTCATGATTTATATATATATATATATATAATATTTATAATTTGGTACACATTAGCTAATGAAATTCACTGTTATTTTCTTCATCTCTACCAATACAGGAAATATCTAAAATAAAGATAGTGATGGTTCACAGTTATCACAGCCGAATCACTGTCAACAGCACCAAATCTACAGTTTCTTCATATAAAACATCAAGAATGCCTTCACTCAAGGATGAATTCAATGAGGAAATGAGAGAAAATATGCCAGAAAATACTTTGTAGCAACAAGATAGTGGTTATGAGTTCCATAGCAATAATCTTTTAATACCAAGTTAATTAAGCTTGGATGGTGGTAACATTACTTGATATACAAAAATTAGCGAAACCAGTAAAAACTGTATTTTGATGGGGTGTTCTTCAAGAAAATATGGGGTTATTTCTAAAGCTTCGTTGGTAACCTTAAGTGAAAACTTCTTTGGCCAGGTTCTTGTAACTGTAGAGCAGTATTTTTATATTGTTATATTACATCACAGAGTAATAACCATTAAAAATATAGATTGCATAAAAAGATTTTTGAAAAAAGTTGTAGCATATCCTATTTAGAATGTAGCTATCAACCCAGAATTTTTGGGGTGTATTGATTTTCTTGGCACTATTTATGATCAGTAGTTTGCTAATGCTTTCTAATCAGTCTGAATGCATAACTGCATGTAACAGAAATTCAACCTGGTACATGGCTGTCAGAGATGCACTCTGTACATTTCCACCCCAGAACCGGATGATAGAATGCATGCAGGTCTGAAATCTCAGTATTACAGACTGATCTCATAGCATACAGAACTGAAATCTCTGAAAACTGTCCTGAACTCTCCATACATACCTTTAATTTTAACCAGATTGACAAAACACTTAGCCATGATAAGGATTTACAACCATGTAGGCCCTACATCAAGTGGTGACTATCAAAATAAGTTTTTGGCTATATGTAAGATCCTTTTCATTTTTTAGGTGGTTATTTCGTGGGTTGTAAATATATAGTTGTAAATATATATATTTATACTACCTGCCATTAAAAATATTACTTTATTTTATGAACAAATTCATCATACAAATACATATTTTACATTACATGAAGCTACTTATTTACATTTTTGATACACTTGATGACCCAAGTGTACTGTATTATTAAATATCAGGCAATATTTCTTTTCACTTTGTGTCTTGCAGCATCAGGGTGTTCTCTGGAGACCTCATTTGTGTGTGCTTCATATATGTTTTTTTTCGTTAACTCTTTTATTTCTGTAATCCATATTTTGCATGGTCTGCCCATCTCCATCATGTCTGTATAAGTGTGTTTTCAGGGGCACTATCTGATAGTAGTCTGGAAGCATGTGAAAACCACTTTTCTGTTGTCTTCTGATGTAATCTAGGATTGGCATTGTGTTTGTTAGTCTTCCTATGTTTTCATTTCCGATTCTGTCTGTTATTGTTACTCTGAGAATTCTACGTAGGAATATAAGACAATTTATAACAATATTCTAAGCAGCTGTCAACCTTGTAGGGAGTCACACTGTCATGAAGTAACAACCATCATTTATACTATATACAGATACCCCACTCCCCCAAAACTCTACTGTATCATTACATGCTGGCAAAAACATTTCATACCATTAGACCTAAAAAAATAATTGTGGGTATTTTGCTCCATTTCTCAATGATTGTTAGCTGAAGATCATGCACATTCTTGATGTCATGCTGGAGAATCTTTCTGTTCAAAGTTCATACCCTCTGTGTTCAATCAGGCTCAAAGTTTGCAGGCCAGTCCAGTACCACAAAAAGACTGCAATGCTAAGAAATATTGTGTTACATTAACATCATCTTTCTGCAGGATTACAGTATTGCCGTGCACGGACGTACCTTCAAATACATGCAGATAAGGAACACCCGTTGCATTCCGAAATACAGAAAGTTAAAGGCAGCAGACTCAAGAGAGGAAGGTCGTGGATGGGACGTGCTGAGGATGTCATACAAAGCGTGTGCAGATTACAGGATGTGGCAGCAGGTGCGGAATGGATAGGTCTACCCACAGATTTCAAAACTTGTTTGAGAGTAGTAATATCACTTAGCAGGGAATGCAGAGAATGGTGTCCCACAGCTGTGGAGAAAGAAGTGCAGGCTTTAATCAGTGAGAATACCAAAGAGGGGGATGTGATTATATACACTGATGGATCTGTAATTAGACATATTTGCAGTGCTTGGGCCTTTACAGCTCAGTGCGCAGGTAAAACAATCAAGGAGGAAAATGGTGCCTTTGTGGTCACTATGACCATGGAGACTATGGCGGTGACCAAGGCATTTGAGTGGCTACGAATACAGAAGATAACGCAGGTCTGCATTTTGAGTGACTCTATGAGTATGATTAAGAAGGTACAAGTGGGTCTCGTTCGTGAACAGTGGATTGAGGCCTTGAGAAAGGCGAGCTTGAAAGTGGTTACATTTATTTTTGTGCCGGGACTTGTGGGTGTTTGAGGCAATGAAAGAGCGAATCAACTGGCATCGTGCGTGATTGTGGCACAGGGCGATGGGGCAATGGATCGCGCTGACGTTTTGAACTCCTTAAGAGATATAACACGCGAGAGTGAGACTAATGTGGATGATGATTCCTTTTCAATGGCTAGGATTAAAGATCAGGGATTGAAATGCGGTGTTGCTAGAAGTGAACATTTTGGAGGGCGCAGAAGAATGATGGTCAACCAGCATAGGACCGGTACTGTCAGCAGAAGTGTCATAGCGGATACACTCAAGGAGAGATCAGAGCAACTATGGATGTGTCCAGTTTGCAGTGATGATGATCTGATGACTAACTAACTAACTTCTGCAGGATGATGCTAGATGCGATTTCTGATATCAGCAGAGGATACATTCAATCAACCATATACATCACATGTCATATACCTATTTTCTTCTTCTTTGCGTTCGTTCTCAAACTCCTGAAGATTAGCAGGATGTAGTCCGGAGAACGGAATGTGTTGTGTCATGGTTTACAGCATTGCTGCGATATCTGCACCTTTCGACCTGACACATCAGACTTCAGCATGGCTTTGGGTCACTGACCCTATATGAGATGGGACAGCCAACTCCATCCCATAACCTTCTTAGTTCCCTTTTACGACATGCATGGAAGGTAAACAGTGTTGCTAATCTTTGCCCCCCTTTTGGGCCCCGACAACACACGGGCGAATATACCTATTCAAGAATGATTTGCTTGTATGAACTTATAATGTCTAGTCTGCGCACGCAATATAAATTAGAGGGAACATTGGCTGACAAGCCCCCAAGTTCCATGTGTATGAGCTGCTGTTTTAATTGTTATTTGGAAGTAAGTGTGTATAAACATTTCCTACAATCTCTCTGGTCAACATTCCAATGCTGAACATACTAATAGGTTGTCATCTATCTATCTATCTATCAATAATAAACATGTAAACCATCAGAGTCTTAGATATACCATATTAAATGTATTAACACAAAGTCCTCCAGCGATTTCTATTTTCAATGATGCAGATGAGTGAGGAAGAATCTCGTCCTATCCAGTCCTTGATGTTGCCTGTCCATGCTTTTCTTTGTCCTCGTCTGTTTCTTCCACCTTTGACTGTTCGCTGTAGTATTGTTTTTGACAAGGAATGCACATTTGCCATCACTCTTGTAAGAATAGTTTGACATAATAAAAACGTTAAAATACTTTTTTTTATAAGAACAAATAATGGCTTTTCACTTGCTAAAACCTGACAAAATTTTGCTAAATTTCAATGTGATTTAGCTTGTTATATAAGCCAAAATGGAACAATTTGTTATTTTGTATGTGAAACACAATTTGGAATCATCATCACATTGACAGGAAAATGAGGATATATATAACATTATAATCACTTGCACACATTCTGGGTTTGGAAATCATCCACTTGCATAAAAAGTGAAAACATGCCATAATTATGTTGTATTTTTAATGTTGGCTAGTGTATGCTTCTATTTGCCAGCTTCATAACTCATGTATTGAATTTTAATTAGTTGTGGATTGATGTAAAAGGTAGTATAAATTTGTACCTTTAAAAAGTTCATTGAAGAAAAATTATAATTTGAAGTGAACTATAAAATTTAATTTTATAATGTTGAGAAAACTCTTCAAAATATGTATAGTTATATATACATATAAATATATATGAAAGTGGAATGAGCGATGTGCATTATCTTCTTCTTCTTCTGCGTTCGTTCTCAAACTCCTGCAGATTAGCAGGATGTAGTCTGGAGAACAGAATGCGTTATGTCATGGTTTACAGCATTGCTGCGATATCTGCGCCTTTCGGCCTGACACATCAGACTTCAGCATGGCTTTGGGCCACTGACCCTATATGGGATGGGACAGCCAACTCCATCCCATAACCTCATTAGTCGCCTTTTACGACATGCGTGGAAGGTAAACAGTGTTGCTATTCTTTGCTCCCCTTTCGGGCCCTGGCAACACACGGGCGGTGCATTATCTAATTCAAAATCTATTATCTAGTACTTGACTGTCTTAAGTAGGCAACTTCAACTACTACTTGCTTCTGTCTCTAGAGGTATCCATTATTTATAATGTTCACAATTTTCTATGCATGAAGTTTAAGCATTACCTAGCATTTACTCTTTCATCTCATAGATTGTTACAGCTTTCCAACACTTACAAATATGTCAGAGAAATGATGAATGCCTCCTTTTTAATGTTTATGATGAGATCATCCATACATTGGCACCTCTTAACACACATTTATAGCAGTCTTTAAGATTGTTCACATTTCTCTGTTAATTCCTGTGATTCTTGAGTATAAAACTATAAATTTTGTTGTATAGAAATCTGTATGTAATCTAAGAACTAATAACTTTGTAGTCATGTGCACAAAGAGGAAAATGTAAGTATATGTATATCTTCAAAGACAGATGTGTCGGGTTAAGGGCGCAAGTAAAACGTCAACACATCGATTTCCATTCTCTGGACTACATCCTGCTGGAAATCTAGTAGGACCATTATCCTCCTGCTACAAGAGAGATCTAGTGGGAGTTTAAGAATTAACGCAGAAGAAGCACAAGTATAATTGTGTGTATAAGTGCCATAGGTACTATATCTAGTGCCTACCACATATATCGACTGTATACGAAATGTCGATGAACTTGCATATTATGCACAGGTTCATTTCAAGTGTGTAATAGTGTGCACACTTGTCATTGAAATTAGACAGTGTAGCCAGAAAAAGAAAATGGCAAATTTTATCAGAGATTACATTATGCCATGAATGTGCATCAAAGGAGAAGGGATAATCCTAGAGTATGGGGAGGGGGTGTTAGGGGTATGTTTAGAACTAATTCTAACCCTAGCACCCACTACCCCTCTTAAATGCTATATATCTATGACTCAAGGGAGACAAGCTGTGTTACTTCCTTATCAGTTAAAGGGAGATACGGCAGTCATTTAGTCTAATAAAAATGAACCAGCAGAGTGAATCAAACAATTTTTTTCTGCTACATGCTGCAACTGTATTTTACCAGAAGTTATCATCTGGATGGGACTAAATCAAAATACAGGATATGATCATAAAATGTACTAAATTATGAGGCATGTTTCAACTGCAGTGACTAGAATAGGGCATCACATGCTTGTTTCTATAGATAATGCTACGATGAAGACATCATGCATTGAGAAGCAAAATAAATGTCTATATGATGTACATGGAATATGATTTGTGTATATAATATATGTAGCATTTCGTCTACGTCATGTGGCAGCCACTACAAATCATTGTGTAAATAACAATGGATTTTCCATAAGACTGCCTTGCAGTCTGCACAATGTACTTGTATGAACTACATACTTTTTACATCATCTGCTACAAGGTGCAGTGAATCTGTAGCGAATATTACTTTTAAGAAGCTTCTGATAGGGATTGTCCTTCAGGGTATGACTAAATATATGTACATGTAAAAAAGTAAAAAGTAAAGTAACCCATAGCATTTATTAATGCCGTAGGGGTGTGAGATGTTAGTGATCTCACATTTCACAGGCTCTGCAAATGAGGGCGGTAGCCATCTCCTCTCCCTCGCAGTCTTTACTTCCTGGATTAATCCGGTACCCATTTAAGGCTGGGTCGACCTGGGAGCCGTTGCGATCTGAAAACATTTCCGCCTCAGCTGGGGAATGAACCCAGGACCACTCATATGCGAAGCCAGTGCGCTAACCACTGCACTAACGCGGCTCCCGTTATGTGTATGTACATGTACACACCCACCATTCAGAGGCACATCATCAAAGACATCACAAGTTTCTATTGTAGATCCAACACAGGAGGGAAATGACAAAACAGGATCTTTAGAAGAGATGCATAGGTCAATAATCATAACAATGCTAGTCTGTGAGGGTGAATGTCATGACAAGGTTAATGTGGTTGAACAGATAAAGTTCTAGAGATTGCTGAGAGGGCATTACAGTAAGAGATGCCCTGAATAAGATGGAGGAAAAAATTCCAGCGTTAGATGAGTGTGGTGGAATTGTCAACATTATTCTGGCAGATATAAGTAACATGTTTGTATAAGATACGAGAAACATGTTTGTATAAGATATTATAAATAACATGTTTGTATCCGATACAATAAGTAACATGTTTGTATAAGATACAATAAGTAACATGTTTGTATAAGATACAAGAAACGTGTTTGTATAAGATACAAGGAACATGTTTGTATAAGATACGAGAAACATGTTTGTATAAGATACGAGAAACATGTTTGTATAAGATACAATAAGTAACATGTTTGTATAAGATACAAGAAACGTGTTTGTATAAGATACAAGGAACATGTTTGTATAAGATACAAGGAACATGTTTGTATAAGATACGAGAAACATGTTTGTATAAGATTAAGTAACATGTTTGTATAAGATACAAGGAACATGTTTAAGATATAAGGAACATGTTTGTATAAGATACAAGAAACATGTTTGTATAAGATACAAGGAACATGTTTGTATAAGATACAAGGAACATGTTTAAGATATAAGGAACAAGTTTGTATAAGATACAAGGAACATGTTTGTATAAGATACAAGGAACATGTTTAAGATATAAGGAACAAGTTTGTATAAGATACAAGGAACATGTTTGTATAAGATACAAGAAACATGTTTAAGATATAAGGAACAAGTTTGTATAAGATACAATGAACATGTTTGTATAAGATACATGGAACATGTTTGTATAAGATACAAGGAACATGTTTAAGATATAAGGAACAAGTTTGTATAAGATACAAGGAACATGTTTAAGATATAAGGAACAAGTTTGTATAAGATACAAGGAACATGTTTGTATAAGATACAAGAAACATGTTTAAGATATAAGGAACAAGTTTGTATAAGATACAAGGAACATGTTTGTATAAGATACAAGGAACGTGTTTAAGATACAAGGAACATGTTTGTATAAGATGTAAGGAATTTGTGAATGTTGTGCAATCAGCATACAATTTTGTCAATGAATTCTCATTCTGTTATACAAATGTGATGAACACAGTTTTGTCAGCCGCAAGTTGAACCTCTAGTATGTACACATTTCCTATTAAACATTACTCATAGAAATATTTTGATTAGTAAGATAAAATGGAGACATTAGATCTGAAATAGTGTATCAATATTTTATTTGTGTGTCCATGTCACAAACATTAGCTGTATACATCATCATCATCTAGTTAAACATATTCTACAACTAGATGAAAATTGTTATTTACTGACAACAATAAAGTGAAACAAAAATGTTTTGAATACAATAAAGAAACTTGATTGAATTTCATGTCGTTTATTTGTTTTTTTATAAAGTTAGAATGACATTAATTAATAGAACTTCAATTTACAGTATTCTGGAGAAGATCCATGGCTGTTATGATTCTCTTAGTAGATGGAGGCACTGCATGCTGATGATTGTTCCATTAACTGCCTACTGTGCAGATAGAACTGTATCATCAGAGATAGGTGCAGTCTACTTACTTCGTTGGGTGATAAACTCAATGGCAGAGAATCAGAATACATACTGTGTTTGGTGATGGATTGAAAGGCCATCACAAGATGAAACGAGTGCATGAGAAATGCACAGGTAAAATCCCAGCCCCCTGAAATTTTTGGTGAAGCAGCACCTTGTCTAGAAAGGTGTATCCCTTGAGTGTAATTCAATTGTCATTGTTGCCCAACATGGCTGATACAGAAGAAATTAGGTCTGGGACCGTAGCACACGGTGGTGATGGAATGGTCTTCCTACACAAGGAATAGTGCGCCGGCTGTGAATCTCATCATTGGAGGAAAGACATACAATGGGTGACCCTGGCAAAATATGAGCTCATCTTTAACATATGCCCCCTCTGAGTAGATGACTTTTTCAATAGGCATTGCATTAAACCCATTCACTCCCTTAGCAGCCAAAATGTTTGTCGGTACAGTATTAAAATTTCAGAAAAACAAGATCTGTTTTGGAATTTTGTTTTACCAGATATCTAGGGCTTTCCTTATGTAAATTATGCCTATATGTTTGGAGTAGTTAACAGTTACAGACTGATGTGCAAGGGAGACTGCTTTGCAGCTTTTATTTGAACATTTATCAGCAAACAAATTGACACAAGTAAATGAAGCTCACATGGAACTGGTGCTCATTTTTTTCCTCTCGCATGTTACATGACAAATAAATTTATCTTACATGACTTTCACAAATATATGCTCACAAATCAGTACCTCTTTCATTTATCTGTTAATTTGACCTTGAATCATAAAAATTGTATTTTATATTAATTTTCTTGCACAATCACTTCTGATTTGTGCAGAGTTATTCCCCTTGCTCTCTAAGAGTATGAACAAACAGAACAAACCAATGTCTTTGCTGGTATCAATATTTTCAGAAAAATGAGATCCTTCTGGAAAGCCTGTTTCACCAGATAATATCAAGGGCTTTCTTAATGTGAATTAAGCCTGGAGTTTCTCCTGAATGGCTAGTATTGAAAGGGTTAAGTCGAAGTCTCCTGAGTATGAAAGTGCTCTGAGAAACCACCCCACTTCGCATAGTATATATAAGAGCAAGTTATTTGCAATTTCTGGGGATAGTGACAAAGAAACAATGAGGAGACTTAGGAGGTTTGGAGGTGGAGTTGGCTGTACCATCTCATAGAGGTTCAAATTTACATAGAAATCATGTTGAAGTTGGATGTGTCAGGCCAAAAGGCACAGATATCACAACCAAGCTGTAAACTATGACAGTGCATTATTTTCTCCTGACTACATCCTGACAATCTGCAGGAGTTTAAAGAATGAATAAGATGAAGAAGATGCTAGAGCGAACGCATAAGAATAACATCAGGTCATACAAGTGTATATAGACAAACATAATAAGTTACACATGCTTGTGTTGATTTGTGAAGGAAGATTTTAAATATATAATGGCAAAATGAAATCGGGAATGAAGCAATGATCTCATTTTCCTACAAATCGTGTCTAGAAGATGGAGGCAGAAATATATACTTTGAGAAAGACATACATTGACAATGATGCGTTTACAGAGAAAAACACAGAGAAAAGTCTAGAGCAACTGGAGGAAGAGAGATAATGAATGTGTTGTTGTTTGTCCATCACAAGTGATGATGACCATTTGTTACATCCACTTTTGAAAATTCAATTTTAGTTATGTCCTTGATTATGAGTTAGTAGATGGCTAATGAGCCCTATTCGAGCTGTAAATGTCCTTGGACAGTTCGGGCATGGAATGATCACAGTAGATGGATCTTGGTATATCTGTGACTTTCTAGCTACTCTGCTGTTGAGCTGCTGCATTTATCCTCTTTTCACAAGATGATGCGCTCTTTTTGATTGTAGAATGACATGTAGATCTATTTTGTGCAAGTTCTTCCCATGTATCTTGGCCTATTTCAAAGGCTTTCAGTGAGGTCTTTAACGAGTCCTTGTAGCGCTTCTTTTGGCCACCTTGAGATTGTGTACCCTTCTCCAGCTCACTATAGAGAAGTATCTTTGGCAGATGATGGTCTGGAATATGCACCAAATGACCTGCCCAACGAATCTGTGTCTGCATCAGGATAGTGTCAATGCTGGGGATACCAGCTCTATCAAGAACAGTGGTATCTGGAATCTTGAATCTTTGTGGATGTAAAAATGACTTGCACTGGGGTTTTGATTAAAGTGAGGAGTAGTTGTGCAAAACATCAACCTCACTCTCTTGTCGGATCTCATTTGAATGATAATGAATGTGCTGTGATGAGGACATCACATAGAAACACCTGGAGATGAGATCTAAGGACAGAGTACATTGAAGAGAATTCACCCATGATCTTTGCTGTTCAATGGTTATGAGTATGATTGATTCTATAATCTTGTATAAATAATGAATCGCTTCTAGTCAAAGACCATAATTATGATCTCTCAATGTTTAACCCTCTCAATCCTATTTCGGCTGTTCCCAATTCATTTCCAGAATGGCAGCGCCTTGCAGACATCAACATAGTGATTTAAATTATTTGTCTTCACTATTTACATGTGAATAGACATGCTAAATTTAGCTCTCATGTGAGTAGCAATAATGGTGGCTCAAATAGCAGTTTTCTTATTGTTTTTAAGAGCTGTGGTAGGTTTATTTTGGCCTTAAAAATTCATCAAACATTGATCGGAATGGACCATGTACTTATGATTCCGATGAGGTTGATAGGTAATTTTTAAATGAAATTTTAGATGAGAATGAATCGGGCTTTGATGGAAATTAGTTGTTGAAAATAGTGACAATCTGCAGTGTACGCCTGATGTGCGGCCCACCACCCAATAACAGCCAAACCCAAAACCTGGTAACAAATTAGAATAGTTAACACAGCTGATCTATGGCAATAATAATGAATTTCACAAGGAAATCAGGTCCTGCAAATGACATTGGTGCAGATTGCTATGCTATTAATTAGGCCTGGACTTCTTTCACTATTTCTACACGAGTCATTATTTGAGCTATGTGCAGAACAAACCAATGTCTACGCAGGCATCAAAACTTTCAGAAAAATGAGATACATCTTGAAAGCATGTTTCACCAGATAATATTAATGGTTCTTTTTATGTGAACTAGGTCTATATGTTTAGAGTTCTTGATTCTTGATTAGAAACTGGCCTCACAGCACGTGGGGCATTCCCATAAGTGCTCCACCCTCTGTTCCAGCAGCCATTCGACTCGATGGTGTTTCAAGTCTAATGCCACATAAACAGACTTCAACATCAGGGCACAACTCTGGCCCTTGCAACAGGTTCCTTTGTTGTTCTGCCCACCCATGCCGTGCCTGTAACTAGTTCAAGCACAACGTCGGCCTGTCGGAACAACATGGTAACTGTTATTGAAGGTTACGACTACGGGAGTGTATAGATGATGTGCCATGAAGCTTCTATAAGAAGATAATCTCAATATAAAAGCATGTCATCTACTAAGGTTTGTCTAGTGAGCCATTGGTGAGACCCACAGAGTTCTATATGTTTATATGTCTTGGAGTTCTAGGTCTATATGTATATAACAATACAGAATGTTGTAGTCAGCCAGTGAACTGCTGAATGTGACTGTAGTGTCAAGTGTAATGTACAGAAATATATTTGAAAGTATAAACAAATATTTTATCTCAATGATAACTCCACATACATGGCACAAGGACTAAATGTAATTTTTAAGGTTAGACCTCTGGTCTTATTCTAAGTCCAGAGAGTTAATGATGCATGCACAAGATATTAACATTGATAATGGTATGATAGCTTTTACAGGCAGACTCCAATTAAAACAGTAGACCTACATGAAAAAACAAACCCTGGGTAATAAACAGTTGACATGAAACAGGTGCTCATTTTGTTTCCTCTTGTTTGCTACATAACAAGTAAACTTGTGTTATATGACATTCACAAAGACATGTTCACAGATCAGTACCTCTTCCATTTATCTGTAAATTAGACTTTGAATCATAAAAATTGATTGCAAATTTTATTTTTTATTTATTTTCTTGCACAATCACACCTCATTTTTGTTAAGTTATTTCCCTTGCTCTGGGAATTAAGTTCTACATTTTTCCTGATCGGCTGGGACTGAAAGTGTTAACTTGTCATGAAATATAGTGTTTGTTTTTAAACTATAGCTGAACAAAATGTATACTTCTGATCACGAGTATGATTTATTCTATAATCTTGTATAAATTACAAAATCCCTCCTAGTAATGTTTGATAATTGATCAGTGAGACTTCAGTAAAACTTTATAACAACAGTTACTTACGTAAAACACAAGTTACTTCTAGTAACTCTAGTAATGTTTGCTAACGAATCAAAGAAGCAATTAACACCTGATATTAATTTAACATTTTAACATTTCTATTCAGAAATTTTAGCAGATATCCACATTTGTAGCTACACGTGGTATAGTGCTTTTCACTCTTTGCCGTACATACAATATTTACAATCTGCAGTACTTCTTCATTTTGTTTTTGGTCTGTATAACCATAATAATCCATCAAATGCAGCTTAAATTGGCCGTAGAGAAGCTTTCTGTTTAATCGTTGAACCTTCACTACACCAATGAATGAACAATACAGCTGCAGCCAATCGACAGCGAAGTTCATATTTCTCAATATCATGGTACCATTCCACACTACCCCAATGGTTTGTCTGAAAGAGAAAACAAGTCAATGAAGGACTACATTCAAAGAATATGTCAAACAACTAGTTATATAAATGTTTAGTTTTTTTTTTTATACTTACTTCTTAGGTCTGTTTAAATTACCTGAAACCATAAACTATTTCCTTCTCAGTTTGTTTAATGCCACTATTTTAAAATCAGTATCATAACGCTTGCTGCTTGTTATCATACACCTTCACAATTCTCTATTGTCAATGTTAGTAATCAGTTCCAAAGTTGAATGTCTTCAATGCTATGTCTTTCCTCTTGAAATTGTACATGTTGTCCTGATGTTCACCATACCACCTTGCCTCCAGATGTGCTCCCAAAACATTGATTTTTTTAGATGAGTCTGAAGTTTTCTATAATTATTGATCTCATGTAGAACATCTTTATTATTTTTTGTATCTGTCCACACAATTCTTCTGTACCTGCATATATGTGCCCTACAGTGTTCTTAAACTTTAGCAACAGGACAAGATTCATACCTGTTTCAAAAATAATTCACACTACAGATAAGTTACCCAATATAACAATTTTTACATGTACATTAACGCAGGTAGCACAAAGTTTGGTATGTGATCTTCAAATAAAATCAACTTTTGCAAATTTGTCTACATTTGTTTCTATATAATAAGTTATTGGTAAAGTGCAGATGACAGTATTTTGCTGTAGTTTTTTTGTTTGTTTGTTTTATTTTGTGTGGAACACAAATTCTACAATGTAAATTATTCAAGAAATTATGGGTTTATTAATACTGTTTGTTTGAGAACCCCAGGAATTGCGAACGATTAGCTCTTACTTCCTATGTGCAGTGGGGTGACTTTTTTTCATAGCTTTTTTTCATACCCAGGAGACTTCAGCTTTTGGCTTAGTGCAATGCCAATTGGAGGATCCTTCTACTCAGAGAGTGTATATAATTGTATAGATGACATGCTACAAAGCTTCCATAAGAGGGTATCAATATAACAGATATCATCAACTGTTTTTTGTTGATGCAACTGCATGTGTGTTTATTAATATAAAGAACTATATTTGGTACATGTTAGGCAAATGTGGCCTCATCAGGTGATAACAGTCCATCTTTTTAATAATAGGTTTTATTTAATTGAGTTTCTTTGATGCTGAGATAGAAAACGCGAAGCACCTGCTAGCGCTAATTCGATCTGCGCGTAACGCATTGAGATCCCCACCCTCCAAGGGTGTTCCAGGGGAGAGGGATCCTCTCAGTGCGTTACACACAGATCTTAGTCTGGAGAAAGCAACACACTGTGACATGGTTTATAGTTTAGTTGTGATATAATTCAGTCTAATGCATCTGACTTCAAGAACACTTTGACTAATGGATAAGGACAGCTAACTTCACCCCAAAACCTAGTTAGTCATGTCATGACATGCATTGTAAGCAGCAATATCGCTATTCTTTGATCCTCCTTTGGGCCCTGGCAACACATGGGTGGATATCGATAGATCCATATTTTTCTATGATTAATAGGATGCTAGAGTTGACATTTCCTGCATCCTGCTGGTGCCTTTGCTTCCCCATATTTGTTGTTGTACACATTTATTGAGCTGGATTGACCCTGGAGTCACTTGTGAGAGAAATAAATCCCCCCTTACATGGGAACACAACCATGGAACATTGGGATAGAAGTCGGTATACTAAAAACTTCACTAAGAGCTTCTAATGTTAGGAGAGAAATGATTAATAGGAGAAATATATAAACAAATATGGTTCTTACACAAGAGATTAGAGAAACTTTTGGATATCAAGTCCTGAAAATAAATACATATTACTCAACAACAATCAACATAAGCAAACCATTATTTTTAGTAGCTGTATTTACTGCAATGAAGGAAAAGTCAAATTAAAGCTATACTGAACCCGAAAAATAACCATCAAGATACACTGGCAAACCCTCACATTAATTATCAACAAAACTAGTAACTGAAACAACCAATAATGCTATATGAATAATTAAATTACTTATAAATGGTACAGAAGTGTCTATTTTAGCAACATAAAATCCACAGACTCCCCAGCAATATAATACCATTTTAATAGCATTGTGTCAAAGGTCATAAGCCCATGGAGAATTGGATCAGCAACCAACCAACCATCAAACATTAGGTGGAGATAGTCAAGATTTCTAGGGCATGTGCTGAGAACACAGTTTGAACACTTAATAACCACTGAAAAGATCAAGGGGAGAAGAGATGGTGACGACAAAGAGAAAAGTTGCCAGATGGACTAGTATTAAGTTGCAAGATGGACTAGTATTAAGTTGCAAGATGGACTAGTATTGTGGCATGGTAGAAGTTCACCAACCGAGATTATCGGCAACACAAGAGACAGAGAGTCGTGGAGAAACATGATCGCCTACGCAATTCGGCATGGCACTTGATTGATAGAATAGGTACACTGAATGCAAGACAGCCTGATATCTCATTGTTGTAAATGTCATTGTATCTTGAGCAGAAGATCCACGTAATACCCAGGAGTTTGGAAGTACCTATCTCAAGCTTAAATCTACATTATATCTGATGCATAACATCTAAACAGATCTGGCCAATTTCTTGTGTTCTGTGTAGTAGAAGGTCAGTAAACAATTCTTCATTTGTTCATCCTTTAAATTTGTAACTATATTAATGTTTGTACTATATACTATTAATTTGTATTTATATTTTAATGTTGGCTCTGTTGCAGATTGATAGGTATCAGTGATAGGTATCTCAGACGACCAAGAAACAGGTAGGTTCAAACCCCACTGCAAGCTATTGTGCTTTCGGATCATTAAGAAAAGAATGGCAACCTACTGAATGTATAATATTGCCTGGAAAATCACTACAGCCATAAAATGCTGGGTTTATCACTACATTCTGAATAGGACATGCTACCAACTATATTTTAATATTCATTCTGTCTGTATATTGAAGGAGCCTGAAAGGGGAGCAAACAATAGCAAAAATATGGCCTGTCATGGATATCATAAGAGGCAACTAAATATGTTTCTGGGGTGGGGCTAACTGTCCCACTCATGAAAAGTCAAAGGGATCCAATAGCCACACCGAAATCATGTGTCAGACTGAAAAGTGCAGACATTACAGTCCTGGTGTAAACCATGACACAAAGCGATTTGTTTTGTTTTTTATGCTATTATAATAACCTGTAAGAGTTTGAAGATGAATGCAGAAGAAGAATATTTATCAACAATTTTTGTTAAAATGTAACATTCTATGAATGTCCTCTGACCTCCAGGTCAAAACATTTTTTATATGATTTATGTGATCAGCCCTTTCCTACTTTTTTCAGTATTTTGTTCACTGTATCAGTGTATTTTTTATACTAACTTCCATATCACATCACATACAGCAAACTGTACAACTTTCTGTTCCCTGATTACCAGATCATCTGACCTCTGCCTGTGACAATGGACTATCAATTATTTTGGAATGGGATTAGAAAAGAAACATGACCAATCACCATCAAGTGTCTACTATTTTAGATCATTAGAAAATTAAGCAGATCAGCAAACTACCTTGAATGATAAGAAGATATTCCATTATGAAGGTCACATGAAGTACTCAAGAATGTCATATCAACTCTTATGATAACTATGTAGTAGTTATATCTTCTTCAGCGTACATTCTCAAACTCCTGCTGAATTCTCTTGTAGCAGGACATGTCCTACTAGATTTCCAGCAGAATGTAGTCCAGAGAATGGAAATGCGTTGTGTCGCCGTTTTTTTGCGCCAATGGCCCGAAACATCCGTCTTCGGCGGTAAGTAGTTATTTAAAGTAGTTATATTAGAAGTAGTGTAATAAAGAAACAAATATTCATAAAGTGTTAAAAAAAAGAACTTAGACGAAAAGTCATAAACGGCACACAAGAGACTGAAAGAAATGTCACATTAAATTTTAAATTATTTAAATAAAATAATAAATTTGTTACAACTAGAAGCTACTAACTTGAAATAGTTGTTCAAGCCTGGCCAAGTCCACGGCTGTCTCCACTGAGATGTGTTTATCAACTAGTGCCATAATGATAAGCACTGACTTGATGGTGTCCACAGCATAATGGTAGCCTGATTTGAATGGAGGAATATGCTCATGTTTCATCTTATATAACAGTCATATAAAAATGAGTATTATTTTTTCATTATTAGACAATTAGCACAAATACAACTGTGACAAAATTCATCTACATTTTCTAGACTGTAGTCTATCCTGCTGGAAACCTAGTAGGGCCATTACCCCTGCTATACTATGTTCACTCTAAGATTGAAGTGGGTCAAAACATGCCCCTATATTACTCTGCGACAATAGGTGATTTTTAAACAGCTGATGACATGTAAAAACAATATTATTTAATGTAAAACATTTAAAAACAATACTTTAACAACATTTTAAAACGCAATTTAAAAACAATAGTATTGGGCACTTAACAATCGATTAATGCGTTCTGCATCCAACAACCAATCAGAAGTACTGACCCACTTCATTCTTAGAGTGAACAGAGTTTACAAGAGAGATCCAGGGAGGGTATGAGAATGAACACTAAACAAAAACTATAATATTGAATAAATTTGTGTAAACATCACAAAGGTCAAGATGGATTGATGAAAACACCACAATGTCATGGCCATGGTAGTGTAATGTTATGCCATTTGCCAGCTGATCAGAAAACATGTTTTTACTAAAATATTCAAAATTAATGATATCTTCTAGTTTGTAGCTATCAACGGATACAACATTAAAACTAAAATATGGATATGAAAAAAACTTTAAAACAATGTCATTATCACATTATAAATTAACAAAACTAATACAAATGAAACAGTGCAAATTTTGTGAGTAACCTTTTTTAAATGTTCTCAGACTCCTGTTGGTTAGAGGGATGTATGTAGTCCAGAGATGTGAAATGTATACTGTCATGGTTTACAGATTGGTTGTGATATTTGCATTTTTCAACACAAAGCACCAGATGTCACTATGACCTGCTTTGGAGGATGGGGTAGAAACTTCTCTCTTCAAAAATTCATTCTTTTGGGTTCTGGCAACACACAGAAAATCAAGTCTTCTGGAAACCTTTTTCCCTCTGCATGCACATGGGTGAATACACACACACAGATATACGTATACTTGACTTACCAAAGAGGGCCCAATCGCTGTATGATAGCAGATGACGTCGGATTATGTCTTTAGACTCTTTGCTGACCTCTGGAGGAGATATGCTGTTTGTCGAGCGAATTTCTAGACCATATCTGTATATTAAAATATCAAAACAATCAAATAACATCATTATCAGGTGAATGCCGACTGGCATAGGCGATCATGGTTCTCTACAGCTCTCTATCTTCAGCATTATGTATCAAGATCTTTGTTGTTTCCCTGCCATGCCAGGTGGTCAAACTGTCTAATATTTTCCCACAGTGCCGTCCTCTGTCTCTGTTGCCTTAAATCTTGCCTGTTGTGACTATGTTCTTCAAACCTCCTTGTCTCATGAAGTGACCAAAAATGAAGTCTTTTTCTTATATTATTGATTAATGTCCATTTCGCATTTAACTCTTTCAACGCCTCCACATTAGTTTTTCTGGTAGTCCATGGTATTTTCAGCATTCTTCTGTAGAACCACATCTTTATTGCCTCTAATTTCCCACATTCCTGTTTGTTTATTGTCCAAGACTCGCATCCATATGTTTATTTATCAAATAACATGAGTGTATATAGTGATAATAGTAACAGAGTAACAATAAGCAACTACTCATTGTCCATACTGTCATCCCAGGTGAGTGGTGACTACTAGTCCACACATGCCATAAAGCCTAGGGGTTATAGCTTTAGTTTTCATTCCAAGACCAGATGTGTCACCACTGTTCATCTATATCCTTGTTATTTCAAATGTCTTTTATGTTATCTATCCATCTCTTTCCTGATCTTCCTTTGGCTCTGTAATCTGATCATTTTTTAAAATTACATTCCCTTGCTTGTAGGGAGTTCGGTGTATTCCATTCTCATAAGATGTTCAAACCATAGTAGTTGCTACTCTCGATATACTTGATGCATGGTATATAACACCTATTCTATTTTTAATATCATCATTTCATAATCTGTCTAATCTAGTAACACCAACAGCTTTTCTCCAGCATTTCATTTCTCATTTTATTCGCTTTTTTCTTGTGTAGAAATGTCAGTGGCCAAATCTGGCATTGGTAACAGAGTGTTTGCAAATTACTATTTATTATACACAATTCCATCTTCTCATGGCCAGTGGCATATGAGACTTCAAAAAGGACTTTGCATGTCACCCATAACACAGTTTTTCATTTCATAAATACAGCATAGTTCATCTTTCATCAAGAATCAACATGTTGTTTCTGGTCATTATTTTGTTGTTTCTCTCTCTGGTGTTGAGAGATGCCCTTGTAGGTATCTTATAACATGTTGGTATCTCATAACATTTTCAGCTCTTATTGTTAGTACGTTTTTCAAATTTTTTTTGCTAGTGTCATGTTAAAGTATTAGATATTCTGTGTCCAAAAATGTATTTTGAATCTGTGAATACAACAGAGGTGAAAGGTTGATAATTTATACTGGTACCTTTTTCTTGTTCATCCTCCAGCATTCTGATTGAGAGAATAGAACTTGACAAAGAATGGCAACAATGTGAACTGCCATGCATATCATAAGAAGTGACTAAAAAGATTTGGGGGTGAAGTTATCTGTCTCACCCTAAAAGCCATGCTGAAGACAGATATGCTAGACTGAAAGATGCTAATATTACAGCCAAGATATTTATACTGCTCTCTGGACTACATTCTGATAACACGCAGGAGTTTGAGAATGAATGTAGCATCAAATAAAGAAGTATGTAGTTTACACTCATCTTTTTCTGCAGATTAGGATATACTTCAGAGAAAAGAATAAATTGTGTTATGGTTTACAGTTTGACTGGTAATTTCCATCATCTCACAAAATTTATACTGATTATGGCAAGTCATTGATGAATTTCCTCTCATTTATTAGCCTAATGCAGAAATTGGATTATCAGGCCATTGATGCAAATAAAATAGCAACACAATGAATTTCTGTTAAACTACATTCTGCTGGAAATCTAGTAGGAACATCCTGCCACAAGAGCAATCTGAGGGGAGTTTAACCTTTAGGACCCTGAATTAAATTGAGAAATTTCTCGCCTGGGCCTGAATTCTTTTTGGAAAATTTGCATTATTGATGGTGAGTGTTTTAAAAATGCAATAACTTTTTTGTTTTAGAAGATATTTAAATAATTTTTGCACATGTAAATAAAGGACTGAATAGTGAATATAATTGTGTTTTGTTGTTGTTGTATGTGTGATATGACAGTTGTGAGCAAGTTGTGAAGTTGAAAATTCGGGAGAAAAACGCAAAACGTCATTTTCAAAATCGCAAATATACCTTCTTGACGACCCTAATACATGAGCAATGTGTGGCAACATTGATAAAATCCTCATAAATACCTATACTTATTGTATATATATTGTTTTATATACAAACTAATATAATATAACTTTTAAAAAAACTAATAAAACGTGAAGAAATCTCATATAATGTCCGTCCGGTCAACACTAGGTCTAGTGTGATACACAACGTAATTATTGTCCAAGCATACATGTGGCATCCCTGATTCATATTATTTTTGTGTTTTTGAATGAATACATAAACATTCTTATCAAATAACAACATATTAAACACAAAAAACAACAATTAGAACATGTAGTCACAATCATTTACCCATGCCACGCGGTACTCAATTTGATAGTAAAATACGGCCGAAAATGGCCAAAGTCGCTCTAGAAATGCGTTGACAAATTCAACCGGCTTTCTCCTCCATACAATCGTAATGTGTAAAGGAATTTGACCTTTAAACTATGACGTATTCCTGGCTTCGTTTGGCTGGCTTTATACGTCATTGGTTCATTACTTTGCAAAGTTCCGTACTCGGGAATCGGGCGATATCATATGGCCTTGCCCACAGGTTACAAGGGAGCATGTACTCCGGATGCGTGACCCTGCCCATAGGGGCCTAAAGGTTAAGAATGAATGACTACAAAAAAATTTTAGCTTGAGTATTCTATTTGCATTCTGTAAATTGATCTCACAATTAAATGCTGACAATTAAATGTACCTCTTTGATGCCCACTCTATAAGTGGATCCCACATTTCATGCTCAAGCTTGGCTAATTCAGGAGGGTCTGTTAATCTGTAACTGAAAAATACACAATATGATCACAATCTGTAAGTAGCTAGTTCACAATATGATCACAAATTCTAGGTAGCTAGTTCACAAAACATATGATCACAAATTCTAGGTAGCTAGTTCACAATATGATCATGAACTATAGGTAGCTAGTTCACAAAACATATGATCACAAATTCTAGGTAGCTAGTTCACAAAACATATGATCACAAATTCTAGGCAGCTAGTTCACAAAACATATGATCACAAATTCTAGGTAGCTAGTTCACAAAACATATGATCACAAATTATAGGTAGCTAGTTCACAAAACATATGATCACAAATTCTAGGTAGCTAGTTCACAAAACATATGATCACAAATTCTAGGTAGCTAGTTCACAATATGATCATGAACTGTAGGTAGCTAGTTCACAAAACATATGATCACAAATTCTAGGTAGCTAGTTCACAATAAGATCACGAACTGTAGGTAGCTAGTTCACAAAACATATGATCACAAATTCTAGGTAGCTAGTTCACAATAAGATCACGAACTGTAGGTAGCTCGTTCATCCCAGACATGAATACTTCATCAATCACAAATGTGATATTCAATTTTATTTCAGTGTTGCTATTTTTTTATTAAAATCACAAAGTTTGTATTTTCAATCTTTACCATGTTCTAGACATTGAAGGAAGCTATGAGGTGTTATCAAATGAAACCTGACCTTGCTGCGCCACTTATACCAGTAAGCAAGGAGCATGAAGAGATCATAATTATAGATCAATTAACAAGTGATCACATGGTCATTCTCCTCATAGGTATAGAGTTTGTTGCAGATGTTTGACATAGTGAGATGACTAATCTATCTAGGTTGGACAAAGATTGAATTTCTTAAGCCAAAGGATGTCGACCAGCCAAAATTCATCAATAAGTATATTAACACAAGTAAATATGTGTTACAAATACCTGCCAATACTAAGAAAATTATGATGAAAAGAACTGTATTGAAAATAATATAGACGAAAGCAGATGACGTTTTGATCATAAGATCTTCGTCAGAACAGACATACTAATAAAACAGCAAATCGCCTGTGTGTGCCAGGGTCCGAAAGAGGAGCAAAGAATAGCAACACTGTTTACCTTCCACGCATGTTGTAAAAGGCGTCTAATGTGGCTATGGGATGCAGTTGGCTATCCCATCCCATATAGGGTCAGTGACCCAAACCCATGCTGAAGTCGGATGTGTCAGGCCGAAAGGCGCAGATATCGCAGCAACGCTGTAAACCATGACACAACGCATTCTATTCTCCGGACTACACATCCTGCTAATCTGCAGGAGTTTGAGAACGAATGCAGAAGAAACAGCAAATAATAAAGCATAACAATTATTATTTACAAAACAGGTCTTAGAAAATATTTAAAATTGTCCATGTAACAGCCGGCAAAGGAAGAAAGTGAATTTATCCCATTGGTGCCAGTTTAAATCAATCAATAAACCCAAAACCCTTCAGGATCATAGGGGTACCACATTGGATGCTTCAACACACACAGTCCTCCAGCAATTTCTATCCTCAGCAATGATAGTGCAGTATGTTCAAGAGTGAATCAGTGTGTGCCATAAAAATGCGCACCATGAAGATATGTTGGAAGACTAAGACATGAAATAAGGACAAAATCCAGACACAAGAGAGAGAGAGACATTAAGAAAAGGGCAATATGGCCATCATAGAAGCAAGATTGAGAGAACAAATGAGGAAACAGATTAGCTGACACAACACCGCAATGACAGACCAAAGCAAAATCCAAATAAAAAACAAAAGAATGAGACATCAATATTGTTGACAACTTTTTCATAGTTACTGGCTTTGGTGTTGCCAAAAAAAAAAATCACTACCAGAACAAAGGCCTTTCATGCTTCCAATTCCAATTTTTTCATTGATTTTTCAAACTCAGGATCTCTGATGAGTTGACGAACTTGAGGACCATCAAAAATGCCACCTTTCAACCTCTCTATGGTTAATCCTGGAAAAGCGTGGCACAAGTAAGTGAAGCAGCCACCATCTTGTCCAGGGCTTTGGTGAACTGTTTAATCAAGCCAAGCTTGATATGCAGTGGTAGGAATAGTAACTTGCATCTGTCTACCAGAGGATTGTTGACGATGTTCTTTGATCTACCCGGCACCAATTCTTCTCGTGCAGGCCAGTCCTTGGTATAGTGCTGAGACCTGTCCCTACTATCCCACATGCACAGAAAGCAGGGGTACTTTGTAAAGCCAGACTGTTGTCCCAATAGGAAATTCATCATCTTCAAATCAATACAAATATACCACTCGTGCTGATAATAAGAAACTTTGTCCACCACTTCATACTTCTCCTTCAGAGTAGTCGAGTGAGCAAGAGGTACAGAAGCAAACTGATTGCCATTGTAATGCAGAACACATTTTAGTGATCTCTTGAAGCTGTCAATGAACAGTCTCCAATCTCTGGGTTCATAATGTTGCACTCCAAGCTTCTGCAGAAGGTGAATAATATCTGTACAGTACACCAAGTCACATCAATAGCGCAGAAATAGCAGTCAGAGACATGGTTTGTGGGCTCCCTCCAAACCATGGGTATTCCAAATTTCAGACTGCTCTTCTTGCCTTTAATCCACTGACGCAGGTATTCAGTGCATGACTTGCACACCATGTGAGGAGCCCAAGCTTTATACTGGTCACCAAGTTTTATACCAAAATATGCATGGTAAGCTTGCTTTATGAAAGTTGTGACTGGATTCCTATTAGGAACGAGGGTGTATTCACCGCAAATGGAGCAGAAGATGTTTTGAATCACTTGAAACAAAAAAATACCCCAAAAAATTAGCAATACTAGTAAGTTTAAACATGTGAAATCTTCATAATTTTTATATTCCAAGATAGATTAAGAAATTGTGCAACATATGGCATGAAAATATCCTTACATGTGACAATAAAATACTTGCTTTCTATATCATTTGTCCTTTTAAATAGGAAAAACAACACTTTTGATCAAATGTGTGGAAATCAATTGTCGATTTACTGATTTATTTGACATGGAATATAATACACCTATAAAAAAAAATCATGTGGTGCTAGATAAAAAAACCTGACCTGATTGAGCAAAACCAATGTGATTTTTGGATTCAGCACAATAAAATTATCCTAAATCTGTTTTTTTTAAAACCATAGAAAGCAAATTGTATGTTGACCAGTGCTATATGTCTTTCATGTTCACTATAAACTAAAAAACTAAGTACTCATGTAGGATGTACAATTGTCGGCTGCTGAAGTTGAACCAGGTATGTCTACGGTAAAAATTGTGTGTTTTCTCATTTGATCATGGTAGTTTAACCTGTCCAGGATATCAGCTGAATGCATAGAGGTTGGGGTCAGATGGAAATGGTAGTTCTTTGCTGACTTTGCAACCAGTTTTAGGTCAAAGTTCCAATTGAGTTAATAACAAAATGTATAGTTTCTCTGTACGTACTTTAGCATGAAAAACAATTTTCATTAATCTGTTCCAGGAACATATTTTTTTTTAAACACAATAATTAGAAATATATGAGTACCAGATTGTGTCGGTCTCCAAAAAGTGGATGATAGTGTCAATCAACTGGTCCCTTGTTTTGTGCAGAGGATTCTCCAAAGCTGAGTTACAGAGGACTGTCTGTAGCATGACAAGAACATTTATTATTACAGATACTGAAAATACTACTTACAAAGAAATAATTAGCATATTTTGTGAGCTTACATTACATTATGTTAAGTCTGTATCTCAGTGTGCCTAAATTTAATTGACATATATCAGCTTTATAATTTAGGGCATGAGTTATAGCAAGAGAGCAACTATGATCTATACTAACAGTAATAACATTTTGTAGCAAAGCAGTGCATGGCTAAAAGCAATGTTGCCATATCACTGCCAAATTTAGCAGATTTGTGAAATGTTGCTATTTTTAAGTGCCACTGGTCATGAAATTCATATTTTGGCCATTTTAGTAAATTTGAAAATGTATTCATTTTTATATACTTGTTTAACCTTTACGACTCTGCGATCGCAATAATGCGCCTATGAGAACAGCTCTGTTGTGCCTGCAGGCGCAATCCCGCTACATAGGATATCGCCCGATTCCCGAGTACGGAACTTCACAAAGTAATGATCCCGTGACGTATAAAACACGCCAAACGACGCTAGGAATACGTCGCAGTTTAAAGGTCAAGTTACTTTACTCATTATGACTGCAAGAAGAGAGAAAACGTGCTGGTTTTGTCAGCGAATTTCTGGAACGACGTTGGCCATTTTTTAGCCATATTTTACTATCAAATTGAGTACCGCGTGGCATGGATAAGTGATCGTGAATACATGTTTTAATTGTTGTTTTTTATGTTTAATATGTTGTTATTTGATAAGAATGTTTGTGTAGTCGTTCAAAAACACAAAAATAATATGTATCAGGGGTGCCACGTGTGTGCTTAGACAATAATTACGCTGCGTGTCGCGCTAGACCTAGTGTTTACAGGACGGACGTTATATGCGATATCTTATAAACTACATGTTTTAATTGTTGTTTTTTGTGTTTAATATGTTGTTATTTGATAAGAATGTTTGTGTAGTCGTTCAAAAACACAAAAATAATATGTATCAGGGGTGCCACGTGAGTGCATAGACAATAATTACGCTGCGTGTCAGGATAGACCTAGTGTTTACCGGGCGGACGTTATATGCAATTTCTTCACGTTTTATTAGTTTTTTAAGTTCATCTTATACTGGTTTTGATAGAAAACAATGTATATACAATAAGTATAGGTATTTATGAGGATTTTATCAATGATTCCACGCATTGCTCAAGTATTAGGGTCGTCAAGAAGTTACATGTGCGATTTGAAAATTGCGTTTTGCGATTTTCCCCCCGAATTTTCAACTTCACAACTTGCTCACAACTGTCATATCATACATACAACAACAACAAAAACATGACTATATTCACTATTCACTCCTTTATTTAGATATGCAAAAATTATTTTGATATCTTTTAAAATAAAAAAGGTATAACGTTTTCAAAACACCCACCATCAATAACGAAAATTTTCCAAAAAAGAATTCAGGCCCAAGGGGATGTTTCTTAATTTTTAATTCAGGGCCCTAAAGGTTAAATTGAAGGAAACCAAAAACCTGGTCACAGCAGTAATATTGTTGGCATAATTGTTTCTCTCCTGAATGAAGTCACAACACAGTTAAGAAACAGAATATAACTTAATCTCCTAGATGGAGTTATTAGAATTTTATTGAATTAAACTGAATACAAACTCTGTGTTAATTATATTTTCATGAGTTTCCGTACACACTATAAGAGTTTGGCTATATTCTATCAATTTTACCATTAAACAGTTCCAACTATTTAGCAAACCCGACTAAAAGACACTTACCAAATGCATACTGTGTCTGTTGACTAATTTATCCTGTGCATTCCACTCAGTTGCTACTGCTAGTGCCAATGGTTCACTGGGGACCCTGAAAATATTTCCATGTGGAGTTCGCAGTTTCCTCTTGTCCAGATTAATTTCATACCAACCTTTCAAATGATCAAGTTATTTTGTTAATCCATTTATTGAAATGTTGCAGATAAGAAACTGTATACATTATATAATAACCATATAATTTACAACATATTTCAGACCATTGATAAAATAATGGCAAACTACTGAACGTAATTATATTGCCTAGTGAAAACTGCCAAACTATGTATGATCAGAACATGTGTATTTCCAGTAGCAATATACGGTTGCGAGGCATGGACATTAAATAAAACAACAGCAAAGAGAATCACTGCTTTCGAAATGAGATGCTACAGAAGAATTTTACGTATACCATGGACAGCTAAAAAGACAAATCAAGAAGCGTTAAGATCAATAAAAGTTGAAGAGGGCTGGCTCCTTAACAGCATCTTATCAAGAATGCTGTTTTATGGTCATATATAGAGACATAACAGCATGGAAAGATTAATAGCTGAAGGCAGAGTTAACGGTAACAGGGGTAGAGGGTGCCCAGGATGACAATGGTGCAATGATATATCAGATTGCTTATACATGTCTCTAGCTGTGGCAGGTCAACTCGCCCAGAACCGTGGAGTGTTCAGATAATCCATAAGGAAGACAACATTCTGAAAGAATATGTCACACGAGAGAAAAAACTACAGCCAAAAAATGCTTGGTTGATAGCTACATCCTGGATAGGTTATGCTACTAATTATTTTCGTATCTGCACTAGACAACGTCTTCATGAATCTCATCTACTACTTCTACGGCTGCTACCATCACTACAGGGTGAACCACTTAAAAGCTACGCAAAGTAAATTATGAACAGTTTGTTGGTTCCAAAAAATATTAAAAAATTGCATATTGATATTACAAATCTAAAATATTCATTAAATCTTCTTATCATATTTTACAGAACTGTCCCCAGTATGCAGACACAAGGAGAACGTTATAGCATGCACCCATCAAACAGAAAGCAGACTATATCATAGAATCCAGAGTCCTAACCTGAGTGAGAGCTGATTGCCGAAGAAAAATAAATATTTTTTTTAGCTAGCATCTCATCTCCCTACAAGCTACTGAATTAATCATCTTGTAGTTAAGCATTTCAAAATGTATTTTTGCTAAAATAAAATACAGCAAATTTATATTCAAAGTATTAGCTTATAAAATGGTTTGCGCTGTTCATTCAGAATATATACTCAAATTTTAATACCTTTCATCTTGATCTTTTAGTTGAAACATTGTCTGTCGCTGCGTCTCGCTGCTGGTTTGTTTTATTGACTAATATTGGTAACACTTGTACATATTTCTGTTTACTTTGATACTTGCCTTGTATTACCCCAGCCCCCTTCCCCCATTTCTAGGTTGTTTCCCATCACTGGAGTTTTATCTCATAGATTAGAATTCTACACAAAGATGACATGCATATTCATGAAATGTTCTTTTTTTCTATACGTGTTACTGGAAGCAAAAAATAATAACATGATCTGCCATGCAGTCACCTTTCATGTCATAAGAGCTAACTAAGGAGTGTTGGAAATCTTCTGTGTATGATCTTAACGTTTAGCACATAATCATTTGTCAGTCAGACAACAAATTAGCATATCTCGAACACGACAGTCTGGTAAATCAGACCAACAACAAATAGGCATATTTCGCAAAACCTGATTGGTTAAGTAACCAGATTTTGGCCAATCCTAGTTAGGTATTCCATTAGACTTCCTTTTTTGAACGAGAAGGACGCGTATGGCGTTGTAAAAATGAAATATATTACATCTCTCTCCATCGGCAAGTCGGAACGGAGACATGAAAGTGAACCAGGTTGTTAAACTTGTTTTATCGTATTTTCAGTAAAATCATTATGGATTGTGATGTGGATTACTAAATTCTTGAGAGGTAAGTTGGTTTTTACATTAGAATATAGTGTTGCTTTCATGAGGTAGAGGACAAAATTTGACTTTTTTGGATCAATCACAAATATGAGTAGGTCTAGCGTTTCAGAGACAATTTACCAATGGAGAGAGAGAGAGGAGAGGTCACAGGCCAAAACATGTTGAGAACAGTGATGAAACTAGTTTGAACAAAGTAAAGATGATGGTTCATCTTCTGAATGAGCTGACTAACAATCTGAGTATATGATATTTTGACAACTAAATAATAACCTAAGCCTACCATCTGAAGTAGCTATTGTAGCATTCTTGTAAAACTTCTTGAGTTCTGAAAATAAAGTAAACAAAACTTGCTTGAAACATTTGTATTCTGAGAATAAAAGTTGTTTTCACGTCTATCTGCATACACCAGTCTGCGCATCACTGCGCCAGTTGCTATGCACTCATGCAACAATGACATTATGTTTAAGGTTCACGTGACAGGGAATTAGCGCCACCTAGGCTGCAATCCACGTGTTATTCAGACCCAGGCATTCTAGATAAATTTAGCCGCTGGATATATTTACATTTTGATGTCACTTCTTTTGTTTACATCGAGGTTCCAAGTAAGTAGTAGATAAGAGCTGTGGTTTTAATTTGTGTTTGTTCCAGTCGAAACAAATCTGTTAAAATGCCATTTTAAATGAAATTTTTATGGATTCTGATTCATATGAGGAATTCTTGGGATTTACAGACATATGTCTTGCTCCATTAGCTGATATGTCTGGTTAAGGAAACGCTAGCTCTTTGAACAGCATGTCTGACATGTTGGAGAAGACAATTTTGTTGACCGAGATAGCGACCCTTGAGGTTACACCACTAACTACTAGACCTAGAAAAATAGATTGGCAAGGTTAGTGATCTCTACGTGTTTTATTTGTTTTCACAGATGATATCATGAGAACATTTGGTTATGAAATAATATAAAAACAATAGGCCTGGGTTTAAGTAGAAGAATTTTATCAGGGATGTCACACATCGGACAAGTATATGTGAGTCAGTAATTTTTTTCTTCCATATCTTTCTCATTTTGATCTGCACCACCTTCTCACATATCATACATACACTAACAAAACTTACATCATTAGATTCAGTATTTAATTCTTTATGTACATTTTAAACATTATTTTAAAATCACTAAAAACAAAAAAGTTATTGCATTTTCCAAACACCCACCAAAAATATTGCAGATTGTCAAAAATATAATCCAGATGCAGGGAAGGGGGGGGGGGAATTTATGTAATTTGAATGAGTACTGAAGGTTAATAATATCCAAAAACTAACAGAATAAAAATAAGCACTTCTCAATGGTACATGATTATAATACACCAGTGCTTTTCAGTTGTATAAGATCTTATGGGTTAAGCAAAGCTTTTCAACTGTATAGGATCTTATGGGTTAAGCAAAGCTTTTTGCCCACATGCTGATGAGGCAGTGAAGGAAGCAAAGAATAGCAACACTGTTTACTTTCCAAGTATGTAATAAGAGGTGACTAAGGAGATTATGGAATGAAGTTGGCTGCCCCATCTCATATGAAGTCAAAGTGACCCAAAGTCATGCTGAGGTCGGATGTGTCAAGTTGAAAGGTGCAGATATCACAGCAATGATGTAAACCATGACACAACGCATTCCGTTCTCCTGATACATGAGAATGAGCGCATAAGATGAAGAAGCAAAGCTTTTCAGCTGATAGTATCTTATGGGTTAAGCAAAGCTTCTCAGCTGTATAGTATCTTATGGGTTAAGCAAAGCTGAATAAAATAAAACCATTTTTGCAAAAGTGTATTGCTTCAATTTCAGAAAGCCTTCTATCCACTCAAGGAGCTTCCTGTTGATGAAATAGTCATTGGATGAAAAGGAAAGTGGGTTCAATGCATCCAAACCAAAAATATATGCCAAAACATTTGGCCTTTGTGACAGCAACACTGGCATGTTGTCAACATATTGATATGTTTCGGCAAGAATACATCTTATAACCCAGACCTTGATCCAATCAGTCAAAAAGCCATTAAAGTTATTGATAAGCTTTTGGAACCTTGTTGGGTAAGACATAGTATGGTTACTATACCAGTTATCTGCTGCTGCAATACCTTACCAGAAAAGGACACTGCTACTTTGGTAAGATCAACATAAACTCATAACAGTTTCAGACATCAAAGCTATAATTTTTACAGATGAAATGGAATGTACAATTATAAATAAAGCTCTGAATCATGTTTATAGACAAACAAGCTAAGAAACTCTGGACCTTTGCCTCAACAAAGTTTTGGTTTCCTCTAAGAGTATAACATTCCGCACTGGTCTGATGAAGATTAAACCATTCATGATTGAAGCATACAACTTCAATATTAATGGTTGTGATAAATCATAAAGTAGACCAGTGTAGTGTGACACATGTTGGTACCGACCGTACATTCATCAGAAGAATAAGGAAATGATGAAAGAGAAAAGTTGCATAGAATGATTTAACACAGACTTTACTTCCCTGAAGCATTGATGTACATGGATCTGAAAGAGATTGCATCCTATTTTTGCCAATTCGTCTGTTTTTGCTATCATGGATACAACAATGAGCTGGTATCATTGCAGTACTTAGACTTAAAAGTTATCAGTACTTAACTATGTACTGTGTCATAGTCATCATACTCATGTGTCATACTATACTATGTAGTTTTTCTAGATAATATGAACAGATATTTTGAATTTTCTCTGATGTGGTGAAGGAGATTGTGGTATCTTGTTTTCTTCTTCTTCATCGTTCTTCAGTCAGATATCAGGTTATATTATTTATTTAATTTATGTTCATTCTTTCCATTTCTTGTTTGATGTTGTCTAATTTACCACTCTCAGTCTCACTGTCCCCGTGTTCGTAGGAGGCGTAGCTAACGATCAGAAACAGAAAAGTATAGGTGAAAAGCTCACGCCATAGAAATGACTAAATTATTATTATTATTAAGAGTGAATACAAACCTCTTGGATTTGTTGAACTTTTTCTGAAGAAAAGCTGGTATATACATTTTTGAGAACAGAGATACTGTGTTCTCAAAAGATTACATGTGACTTTGTTTATCATTGACATGGAGGCCGCCATGATTGAAACTCATTTATAAAATGTGTGATCGATCGTTGGCTGTAGGAAAGAAACAATAATTTCGTTTCTAATTAGTTTTATGAATTTAGATTACATGATTACAACACGTCTATATCGATCGGAGGTCGCCCTATCTGCAATTTGCGTTTCGCTGATGATATTGATCTTATAGCTGGGTCAGAACAATCATTGCAAGAATTAAAATCAAAGTTGGAAAAAGTTACAGCAAGTACGGAATGGAAATCAATACAGTACAGATAAGAGCAAAATCTTGGTAAACAGCAGAGACACAGAAAACAAACTAATATCGTGATGAATGGACATACGCTTGAGGTGAATATCTTCAAATACCTCGGATCCAGTATATGCAGCGATGGTAAATACAAAGCAGAACTAAAAATAAGGCTGGCTGTGTCTTTAGCGTCCTTGTCAAGGCTAACTGTGATTTGGAACAGTGTTAGAGTGAAAATCAAACTATATAAGTCGCTGGTGCTTTCTGTTGTGTTGTATGGTTGTGAGAGTTGAACACTCACTGCGGAAATAGAGAGAAGATTACAGGCTTTCGAATACAAATGCTACAGACGAATTCTACGAATTTCATATAGGGAACATAAGACCAATGTGTACGTAAGAAATAATGTAGAGATGTGTGCATGTGTTCAGGAGCCATTGCAATCAATAGTGAAACGATGAAAACTAGCATGGTTCGGACATGTATGCAGGCACGATTCCTTGTCAAAAACAATACTGCAGGGAACTGTCGAGGGTGGAAGAACCAGAGGAGGTCAAATAAAGACATGGACAGACAACATCAAGGAATGGACAGGGCAAGATATTTCCACACTCATCCGCATCGCTGAGGATAGAATTCGCTGGAGGACTCTATGTGCTGAGGCATCCAATGTGGTACCCCTACGACCCTGAAGGGTTATGGGTTTATTGATTGATGAATTTAGGATAAAAAATTATGTTGTGCTGTTGGCTTATAGTATAACTGCAATACTCACGCCTTTCATCACCCTCTTTAAAGAAATAGAATATTACAATTAGCAATACAAACCTGAAACCAAGATTATTTTTTTTATATAGTAGAAGTAACTCTCAGTTTGTAACGATAAAACAACCAGAAATGTTATACTTTTCTCCACAACAAAAAAGTCTTCTAAAACACAATTAACAAGGTTAATCTACGGCTCTTAATTTCTCCACATTATATTGTCAGCGCCGAATAAGTCATTTTAGAAATAGGCTTATGTCTTTTCTAATTGCATCGATAGACTACTGGTCTATTGGTGTATATTGTTCAGACCACGGCTATCTAGATAAACTTAGCTGTCGAGATATAGGCCCTATTTATATTTCTATGTCAAGTTTGTGACATAATTAAGCAGAAGGAGAGAGAGAGAGGTGGGTCCCTCTTGAACTCTAGATATATTTTTAAAAGGATTTGAGGGTTGGGTGCGGAAAAAATTTGACGTAATTTATGGACAGCTCCATAGAAATAATTTGAATGTTTATCAAATGGCTTTAGAGTCTTTATATTGTTGAATGATACCCAAAGTCAAGTGGTCTAAATAAGTGTTTCAAAGTGTTTTTCCCCACAGTGGGCAATTTTATTGTTCGGGTGGGGGGGGGGATTTAAACAAGTTGTAATTATGCTTTATGCACTCTGATATTATCACAGTTAAACATGTCTTAAGATGGCTTTCTATTCAACATAAATTTGTCTTCAAATGGACATATGTTCCAGTACTCTGATTTTGTAACTGAAAACATGATAAACTCCCCTAGATTAATCAGACATTACACATTACAAAACAATACCGACATTACAAACGGATTGTTTTATTAAAGTAACACAATGTTTTCCAATCGGAACATAGTAATTACAACTGTGTGACTCTATCTGGATGTGATATCTATAATTAATTTTCAATAATGAGAGGATATATCCTGACATGACATCCAGTAATTGAACAACATCTTCACTGCGACAGACCTTGCAGTCGGTAGTGTGTATACATTGCTCAATAATTAAAGTACTGGGCGCGTCATGAAGACCAGAACAGAAACACTAAACGCGCGCGGACTAAGCCACAAATCAGCAGAACTGATGGAAAGTAAACACATAGAGATTCTAGACATTGCAGATACAAGGAAAATGGAAAGAACATTTAAAAAAAAAAAAGTAACAACTATGTTTTGATAGCGGTGTAAATTGGAACTCTCCAGTTAGCCATGACCTAGGTTTTTTTGTTACATCCAAGAAAAGTCAAGTACATCACAAACATAGAATATATTTATGAAAGATCAGACAAATGTGTACACGTTTATGCACCATGCAACGATAATAATAGTATAGAGGAAATAACTGAATTTTTTGATACACTATCTGATGTTCTAAATACGATTAACAACAAAGAACATCATGGGTGATTTCAACGGCAGAATAGGAAAGAAAAGATATAATCGTGAACACTACCCGCTGAAGACGGATGTGTCGGGCCATTGGCGCAAATAAAACTGCGGCACAATGCATTTCCATTCTCTGGACTACATTCTGCTGGAAATCTAGTTGGATCATTATCCTGTTACAAGAGATATCCAGCGGGAGTTTGAGAATGAGTGCTGAAGAAGAAGAGGAATCGTGAACACTGATTAGGCAACTATGGGAACACAACAACAGAAAGACGCAGTAACGGAGAAGAAATGATTAAGTTATGTTTGGTTTGTAATAGGAAATATGGTGGTAATATGAAGAAAAGGAAAAGAAGGAAGAGAGAGGCGAGGAGAAGACGGGAGAAGTACAGGAAGTTCAGCACGACAAGGGAAAGATATGGGAGCAGGAGATAGAAGGGAGAAGATATGGAAAAAGTAGAAGAATAGATGCAATTAAAACTATAAAATGATGAAATGAAATGAAGTCAAATAAAATAAAAATGTACTTAGCTGGTGAGATGCTGAGGTCTGCATTGAATGAGGAATGTGGAGTTCTAACAAAGAGTAACTAAACTTGGACAAAGAAAGTAGGTATTGGTAAGGGGAAAACCCCTACTGTCCAACGCAAGGCCATAATTATTCATCATACATACGACATGAGCGAGGGGAGCTAGACAAGAGCGTGGTCAAAGCAGGGCCATGGCTATGCTAAAAGAGGAGTATTTGACTTAATTTGGGAGACCTTTTATGGAAAATCTTTAAAGAAGTCGTTTTTTTTATCGTCCTACTAGTAAAGTTGCTATTGCTCAGATTTGCTAAGGGATTGGGGAGAGCACCCTAGATCCATCTCTGATCTGCGAACCTGGCTGAAATTAACCAAGTGGAAAGAGTTTGGATGGATAGAGCCGAGAGGTGTAGGTATCACGATAAAATAATTAGCAAGCATGATTCGAATAAAAAAGAAACTTAAATGGAGAGGAAGGCACATCACACGCAAAAGAGATCAGCAATAACAACAAAAATAGCAACCATCAACATCTGCGGCATTAAAGACAAGGAAGAGCAACTCATAGAAGAAATGATTAAAAGGAAAATAAAAATTTTAGGAATTGCAGACACAAGAACAAAAGGTAGAGGTGTGAAGAGGGCTCACAACAACTTTACAATTACACATTCAGGTGTAAACGAGAATGACAATGCGAAACATGGTGTAGGGTTTATAGTGGAATAAAAACATATAGCGGTAAATATTAGAGAGAAAAGGATGGAGGGAGAAAGAAGAGAAGTGCAATAAGGATCCAAAGTGTACAATAGCTAATCTATAAGGAACAACGGTCAACGAACAGAACCTCATCGAACTACCAACACATAATCCCTTAGTGTGGACCATGTCATGTGGGTAGAGAATGTAAGATAAACGAAGGTTCATGTCTATATGAGATCAACCTTACGTCGCAACCTGTTTGTAGGCATTGCTTGTACTGCACGCGGATTCCTTATAATGACATGGGTCGTAACTGCTTCTGAACCATACTGCCAGCCGTGGTCCGGGGGATTTGACATGTGAAATTCTCACGCATTGGCATCGTCCGCTTGTGATGGCCTTCCAATTCATCATCAAGCACGATCCGTGTATTGCTCTTCGCCATTGCAGGTATCGCCTAAAGAAGTAGGTAGATTGCGACTATCTCTGATGAGGAGCTGTGCACTGGTCATCAGTGGCGATGGCCGTGTCGAGGTAGCGGTGCCCGAGATATTGCTTTTTTTTTTTTTTTTTTTTTTGCAGTCAATTCTCATTCAATGCACAGCCTCCATATCTATGACATAGGCACTATCCTAAAAGTGTTAGAAATATAGCACGAGCTGCTGTATTTCTAATTCCTGAGTGCATCACGAGAATGTACTTTTAAAATCAAGTTTTTTCCCCCTAATATTGCGAATATCAAACAGGGAATGTGAAACCTTCAACAAGCCCAAGGTAGAGAAAAAACCAGTGGCGTAGCGTGGGTCAATGGCGCCCGGAGCGGAATCATAATTTTCCTTCCTTGTGACATTAAAAAAATATGTTAGTGATTGTGAAAGACAGGACGAAAATAAATTTGCCGCCCTCCCGATGATGCCGCCCGGGGCGGTCCGCACATCCGCCCCCCTCGCTACCCCACTGGATAAAACACTAACATATTTTTTTTAAAGTCTCTTTCCCAACTCACTTGATACCAATTTTGGCAATCAAAAACAACAGAGACATCTATTGAAACATACATACAATTTTTTGAGTTAGATACCATGTCTTAAAGCAATAAAGCAATACATACTTCACATTTGTATTAAACAATCTAACCTTGTTTCTCTTGGACAATGTCGAGGAATTACATACTGTGAGAAAAGTTATTGTATAACAAACCTATCCTTATTAATTACGTTGTCATTTTAGATCTATTCTTCCCTCTGCCAATAAGACATGTTTTATTGTATATAATCGAGTTAAACACTCGTAGTTTCGTACTTTAAAAAAAACAAGTGTTAATATTTCTCATATGGTTTTAATGTACATGAGACAAAAGAAACGGGAGTGTTTTTTTTAAAAAAAATTTTTTTATGTATCTACATCTCTTGTTATTTCGTTGCCCAAACAAGTTAAGTATTTCTTTTAAAATATAACAAATCACAGTTTCTCGTAATATTTAATAACTTAGTAACAGAACTGATCCTTGACATAAAGCCAATAGCCTAGTCCTGTTAGAAACTAGCCTAACATAATTACAAAAACTAAATGAACTGTCGTACCAGTATAAGATACCATGCAGTGGGTACCTTCTCATTGTGGAATACCAGGAAATGAAAAAGCAGGCAAACTGGCTAAGGAAAGTGCAGATATAGACATGTTTCAAGTGAACGAAGAAGATGAAGATGACACTAACCTCGAGGTCATATGCGTACATTAAATAAACCGTTGTCGTATCGATACCAGTATTCAACATGCCACTTTTTGGGCACAAAAACCTCTTCTCATTCATTCTCAAACTCCTACTGATGAGCATGATGCAGACTAGAGCAGTGGTTCTCAACCATTTTTGAACTGTTGCCCCCTTTGGGAGTAAATTGTCTTCTGTGGTCCAGTTGATACCTTAAAAAAAGTCATTATCTGTATAGGTCATTATCACTCTGTGTAAGTCATTATCTGTATAAATTATTATCACTCTGTGTAAGTCATTATCTGTATAAGTTATTATCACTCTGCATAAGTCATTATCACTCTGTATAAATCAGAATCTGTATAAATCATTATCTGTATAAGTCATTATCTGTGTAAGTCATTATCTTATGGCAGTATCATTCTGTGTAAGTCATTATCTGTATAAGTCACTATCACCCTGGATAAATAATTATCACTCTGTATAAGTCACCAAAGCTTTATAAGATTTAATGCCATAATCTCTGTTGTGTATTCTTCAGTGGCCACAGTCCTGGAACCCCCCTCCCCCACTCGCCAGACCAGACCGGTCTGTAGATGCTCAATTTTAAGAGTACTTTAAGTCTGAGTGACCACATGGTGGGAGGGGCATATGGCTCACGGCTAAAATAATTTTTCTAGATAACGAAAGTCTTTAGCTTCCCTTCCCCCCTCCCTCTCCATGGAGGACGGTGAAATAATTCAATGGGAAGAGGCATGATGAAGGAAGCTGCAATCGGTGATGTAGGGTTAGTGTGATGAAATAACTCTTGGGAACACTAAGCGCATCAAACTGCACAGCACTATTGAAATAACTGACTACTTTTATGTAGAGTAAGAGAAGATATGCAATTCTGTTTATACTATTATATTACATGAAATCTATACCAAACCTGGCTCAAATAAGAAAAACAATTATCTAATAGCCTACGTTTCAACAACATGAAAACCTGGCTTACATGCGCAATGAAATATGTTAATTCTCTTTGTAAACTCAACGTATCGTTAAAAAGAGAACATGTTCCATATTTCAACGTGTATTAATTAATGTTTTATTTTAATGGAAAATGATATCGTTGAGTATCTTTTTTAACGGATCTAGAAGTCTGGCAGGAAGTTTTCGTAAATTATACTGTTGCTTGTATAATTTATATCGTAAACCACGAGAGAAGAAAATCCCCCCCCCCCCTTGTAGTTAGTGTTAAATACTTTAAATATAAATGGATGCTTCTTCTAATTAAAAAAAAATATTGTAATTGTGCTTGATATGTGATAAGTATTATTTGTTTATTTGGGAACCCAGGAATTATGAGCTAGTAACTCTTGTTTCATATGTGCAGTTGGTGGAAGAATTGGGGGGGGGGGGTCTCATAGCTTTCTTTCATACCCAGGAGACTTCAGCTTTCAGCTTGGTGTAATGCCTATTGGAGGAGTCCTACTCTAAATGGGTACATCTTACCAGGCGAGCTGATAGTTTGCTTGGGTCACCGATTGTTTATCTTTCCTCAGATGAGGCGCTTCAGCTGTGTTGGGCTACGGCGACAGCCGAATTAGACTCAGGGTTGATACACCTTCCTAGACGAGTTGCTTTGCCCAACATGTAGTGGGTCTGGGATTTGACCCGTGATGACCTTTCAATCCATCGCCAGGCTGCGGCCTGTGTATTTTGACTCTTGCGTATATTACCTAAAGAAGAAGATAGAGTATTCTTATTACGGATGAGGAGCTTCAGTGGGCCCTTGGGTACCAGATATATATATATATATATATATATATATATATATATATATATATATATATATATATATATATATATATATATATATATATATATATATATATATATATATATATATATATATATACACATACATACACGTAAAACTGAAACACTAATGGATTTTGAAGAGCCAGAAAATAGTCTCCAAAACGTATCCATAATAACACAGGTTCCTGGAATAATTAATAAGGAATTCTTCTTCTTCTTCTTCTGCGTTCATTCTCAAACTCCTGCAGATTAGCAGGATGTAGTCCAGAGAACGGAATGCGTTGTGTCATGGTTTACAGCATAGCTGCTATATCTGCACCTTTCGGCCGGACACATCCGACTTCAGCATGACCCTATATGGGATGGGACAGCCAACTCCATCCCATAATCTCCTTAGTCGCCTTTTACGACATGCATGGAAGGTAAATAGTGGTGCTATTCTTTGCTCCCCTTTCGGGCCCCGGCAACACACGGGCGATAAGGAATTCCAAACTCCACCTTAACTAAAAGCATTGACACTAGAGATAATATAAACAAAATACAATCCCAAGGAATGGACACATTTCTACAGATGGATCGACAGAAGGAGCAGTAAGGAATGGAGGAGGTGGAATTTTTATAAGACTCAAAGATGGGAAGACAATATCAAAAGCTTTTCCAACCGGGAAATACTCTTCTATCTTTAGAGCAGAAGCAGTTGCACTCTATCAAGCACTGCAAGCGTTCATCGAACCAGGACTACGCAGATCCCTACTGTTATCAATCCAGAACAACAGAAACGAAAGTCTTCTGCACAACATCAGACATGAGCTAAGACAAATCAAAAAATCATCAGTTATCGCCCTTCAGTGGATACCATTACACTGTGGAATCATGGGAAATGAGAAAGCGGATGCTCTATAAATAGCAGAAAGCAAAATGGAGCAACACAGACACCCTCTATCCTACAGAACCCTAACCCTAATCCAGAACACATACACAGCAAAGTGGAAGAAACAAATGGACGTGGAATACAAATATGATGCAATACATCTCCAAAGATATCAACAGATCACAATAGTTCGCATTAGAACAGGCCACTGCAGACTGTTGGGTCACCTTTACCGATTGAGGATCTCATACACAGATAAATGTCCATGTGGATCCGTAACCCAGACTTCGGAACACATACTTTAGGACTGCCCAACATACAGAGAACAGAGACAGCAGACCTGGCCAGAGGATACAGACTTGAGGCAAAAGCTATGGGGCAGCCGCTCTGACCTGGAGAAGACATGACAATATAACATGGCCACAGATGCTGAACGCAGAAGAAGAAGACTAGCGAACGACGAAATAAAACATTTATTCAATATGAACTTAGTGGCAACCCTGTATCCAACTTCAGTAACAGAAGACCCCTACAACAAATGTCATGCAAAGAACATATCATTTTCTGGAAATTCAGAACAGCAAGCAACAGATTGAGAAGTCGCATGCGCAGAAATATTATGCTAGTGAGACATAATTGTGCAATTGCAACTGACGGGGTGATAGCTGGGTGATTTAAGGCTAATTATAGTGAAACATGTACCCTGCAACCTTAGACGTGTGCAGGCCCTATAATGTTGTTTTATCGTGGTATATGTCCATTACACATGTGGGGACCAGATGCCCGCTGGTTCCACTGTAGACTGAATAAGAATGCTGGGGTATTAAAACCTTCATTTGTTGACGTTGCTCTACTTTTTACTGTAGATTCGTCTCCTTTGGTTATATCAGATCGTATCGCAATTAAAATTGAACTTTGGTTTTACAGTGAAGAGACAGGATTATTTCCCACAAAGGCTAATCCATTTCATAAGTGAGTGTAATATTTTGTTTATTTCATTTGCTCATTTAATGTACAACCTTTGTTATGAGTTGTGTTACTTTCAATCGCGGATGTGTGTTGAATGTAGTAGGTTATATCAATAGAAGGTGGTACTGCTAGTAGAACATAATGGAAAATAATACTCACGTGAAAGACAGGTAATGAAGTCTTACTGAATGACGACTAAAACACTACACACTATCACTAACGGATGTAAATATGGTACATACAACAAAATAAAACACAGAATATAATCTACAAATGACAATACACAGGACAAAGTCGACGTTTCGGCCCAATAGGCCTTTTTCAAAATGCGGACATAACATACAAACATTAAAAAAACCACAAGTAGAAATGAATGCGTATCCGAGTGAAATGTGGATAAATAATAATTTATTTTATTATCCTCTTCCCTACCCAGACTGGGCCCCGCGCAATCCGTTTCGCATTGGGCCACTCAATTGTTAGGGCAAGTCCTGTATCGAGTCCTAGTAATAATTATGCCTATAATATTGCTTTGTTCAACTAAATATCTACCGTGGAAGGTAGCACAACCTGTATAAGAGCTGCGACCCTAAAAAATAATGTAGGTCTTTTTCATAGCACACCTTAAGTATAAAACAGCATGACATATGAAGTATAAAACAGCATGACATATGAAGTATAAAACATAGCACGATATATATTTATCTAACCAATATATATATATATATTTATCCTTCTACCCACCCGTCTATCTATCTATCTATCTATCTATCTATCTATCTATCTATCTATCTATCTATCTATCTATCTATCTATCTATCTATCTATCTATCTATCTATCTATCTATCTATCTATCTATCTATCTATCTATCTATCTATCTATCTATCTATCTATCTATCTATCTATCTATCTATCTATCTATCTATCTATCTATCTATCTATCTATCTATCTATCTATCTATCTATCTATCTATCTATCTATCTATCTATCTATCTATCTATCTATCTATCTATCTATCTATCTATCTATCTATCTATATATCTATCTATCTATCTATCTATCTATCTATCTATCTATCTGTCTGTCTATCTGTCTGTCTATCTATCTGTCTATCTATCTGTCTATCTATCTGTCTATCTATCTGTCTATCTATCTGTCTATCTATCTGTCTATCTATCTGTCTATCTCTCTGTCTATCTCTCTGTCTATCTCTCTGTCTATCTATCTGTCTATCTATCTGTCTATCTATCTGTCTATCTCTCTGTCTATCTATCTGTCTATCTATCTGTCTATCTATCTGTCTATCTATCTGTCTATCTATCTATCTATCTATCTATCTATCTATCTATCTATCTATCTATCTATCTATCTATCTATCTATCTATCTATCTATCTATCTATCTATCTATCTATCTATCTATCTATCTATCTATCTATCTATCTATCTATCTATCTATCTATCTATCTATCTATCTATCTATCTATCTATCTATCTATCTATCTATCTATCTATCTATCTATCTATCTATCTATCTATCTATCTATCTATCTATCTATCTATCTATCTATCTATCTATCTATCTATCTATCTATCTATCTATCTATCTATCTATCTATCTATCTATCTATCTATCTATCTATCTATCTATCTATCTATCTATCTATCTATCTATCTATCTATCTATCTATCTATCTATCTATCTATCTATCTATCTATCTATCTATCTATCTATCTATCTATCTATCTATCTATCTATCTATCTATCTATCTATCTATCTATCTATCTATCTATCTATCTATCTATCTATCTATCTATCTATCTATCTATCTATCTATCTATCTATCTATCTATCTATCTATCTATCTATCTATCTATCTATCTATCTATCTATCTATCTATCTATCTATCTATCTATCTATCTATCTATCTATCTATCTATCTATCTATCTATCTATCTATCTATCTATCTATCTATCTATCTATCTATCTATCTATCTATCTATCTATCTATCTATCTATCTATCTATCTATCTATCTATCTATCTATCTATCTATCTATCTATCTATCTATATGTATATCTATCTGTCTGCCTGCCTGCCTGTATATCTGTCTGTCTGCCTGTCTACCTGCCTGCCTGCCTGTCTGCATGTTGTCTGTCTGTCTATGCTATCCATCTTTTCTGTCTATCTGTATTTCTTTCTGTATGACTGTGAGGTTTGTTGGCTGTCGATTTAGTGCTAATATCCCAGCTGAAATACCCAATGTCTCATCATGGGCATTATCAAGGGAGTATTAGTCGTAATAAGTTCAAGCCACAAGTTGGGGTCACTGACCCCACCCAGCACGTCCAAAGGTTGAGAGGCGCTTGATAATTGAACATCAGAAAGACTATCTTCAAACCATCTAATGAGAGAAGTAGTGGAAAAATCAAACCAGCATGTTCTGGCTGTAGTGATTTTCTGGGCAATATAATTATGTTTAGTAGTGACATTGATTTCTGAACGGTCCAAGTGCACAGTTTCCTACGGCAGGATATGAACCCTGTACCTTAAGTGTCACAGACTTGCTCTGTACCACGTCGCCACATAACCGAACACTAAGCGTGGAAATATTACACTCACCTGTACGTGGACATGCTTCAAATTCCAACTTGGAACCTCCTTCAGTAAAACTAAAGTCAGGGAGTAAACCCTGCCCCCTCCAAAACAAAAACCAAAAAAAACAGTGTATGTTTGGCACGAAAAACTTGGATGAAAAGAGATGATAAGTTTCATACAATCCCAGCCAGGAGAGTCTTGGATTACAAGAGATGATAAGTTTCATACAATCCCAGCCAGGAGAGTCTTGGATTACAAGAGATGGATAAGTTTCATACAATCCCAGCCAGGAGAGTCTTGGATTACAAGAGATGATAAGTTTCATACAATCCCAGCCAGGAGAGTCTTGGATTACAAGAGATGATAAGTTTCATACAATCCCAGGCAGGAGAGTCTTGGATTACAAGAGATGATAAGTTTCATACAATCCCAGGCAGGAGAGTCTTGGATGACATGATATGATAAGCTTCATACAATCCCAGACAGGAGAGTCTTGGATGACATGATATGATAAGCTTCATACAATCCCAGGAAGGAGAGTCTTGGATGACATGATATGATAAGCTTCATACAATCCCAGACAGGAGAGTCTTGGATGACATGATATGATAAGCTTCATACAATCCCAGGCAGGAGAGTCTTGGATGACATGATATGATAAGCTTCATACAATCCCAGACAGGAGAGTCTTGGATGACATGATGTGATAAGCTTCATACAATCCCAGACAGGAGAGTCTTGGATGACATGATATGATAAGCTTCATACAATCCCAGGAAGGAGAGTCTTGGATGACATGATATGATAAGCTTCATACAATCCCAGGCAGGAGAGTCTTGGATGACATGATATGATATGCTTCATATAATCCCAGGCAGGAGAGTCTTGGATTACAAGAGATGATAAGTTTCATACAATCCCTGAAAGATAAGTCTTGCACGATAGATGATAGGTTTCATACAATCCAAGGCAGGAAAGGCTCGGCTCGTTAGTCATAAAGTTAGCCGATATAAGAGAGAATACTCAATACAAACTACCGCTGCTTTACATATACCATCGGTATTAAAAATAACCATCGTTTTTCGTCTATTGTCTTACCTCTGGTGATTTGTTATCCACTCTTGCCGTTAAGCGTAGGTGATTGGAGCTCGAACCTGTTCTCCAATGCCAGATAAGTCGCCTCGGTTGTATTATGACCGTTTTTGTTCAAGATGTCCCTGACGTTTTCTATCCATCTTTTTCGTGGTCTTTCTCTGGCTTTGTGCCTGATCTCATTTGGTTATATGTCTGTAAGGGCAATTTGTCGTGATGCATTCTCATAATGTGGTCAAACCACTTGATATGCTGTCTTTATATGTATTTGTGCAAGGTGTTATACCTATTCTTTCCATGATATCTTCATTTCGTAATCTATCAAGCCTGGTGACCTCTGCAGCTTTCCTCAAGCATTTCATCTCACATGTCACTATCTTTCTGTAATGTGAAGATGATAGAGACCAGATTTAGCACTGGTAACACAATGTTGGTAGGAATATACTGTATATCATTTGTCTCTTAACTTCCATCTCGATCTTGGGATAAAAAAAGTAGTGATGACAATTGGTATGTTACTGCATTTGCCGTTGACATCTCGTCTCTATCTCTATATCGTTTTTCGTCTTCTTGTAAATTTCTGGAAATTCGTTTTATTTATTTTTTTATACATCCATCTTATTATTTGCTGGTCTGTTATATGGCCATAGGGGCCTGGATTTCTAGTTCAGGGTGCAAAGAAAAAGGTCACTCTATTCTTTTTAGATATGTCATGACAGATGACTAAGTAAAGATGGGAGATAGGCTGACAACCTGTCATCTGTGAAAAGAATCATTGTCACTGCATGTCTTACCTCGATTTCTTACTTTTGTCTCCTGTCAAATGAACCCCATGAATGACGGAGAGATTCAGCTAGGGAATCAGAATCCTGGTCCTTTTGTGGCAACCTCCTAGGTTGTGGGAAATGCTACATGTACCATCACTGGATATTGTATAACATATCTGACGGAAGAATGATGAACTGGTTGGAAATGCTAGATGTACCATCACTGGATATTTGATACCAGATCTGACGGAAGAATGATGAACTAGTTGGAAATGCTAGATGTACCATCACTGGATATTTGATACCAGATCTGACGGAAGAATGATGAATTGGTTGGAAATGCTAGATGTACCATCACTGGATATTTGATACCAGATCTGACGGAAGAATGATGAACTAGTTGGCTCAGTCGTACATACTGCACTCCTTATAGGACGTGAATAACCTGGTATACTGCAGCAATGGAATGTCTCCCATCGAGGATTAAACATCCATCAATACATCGCAACATAATTATGTCATTAGACAAAAAACCTTATACGAATCCGGGTTATTCAACTGAGGAGAACATATGCTTTTGTCAGAAAGGCTATGGCATGTCCATGGCTACCTGTTAACAGCTAAAGAGATTATTTAATCATCATCGTCATTTAGAAGAGCACAACAACTTCTTGCCCATGGTGCTAAAATGTCTAGTTTCGACGCTTCTTACTTATGGCCTATAAGACTTGCCGTCATGCAGTATTTACCCACTATTAGCTGCATATATAGTCCGATCATTTCTCTTGTGGAATCCCTACAGAACTTATCTACACAAATATGTTTTACCCCCCCCCCCCTCCTATCTCCGTGTAGGACAGGAGTGGTCTTCTCAAAGCATTGAACACTGTTTAGAGTTCACATCTTTTTCGTATGAAATAAAGCTGTATATAAACTACCCCAGTGCACACAGGTAGATAGGTGATGAGTTTGTGTGTCATGTGACGTATTCCTTCCAGAACGTTGTCTTCCCAATGAACTCTCCGAACCTCTCTCTGTCTTGGGCGATGTGGCTTGCATTTTCTAGCGATGTATTCATGTTATCTTTAATGTCGTCAGTCCATCGTCTTCTTGGTCTGCCCTTCTTCTCTTCCCAGGTACTCTTCCCTCCAATATTTGTCTTTCTAAACAGTTATGTCTCTTTATATGACCAAACAGGCGTAGTTTTCTTTTTGTTATTGTGTTTAGTAACCAACACTCTGGAATATTCAGTTTGTTTATAATATCTGAGTTTCTGATTTTATCCTTCCATGATATTCTAGGTATCTTCCTGTAGCATTTCAGCTCGAAGGCGCTGATCCTCTTTGCCGCTGTTTTACTTGACATGATTTTTGTTTTCTGCGTGTTTAAATACAAATTTTGTGCTTCGCTATATTTCTTTGCGTTCTTGATTAGCTGTTCCAATCCCTTTATATCATTTGAAAGAAGCACTGTGTCGTCTGCGTAGCGTAGTTCCGGGATTAGGAATCCACATATGTTTAAAGCGTGGTAGTCAGTGTTGTGTATGTCTTCTCTCACATTCCTCATTATACTTTCAGCGTAGATGTTGAACAGGTATGGGGAGAGTGTGCACCCTTGCCTTACTCCACTCTGTACCTCAAACCACTCTGAGAGATCGTCCTCTAACTTCACTGCAGCCTTTTGATCTTGGTAATTAGTTTACAGTAATGAGTTTATAGGTGATGAGTTTACCTCTCCTATATCAGGACGCACTGCCAAAACATATTAGAGGCCACAAAGACCTCAACATAGTATTATGTGTACCAGTATTGCCATTGCACTAGGAAACATAATCTCTATTTCTCGTATTTCCTGGGGATCGAAACAAATAAACAATACCCATAGTGTCAAATAATGTGAGATTCGAATACTTCAAACACTACGTCATTATATACTAATGACCAACATTTTGTTTTCAAACGAGAGAAAATATCCTCTTACCCATTCGTTCTTCGTTCAGTTGTCTTCTTTCATTTTTACCAGAACTCCAATAGCTTCGATGAACTGTGTGATTTGCGCGAGGTCATTAATGGCGTTCCGAAGATTGCGAAATTGTGCCGTCTGGTTAGACAATTAGTTTTCTCTCCCTCTCATCACTATAGAGCCGACATGCATGAAAGATGTGTCCAATAGTTCCTGGAATCAGTCTACAATTGTACAAATCTCTCTCACCAATTTTAAATTTCAGCAAAATAATTTCTCAGTCTTTCGCTTCGTGCTCAGAATATGAAGATAATTGTTTTTCTATGGGTGTTGGTTGTCGTTAGGAGATCTCTGGGAATTGTTTATCGTTAAGAGGAGCCTTTGATCGTAGTTTGTTGTTAGGAGTGTTCTGTGAGCGTAGTTTGTTGTTAGGAGTGTTCTGTGAGCGTAGTTTGTTGTTAGGAGTGTTCTGTGAACGTAGTTTGTTGTTAGGAGTGCTTTGTGAGCGTAGTTTGTCGTTAGGAGTGCTCTGTGAGCGTAGTTTGTTGTTAGGAGTGCTCTGTAAGCGTAGTTTGTCGTTGGGAGTGCTCTGTGAGCGTAGTTTGTTGTTAGGAGTGTTCTGTGAACGTAGTTTGTTGTTAGGAGTGCTCTATGAGCGTAGTTGGGAGTGCTCTGTGAGCGTAGTTTGTCGTTAGGAGTGCTCTGTGAGCGTAGTTTGTTGTTAGGAGTGCTCTGTGAGCGTAGTTTATCGTTAGGAGTGCTCTGTGAGCGTAGTTTGTCGTAGGGAGTGCTCTGTGAGCGTAATTTGTCGTTAGGAGTGCTCGGTGAACGTAGTTTGTCGTTAGAAGTGCTCTGTGAGCGTAGTTTGTCGTTAGGAGTGCTCTGTAAGCGTAGTTTGTTGTTAGGAGGGCTCTTTAGATTCTGTAATTGTATGGACTACTTTCTCTTCGTTAAAATCTGATTTTCGCATATTTTTAAAAGCAAGACTTTATACATATTGTTTGTCATCAGCAAGCTGATTCTCGCCATCGACTTCAACGGACTTCTAACATTAATATTGTACGTATCTTTCCTATTTGGTGCACTCTGTCAGACAATCGTGTCCATCTCGAAATATTTCATTACCATTTGTATCTGTCTATCCTGTGCTCCCTGTACCTGAACTTTACTTTCAAATAAAAGTTTTATCAATTTAAGATCTTTTCATCTGTTCAAAATATTCTCCTTTTCCAAATTTCATTACTTTAAATTGTTGTTGTTAGGCAGGCGAGCTAGATGGCGGGTCAAGATAGAGACGTAAACAGTGATCAATTCCAAGGATGTGTTAATTGTGATTTTGTGATATTCGTGTTCATTCAAGGAGGAAACTACGACAGAAGTAGAAAACCGGTAGTGGATTTGAGTGTTCAATGAAACCTGCTATAGATATTCTGCATCAACTTAAGACAATTAGAAAATACATAAAAGATCGAAATCAACTCACAGGATAACAAGAATCAATCCGCCATCATACAACACAACGTCAATTAAAATACGCACATTGAACGTCTATGGTCTCAACAATAATGAACAATATATGTAACAATATATATATATATATAACTATATATACATAACAATATATATATATATATATATATATATATATAATAAACTCCGTCTTTTAATTGCTATTTTGTTTGTGTGTATTTTGTGGAGGTATTCGCAGTGTTATATAAGTACTCTGCTGTGCTATAAATACAACTTTGTTAAGGAAGATGTGGGTTTTCCTAAAGAAAAACGCTTAGACCCTATCATTTAATTGGAAAGCCAGCATCAAAACCAGCTCATTGGATAGGAGATGGGGCTTAGTCCAGCCGACAGAGGCTGGAAGCTAAGACTAAAAGACACTCCTACTGTCTACTGCCGTAGAAATTTAAGGTACGGAAGTCAGATATATTTGGTCAGAAGGCGCATCACAACAACCAGAATCGCATACATTATTGCACAATGCAGAGCATATCCTTCAAGAATGTGTAAGCTATGACACATTAAGTTGCACAACTGAAAATATAGACATTATTAGACACACACACACGCACGCACGCACGCACGCACGCACGCACACACACACACACACAAATAACAACACTGAAGATATAGACATTATTAGAAAGCGAAAGATGAAGAAGAATCTTGTGAGGGGGTTTAATTTTTTTAATGGAAACCTCTAAGGGGTGGGAGGGTGGTTTACATTACTTTACTTCTTAATAATTACTAAATGTTATCCTCTTACTGTTCTTCTGCGTCCAATCTCCGGTAACCATCATGAGTTTTTGTATGGTTTCAGCCGCAGGCGTAAAGTACGTAGTCTTTTTGGTTTGCACCATGTAGACTCAGCATATCCCTTTCTGTCATGTTTTAATGCCAGTAAGCTTTCTTCCTAATTGTTGCCTGACTTCGAGTGTAAATGGCAGCTCTACGCCATGATGGTTGATCACTCATTGTGCCCTTGGAATTTGCAGACAAATGTCCCTGAACGGCAGTTTTCGAGAAGATGGAAAGAGGGATTTATACTGTAAACTACGTCTATCACATACTATGTGTTCCGTGGCTACTGAACTTGTCTCGTGTAATTAGACGGCCCATTGTCCCCTGTACCCTCCGCTACTTACCACTGTCTCATTTATTTATTATTATTATTTATTTTTTCATTGCATTCATTGTTTTTCATGCCATGCTCATCTTCGCTTGCGAAGGAGGAACACCATCATCATCATCACCACTGTCTCAACTGTGAATCTGGTTCCGGTATATTAAAATACTCAAATAGCAAAGTTGAAGTAGGGTTGGTCCGTCCTTTAAGTCGTAGTTTTGGTCACTGACATCGTGAATACCTCGTCCAAGTTTGAGCTTCTACCGACATTTGTCTTAGTCCAGGATGAACTGTATTTTGCTGTCCACACTATCTGTCACTGGAGACAGCACAGCTAGAATATTGTTATCGAACATGAACATTTTGTTCGTTTTGGCTTCAGATTTCTTATTCAATATTGCTCATAGCCCGAACCTCTAGCGATGTGCTACCATCACATGTCTCAATAGGCGAGACTTGCTTCTCCAGAGACCTGCCTCATCATTCTCGTCATCGTGAGCTTTCAGACATGACAATCCGGCGATCCGGCCGGTCGTTGTCTTACACTGTGCTGCAGCAGTGTTTTGGCTGTTGTGGATAAGAGGTGCTACTCGAAGATTATGTTTCTCTTGTTCAATCCATTCTCATTTCATCTTTGTCTACATTGCCCGGATAGATCAATAAAGCGTTAGCCAGATTGCGTCGGATAAGCATTGAAGCAATTTGTTTGAAGAGTGCACAACGAGGTGGTGATTTTAGGATCACGGTTATCTGCTAACACTGCGATTTCACGAGAGTTGTGCGATTCCATTTTGTACCCCTTGTCATGGTATGTTTTCCCAAAGGAGGGGGTGGTAAACCATACACCCCACTCCCACGCATCTATTGGTTGTGAACCAGACAGTTATTGGTGGCTATAGAGTTATTAATAATACTGGCATTGTGGGACTTCAGTATCCGGCGCAAAACAGGTAGAACAAAGTGTGTGAAGTTCAAAGAAAGCATTGTTTTTAACTAGCGGGCCACAAGAACTGTCACAGCTACTGGAACACACTTCATAAAAAATGGCAAAATCGAAGTTCATGCTTTTTTAAAATCACAAATACCTGTCAAAGTCTTGTTCTTCTTCTTCTGCGTTCGTTCTTAAACTGCAGATGGTTAATATGATGTAGTCTGTGATAGTTAACATTTTTTCTGCGATTTTGGTCCGTCTTTTTGGGCTGATACATCCAATTTCCTCATTATTTTTGGGATGGACCATCCATCTTCATTCCCAAACTTCATTAGTTGTATCCAATAATATGTACAACAGGTAACAGTGTTGCTATTCCTTGCTTCTTATTTTTTTAATTTCCGTTTTTCAGGATCCGGCATCACACGGGCAGTGCCAGAAGTGTAAGTTACGATACCCAAGAACTGTAAGACCATGTACGTAAAACGCCAAACTTAACATCCCTCCATTTTCTGGTTGTGAAATTAACAGATTTGTCAGAGTATTGTTTGGTATCCAAAAGTGATGCAAATGACTGTACATGTTTATTAATTCACCTGAATTAATTGATAACCCACCGAAGACGATATGCCAGCCATTTATGCACACAAAACGGCGATACAAAGCAATTTCATTCTCTGGACTACATCCTGCTGGAAATCTAGTAGGATCACTGTCCTCCTACAAGAGAGAATCAGCGGGAGTTTGAGATTGAAAGCTGAATAAGAAGAATTTCTAACTGCGCTGTATGTCATACATGTGATAAGAGACGACCTATGGGTGTATGGGAGATTAGTAATTCTGATGCTGAGGCTGTCATACTCGTTTAAAGTAATTCTCACATCCTTGGTCCCCACGTGGCACTCAGCTCTAATTTGTGGCTTCCAGTAGTTGCCAGCACGTGGAAGCGGCCACAATCCAGTAATGGCTTTGACACACCGTCCAAACCAGGTGAAAACCGAAGGGCTTCGGCCCAGAGGTAAACACAAGGTATGTCAGCCAAAGCTTGTGAAGCCTGGATATTGCGGTCAGCATGGATGGAAAATCTGATGTTCAACGAGCTGGAAGGCACTTGTCAGAAGAGCGTTGTGGCACGCAAAGGGCTTTGTGAGACACATGGAACACTCTGGGTATCCACTATATCCTGGCAAATCTCCAGTCGTCTTGATATATCTTGCCACTGGAACACTGTTGGATCAGGAAGAGAGAGAGAGAGAGAGAGAGAGAGAGAGAGAGAGAGAGAGAGAGAGTGGTCGACGAATGGCGCAACTCCTTCACAATTTAAACAGAATTTAGCGCTAGTCATTACTCAGCTATCATTATCCATCATCATCAACTTAACATTGGACTCATTAGTCACATTCGGGCACATCTCAGAGAACATCAGTTTCATCATTCCAGTTGAGCTGAATGTCGACATCGTCGACTTCGACGGACGACCAGCACAAGAGACGACTTATGAAAAGTGAGCATCGGGTTAGGGTTAGGGTTAGGGTTAGCTAATCAAGTAGACAGTCAAGCTGAACCCATAAATGTAACGCCAGAGTAGGTTATGTTGTATTGAAAGGTACATATGTCGCAGTCATGATGTTCACCCATGATTTGTCAGCCCCGAAAGTGGAACGAAGAATATAAACACCGTTACATGTCATGCATGTCGTGAGATTTGACTAAGGATACTTGGGCGTTGGTGTGGCTATCTCATCTCGTCATAGAGGGTCAAAGTGACCCAGAGTCATGCTAAGGTCAGGTGTGTCTTGCGGAAAGGTGCAGATGTCGCAGTCATGCTGTAAACTATTGAACAATTATCCGTTTATCGGACTACATCCTGGCTAATAAGTAGGAGTTTCTTCAGTGTTCATTCTCAAACTCCCGCTGGATCTCTCTTGTAGCAGAACAATGGTCCTACAAGATTTCCAGCAGAATGTGGTTCATAGAATGGAAGTGCGTTTTATCGCCGTTTTATTTGCGCCAATGGTCCGATACATCGGCAAGAGTGGGAGTTTGAGAGCGGACGCAAAAAAATAAGTTATGCTTTAAATCACTATGTCCAGAAAATTGTATAGGAGTCAATTCAGCAACATTTACTAAGAACACCGGACTCGCTGTGTAGACATGTTAAACTGTGAACGAGAAGAAGAAGAAAACACATTGTAACGTATGGAGTTCCGTGGACTACATTCTGCTCAGACCGAGATCAAACTCTAAAGAAGTTAGAAGATTATATAAACTTCAAAATTCGATCATATCATGCATGAGTCAGCCTGCACACCCATATTGTTGCCATTCCATAATTATGTAGTTTATTTAGTTAAAACAACGCAATCACAGCAGGAGCACATACAAGCGGCCGCTCGATCGATTCCGTTAACCGACATCATTACATGAGAGAAATTGCAGAAATAATAAAGAGAGAAAATTAATCACGCCTCTCCTTGCTTCCATGCGTATATTTGTGCGTTCAATATGTAGGGGATGTTTTCCAAGCCTAGATATCCACCGATAGCCCCTGAAGATTTAGCAAATATTTTGCAGCTCATCTCTGCCTGTCCCTAACTCTGGGATCTGTTTCATATTCATTTTTTACTCTTTGATTTCAAATTTCTATTTATTTCTCAGTTCAAACTAAGACTTGCCGTTATCCCGTCTCAGAAATGTTAGAGTTTCCTTTAAATAAAGGAAGTTCCATTTTTTCAAAGGAAGAGTTATCAAGAAGGAAGTGATTGATAATTGGAATAACGATTGAAGAGGACAGATGTGAGTAGGGTTTTGTTGACGCAGAGGGGTCACCATATACAGAACAGGGAAATCATGATTTTGAAAAGTGTGAAAATGCTGAAGGAAAGATATAAGATATTTTTAGATATATATAGAAATTATGTTCGATGATACACATACACACAGACTCACACAAACACACACACACACATATATATATATATACAAATAGAGAGAGAGAGAGAGAGTGAGAGAGAGAGGTAGTATGTCGACTGAAATGTATAATTAATTTTACAATTTCTGCAAATTGTAGTGTGGGAACATAAACTTCACGAATTGAAAGGCGGTACCATGTTTACATTAGCTGAAAACGGAGGGAGAAGTGCGCGTGCGTGGAAAACAAAGACGATAAAAATGTTCATACACCCACGTCAAAAGGTGTTACTGTTTGGAATGCGCCAAGAAGCTAAGAGCATCTCACCTGGTAATCAGGAATTGCAATAGCCTACCTTGTGAACAATAATACCTTCTCATTGTCACGCAATAGACGTATACCTGAGCTTATGTTGACGTAGCTAATATCTTGAAAGTTTGAATATGACGTCAAAACTGTCGCTTTCACATCCGAGTTGTAAACAGGTCATATATTCTTCGATGATCGTTTAAGCCTCTTTGTGACAAGGTCACTGAACCAGTCTGGTTATAGTAGGTAGTATGACAAGACAGTAGACACAAACATAAGTTTCATCTCCAAAAGTCGTAATGACCGGATTGCCAGATCCGCGAACTCTACTATTTTTATGGTTGAAAAACTCAGATGTAACCTAATTGGACTAACATCCTCGGTTGAAAATAGCCTACCTTATCATAGTTACTTAGTTTGTTCCTCTCGTGCCGCAAGCGACACATAGGGCAGAGGTTTTGGTTCTCCATATGATGCTGTCCGCTGCCTGCAGCTTTAGTTCCTAGATGGTCTTACGGACTATTAATTCCCCTTCTTTAAGAATGGTGTTTTACCTTATCATTATTTAACTAACAAAGAAAAATTAGTCTTAGATATAACTTTTCTAAACGGGAGGGGGATCTGAACCACTTCTGTTCAGTTGCAACCTATTCATTTGGTAGCTTCAGTCAACTTGTTCACCAAATTTGACCACACCGCATCTCTTTTATAAAAGAAAACAATTCAACTTAGTCAAGACTTCCATCGTATATTGTATATTCTCAAGTTACTATAAATATGGACCCGTTGATCGAAACACAGACAAAAACGACAACACACAGACTGCATAGGTACGTAATTTACTCCAGAACCACACACATTTATCACTAGTACGTGTTACCAGGTCTCGTATCACAAAGTCACGTCTAATGCATTTTTGTCTATAATTCCTTGATGCTACTTATTTACGTCCATAAATTACGTTAAAATTATTTTTCCAACTCCACCTCCCCCCACCCTCCTCTAGAAAAAACTCAATAATTCAGCGACTTCTCCCTGCTTAATTATGTCAAAACAGAGCACCAACCCCCCCCCACCCCCCAAAAAAAAAAATTAGCAGAGGAAGTACATTTTTGTTTTTCACAAATGTAGAATTAAATTGATTGGTATATAGAAAGCACTACTGCTGACGTCAACTTTTGTCAACCCCTTCCCCCTTATTAGAAACTGTCAAACATTACCGCCCCTCCCCCCCCCCCCAATTGTTGCCGTAATTTATGGATGGCTCTATTTATAATATTCATTTGTCATGTTATATCTAAAGCAATCTTGTTTCTGTTTCTGTTTCTGTTATTTATGTTTGCAATGAGATCAAGTAGTTCTTGTAGCACTGAGGCATAAGAGCACATACTAGTGTTAAATGTTTGTTGTCCTCCAGGTATTTACACATATGTGTAAAGTATGTATGTGTGTGTTGCTATTGTCTGAGTTTCGATCTACCGGTGCATTTTCATAATAACATAAGGATATACACGCTAGCAGTCTTGACTAAATCGCCTATTTTTGTTGTTGCAGATGACGTGTGGTCGAATTCTAAAAACGTGTTGGCTCAAGTTGCCAGGCGCATAGGTGTCAGCCGAACCGACCTAGTTCAAATCCCATCAACTGTCTAATTTTTAGTTGCTTAGCATCTACTTGTTTTTGTCTGTAACTCCAGGATCCTTCCTATTTATGTTATTCATTTAAAGACGGAGCGAGAACTTCAAATATATCTCCACTTGTGGGCGAATGTTGGTATTTTCCTGAGACAATCTCTGGGGTATGTGTGAAAGGGTTACTCTTTTTCTATTTACTTGTTTCGAAGGCCTAAATGTCAGGCACTATTGTTCACAGTGGGAAAGGGAGTTGACCCACGACCGTCGGTGGTATAGGAGACCTGTCAACTAAAACGTAAACATGAACTAGTTTCCGATTTGCGAGAAATATATTGGTTGACCTTGGCTATTTTTTTGGCATGTGACTCAAAGTATATAAATAGCGACCAATTAAATGTCCAACAATAATCAAAAACGTTACGAACTGTGTCCACATTGATTCAGCCAGAAGTCCTGTACGTCGTGAGCCATGGTTAACCCCAACAGATTTACGGGTTTGGTGTGTGACCATAAAAATATTGAATATTGCAGCTCAGGTAATCACAACCTGGGAATACCGAAAGAGAAATCTACAAATATATTGTAGCAATGGAAATACCGAAAGAGACATCTACAAATATATTGTAGCAATGGGAATACCGAAAGAGAAATCTACAAATATATTGTAACAATGGGAATACCGAAAAAGACATCTACAAATATATTGTAGAAATGGGAATACCGAAAGAGAAATCTACACATATACTGTAGCAATGGGAATACCGAAAGAGAAATCTACAAGTATATGACCAGTACACTTTCCAAATGTTAACATCAACCTCCTGAAAATTAAAAGACCAGATTACCATCTTCCAACTTCGTACCCAACATGTACACTTAACAATCACCTGAACAGAATAAAAGTACAACAGACTCCCGGGTGTCAGCTATACACACAGAATCACGAAACCGTTGACCATCACTTTAAAAAAAATATCTAGTGTTGAATGCTATTAGAACAAAGACTTCTCCCCTTAGGGCAGTGGTTCTTATTCTTACTAATATCGCGACCCTTTAATACAGTTCCTCATGCTATGCTCAATCATAAAATTATTTTCGTTGCTACTTCATAATATGTTTTCTGATGGTTTTAGGCGATTCTGTGAAATGGTGGTTTAATCACCAAATGGGTCGCAACCCACAGGTTGAGAATCGCTGTTATGGCCAGATAAATGGAACACTTTATATAGAACACAAAAATAGATCACAAATACATACATATATCACGAAATAGCATTCGGTTTGAATGCGTGAGCCCATTCATTAATTGCTGGATCAGCAACCAAAAACAAACAGAACAAATGAAAACAAACAACAGTGTTGATATGAAATGATAATACAACTTTCAATAAGCTACATGAATCTGGATAGGTGAAGTCCCTTTGGGAGACGTTATGGTAGAAAGACACAAACGCGATGCGCATGATACAGATATCATGGGAACAGATTGCTATGGATCGTTTTGCATGAAGGGGAAAGATCAGAAATGCTATAAAGACAATGGAGAGTATGATAGTAGTTAGTTCCATGGCTACACGTCTAAGAAGATGCAGCACACGATGATACAAGCGTGCCTGTGATTCCTGGTACATACAGTGGAAGACTTTGTGGCTAGGATTGGTCTTGTAAGTCACATCCTTCATCGCCATGAATCGAAGATTATATTTCTTATAGAATAACAATAATACTATTGTCTGGAAAAGCGGAAAGATGCATACATAAACAGAAATCAAGGCAGAAGAAAATAATTGAAAGAAACAAGGCTTACGAATACTATGTAGGCACAGGTAGTAAGTAAAATACAATGGAGAATTAAATAGGTTACTATGAAAGCGAGGAATGAGAACACAATAAATTAAACCAACACAACACAAATGTTACAAGTATAAATGGAAGCTACAAGATCATTAATAATAGATCAGGCAGGAAACAAATGCGTTTTACATGTGGTAGGTGTTCAACGTTATTTACAATACATTACACTCATGTACTGTTTTTATCAGGGAGGTCCCCCGCGAACAGACAGCATAACATCAGCAACTCTCTGTGTTCACCGGTAGATTTAGTCTTTCATCACGCTTACAGTGCACAAAAATCACAATTCTGCACCTATAGCAATAACCAGGGATGCTCCTGCAGGTTTCATCACCTCTGTAGTTGTGTCATCGATTGATGTACGCTTGTGAGGCATTTGGGTGTGTATGTATGCACAACAGTGTATGTGTTACGGTGATGTGAAGCTTTGCAAAATTTTATGTAGGCCTACCTATCCAAGTTAAATGATGTGTTGGTACGTTATTCACAAGTTTTGTTATTTCTATATGTAGCAATGTTTCGTTGTAAATGTGTCATTCATATTTTTTTCATAAAGTTCTTCTTCTTTTGCGTGTGTTCTCAAACTCCTGCAGACTGACAGGATGTAGTCAAGAGAACGGAATGTTCTGTGCCATGATTTGCAGATTTTGCTGCGACGTCTACCCTTTTCAGAATGACACATCCGACTTCAGCATATCTTTTATGTCACGTTGGCCCTAAATAGGATGTTGTGTGTCATGTGACGTATTCTCTCCAGAACGTTGTCTTCTCAATGAACTCTCTGAACCCTTCTCTGTCTTGGGCGATGCGGCTTGCATTTTCCAACGATGTATTCATGTTATTTTAATGTCGTCAGTCCATCGTCTTCTTGGTCTGCCTACGCAGACGACACTGTGCTTCTTTCAAATGATATAAAGGGACTGGAACAATTAATCAAGAACACAAAGAAATACAGCGAATCACAAAAATATATTTAAACACGCAAAAAAAAAAAATCATGTCAATAGATATAACAACATAACAACCAAAAATCAGAAAAGACAATACCGAGATAGAATATGTGGATACATTCGAATACTTAGGAGCAAACATCAACGGTGCAGAAGACTGCATGGCAGAGATAAGGAAGAGATTGGCAATGGCATATTGTAAAGTAACACTGTTGAAAAAAATATGGAAAAACAACAGAATATAAACGACACTGCTAATGCTACGAGCTTTTATTTTTCTTATTGCAACATACGACTGTGAAACAGACCGTAAGTAAAACAGTGGCAAATAAGATCAACGCATTTGAGATGAAATGCTACAGAAAGCTACTAAGAATAGCATGGGAGGGGGGGGGGGAAGAGAAATATGATGAGGTAACCAATTATACAAAATTAATCGCCTCTTACGACTTGCAAGAAAAGGGAAACAGTGTTGCTAATCTTTGCTCTTCTTTCGTACCCCAGAAACACACGAACGATACCACGGATCGCTGTTAGACAATTTATTGATGTACTTCTGTGTAACTAAGGCTACTCATCTTTATGTGCATATATCGTTCGCATTTGCATCTTCTGATTGTAATTGTGGATAGATTTTCAAATAATGTTAATTATGTTATGTTTGGTGTACCATAGTTTTAAACTCCTGAGTTGCTGTTTTCTTATACTTTTCCGTTTATATTTCTTGTTATGTAGTTAAATATTTGTTTCGCTATGTGGCGGCGTGCTACAGTGCCCATCTATGATGGCCTAGGTACCGGTTTGAATCCCGCCTCGGGGCAATTGCGCATCCGAACCGCTCAGAAAGCAATAGCAAACTACTGAAAGTATTTTATTGCCTAGAAATACTTGCAAGATAGAAAAGTTCATGCTGAGAAAAGAATGGTGTGACTTATTGAACAACTCAATTGTCCATATCATTACGTGGATATACTGCCCTGGTCATGCTGGGGTCAGGGGTAACGAGAGAGCCGACTTATTGGCAGGCAATGGGGCGATATACGACACATTGCTGAGAAGAGATAAAGCAGACTTAATGAAGGCCGTAATAAATTTCAAGATGAGGAGGATATCAATGAGGCTAAGAACGTACATATACAGAGAATATAAGAAATGGGAGTAACTAGAGGAGAGGGAAGGAAAAGTAGATTTTTTGTAAGTTCCGAAAATCACAGAATCAACACCTGACCGGGAATGTCCCATGTGCTATGAATCCAGTTTCTAATCAAGAATAATCAGACACAGGTTTTGAATTCACTCGTCGTTCGAGATTTGAGATACAAATTATTTACATCACTCAACCAGCCACAAGGAACAATAGTACCAGGACATATGCTAAGGAAAGGTCTAGGAATGACGCCATCTAAGAGCAAGTGCAGCAGGCGACATTTGTTAGGCGATTTTTTTGCCAGTCACTGACTAGAAAGCTGAACACTTATGAGAAAACGGTGTAAGATGGCGATAATTCGTATCGCAACTTACCATTACCTTTCATCTTACCATTACCTTTATCTTACCTTTACTTTTCAACTTATCCTTACCTTTAATCTTACCTTTACCTTTCACCTTACAATTACTTTTCAACTTACCCTTACCTTTCACTTTTCATCTTGCCTTTACATTCAGCCCACATTTGCGGATGGACTGCATTCATAGTCTTTTGTTTTCTCCTTACCTGCAAAATAGCAGTTGTTTTTAGCAACTGATCTCATCTGTGATCTTTCGTTAATAGAATCTGTCATACTGGAGTTTGTATATAAATTTCTAACGTTTCGCTAGATTATTGACTAAGATTGTAATTGTGTCCCATCTGTCTGACTGTGGACAGGGGTTATTCCTGATCTTTTCTTTACCTGGTTTAGTGTCCTGTGTATGTCATTGGTTTCGTTTGGGGCGTATCCTTTCACCTGTGACACTATTATTTCTACTCTACAGGGGGACATGGACCTCTGGAAAGTGTCTATAGGGTCCCTCATTTATATTTCAAAGTCTGGTCTCCGACACCCAGGAGACCGATTATGTGACGCCAATTATCCGTCCTTCGTCAGTCAGCATTTGTGGAAACATTAAACACCAGGTAACTGACAGAACGCTGTATTAGTACTGTCACTGCCTCTTATTAAGGAAAGACATTGCCTGCGTCCTAAGTTCTTTCTCACCAAAAGCTAATCCCCAAAGTTAGTCTAATCGTTGCAAGTACCACCTGCCATTCCCCGAGTAATTGTCATGTTGCAAAATGATCATCTAAGACATGTTTGTTTGTTTGTTTGTTTTTCGTTCGCTCCATTGTAACCATCACGGATATCCGTGCGATTTCCGCCGGGAGCGTGATTACGTTGTGCCACCGTTATGCGCCTTGTAGGCCTAGCACATCCGATTTCGGCATGCCTTGACAATTCGGGTGGGCTACCCTTAGCCTGTGACAGCCTCTATATCTGTCTCCAGGCACGCGTAGTGAAGACTCTTCGCCTAGACGATTTTCTAGCTCTCGTCTCACTCGAACGAGGTGTTCCACTGTCTATGAACTTGCCTCGTGTAATTGGACGTGCTGTGCCTGTGCCCATTGGGTACTGAACCGTTTCTCATCCATGAGCCTGGTTCCTTAAGGGGAAGAACTCAACAGAGGAGTTGGACCCTGGCTCTTTCGCCCTCTTAGCCGAGGTGTCATTCACCGACATCGTGTACCCCTTGTCCAAGTTCGAGTCTCACACCACGCGTTTGAGAGCAAGGCGTTCTCGAGCTGAGCGTCCTTGTCCCAATAGCGCCTGAGCCCATCAGGTACTGAACCCTTTCTCTCTTCAAGTGTATTTCCGGTGTAGGAAAACCTGACAGTAGAGTTGGGCCAGGGCTAAATCGTTGTCCCTTTTGTGCCTGAGCGAATCGAGTACAGAACCCTTTCTCTCTGCAAGTTACTTCCGGTATAGGAAACCTTGACAGTAGAGTTGGGCCAGGACTGCCATCGTTGTCCCTTTCTTGCCTACACCCATCGGGTACAGAACCCTTTCTCTTTGCAAGCATATTTCCGGTTTAGGAAGGCTCGACATTAGAGTTGGGTTAGGTCTTTTGCTTTACCAAACGCCGATGGATGGGTCTGGGTCTCTGCCTGTTAGGAACTCGGGTAACTAGAAGCCCGTCTCGAGCTGACGGAGCTTGTAGTTCCCTTTCCTAGGGACTTTTCACTTTCTATTTGCAGTTCGCGCTGCCCTCTAGCGCTGTTCTGCCCTTTCATTGTTTCATTGTACTCTGTGTGAAACATATTTGTCTCTCGCCATGCATTTACCTTTACGTGCATTTTACATTGGCCGCCCCTCCAATGTTCGGACTGGACTGACTAGCTTCACTGTATGTCGACAGTGTTGCTATATGTGGTGATGCTGGTGGTGTCGGAGATATTGTCTGTCTCTTGTGCAGTCAAATCTCTTTCCATCTGCTACCTCCACATTCTCGGACACGATCCCCAAATGATTTGGCCAGAATCAGCACGAGCTGCTGTATTTCTGTTTCCAGGGTGCACCACGTGGAGGTACATTTGGGATCTTGGTTATCTGCTAACCCTGGGTCCGCCTAGAGCAATGCGTTCCCTTTGCACCCCATCTAAGACATGTAGAATCCGAAATCATTTTGGAAATCTTTTCCTTCACAGGAGTAAATCTGTACATCTGAATGTCATTAATTCTTCACATCAGTAAATCTGTACATCTGAATGTCATTAATTCTTCACATCAGTAAATCTGTACATCTGAATGTCATTAATTCTTCACATCAGTAAATCTGTACATCTGAATGTCATTAATTCTTCACAGGAGTAAATCTGTACATCTGAATGTCATTAATTCTTCACAGGAGTAAATCTGTACATCTGAATGTCATTAATTCTTCACAGGAGTAAATCTGTGCAGCTGAATGTCATTAATTCTTCACAGGAGTAAATCTGTACATCTGAATGTCATTAATTCTTCACAGGAGTAAATCTGTGCATCTGAATGTCATTAATTCTTCACAGGAGTAAATCTGTACATTTGAATGTCATTAATTCTTCACATGAGTAAATCTGTACATCTGAATGTCATTAATTCTTCACAGGAGTAAATCTGTACATCTGAATGTCATTACTTCTTCACAGGAGTAAATCTGTACATCTGAATGTCATTAATTCTTCACATGAGTAAATCTGTACATCTGAATGTCATTTATTTTCACAAGTAAATCTGAACATCTAATTGTAATTTATTTATCCAAGTAAACCGTGTTATCTGAAGGTCATTTATTTTTGCCACGAGTAAATCTGCACATCTGAATGTAATTTATTTGTATAAGTAAATCTGGTTATAAGAATGCCATTAATTTTTCCAACAAGAAATCTGCACATCTGAATGTCATTAATTCTTCACATGAGTGTATCTGACCATCTGAATGTCATTTATTTGTATAAGTAAATCTGGTCATCTGAACGTCATTTATTTTCCCAAGTAAGTCTGCACATCTGAATGTCATTAATTTTTCCCAGGAGTAAATCTGCACATGTGAATGTCATTTATTTTTCCCAGGAGTAAGACTGCACTTATGAATGTCATTAATTTTTCCCAGGAGTAAATCTGCACATCTGAATGTCATTTATTTTTCCCAGGAGTAAAGCTGCACATCTGAATGTCATTTATTTTTCCCAGGAGTAAATCTGCACTTCTGAATGTCATTTATTTTTCCCAGGAGTAATTCTGCACATCTGAATGTCATTTATTTTTCCCAGGAGTAAATCTGCACATCTGAATGTCATTTATTTTTCCCATGAGTAAATCTGCACATCTGAATGTCATTACTTTTTCCCAGGAGTAAATCTGGTCATTTGAATGTTATTTATTTTACCAAGTAAATCTACACATCTGAATGTCATTTATTTTTCCCAGGAGTAAATCTGCACATCTGAATGTCATTTATTTTTCCCAGGAGTAAATCTGGTCATTTGAATGTCATTTATTTTACCAAGTAAATATGCACATTTGAATGTCATTTATTTTTCCCAGGAGTAAATCTACACATCTGAATGTCATTTATTTTTCCAAGCAAGTCTGCACATCTGAATGTCATTAATTCTTTACAGGAGTGAATCTGCACATTTGAATGTCATTTACTTTTGCAAAGTAAATCTGAACATCTTAAGGTCATTTATTTTTGCAACGAGTAAATCTGCACATTTGAATGTCATTTATTTCTCCAGGTAAATCTGAAAGTCATTTATTTTTCTCACAAGTAAATCTGAACATCTTACTTACTTATTCGATCCCAAGGATTGCGAGATTTCTCTCTTGCTTCCCTGTTCCGCGTGGGGGGGGGGGGTATGGGCATGTTTTCTTCAGCTGTGTTGTGTATGCATAAAGGTTGTTAGTGATGAAGGATTTGGTGGTAACGGTTGTTTTAGTAGGTCTTGTAGTGCAGGTCATTCAATAAGGTGGTGTTTTACTGTTTCATCCACTTGTCTGTAGCAGTAGCATCCAAAAATCTGAATGTCATTCATTTTTCAAGTATATCTGCATATATGAAAATCATTTATTACTTCAAGTAAATCTGAGCATCTGAATGTCATTTATTTTTCTCCACAAGTAAATCTACACAGCTGAATGTTATTTTTTTCCAACAAATAAACCTGAATTAACATATGTATTTCATTTATTTTTCCCAGTGAATTTGGACTAAATTGTATTTATGTTTCATTGTAAACTTAGACTTTTAAATTGTATTTATGTTTCATTATAAATCTGAACTTCTGAATTACATTTATTTTCTCACAAGCTGTCCCAAAAAAACTGTCATTACTGAATTTTACCAGTTCAGGCGTTGCAGGGAGGGGATTGAATAGCTGTGTGATAAAGGCCGCATGCTCTTGCTGTCACCACGTCATGTACAGGGTGAGTTTTTTAAATTACCCTCGGACAGAAAAAAAAACCCAGTCCTTACCAGAGATCGAACTCTAGACCTCCCTCGTGTGAGACTAGCGTTTCTCACAAGTAAACTGAAATTCTAAATTTATACATTTTCCATGTAAATCGGGTCTAATGAATATCACAATTTTTTTTCACAAATAAATTTGCTGTCATGAATTTCATAATTTTCTTCCCACAAGTTTCCTGAGTTTGTTCTCAAACTCTGCTGGTTCTCAAGATGCAGCCCGGAGAACAGTAAAAATTTGACCATAATTGACAGATTGACTGTGATATATAAGCCTTTCGTCTGGACACATTACACACCAACATGACTGTTGGATTACTTTGATCTTGTATGAGATGAAACAGTTTCGGCAGCTCTTTATATGTATGGGATGATTCAGATCAAGATGTCATCTCTTTAACGTGCATAGCAGTTAATAACTGGTCAATGTGTCACCTCTTTCACGTGCATAGCTAATAACTGGTCAATGTGTCACCTCTTTAACGTGCATAGCAGGTAATAACTGGTCAATGTGTCACCTCTTTAACGTGCATAGCTAATAACTGGTCAAGATGCCACCTCTTTAACGTGCATAGCAGTTAATAACTGGTCAAGGTGTCACCTCTTTAACGTGCATAGCAGTTAATAACAGATCAAGGTGTCACCTCTTTAACACGCATAGCAGTTAATAACTGGTCACGGTGTCACCTTTTTAACGTGCATAGCAGTTAATAACAGGTCAAGGTGTCACCTCTTTAACGTGCATAGCAGTTAATAACTGGTCAAGATGTCACCTCTTTAACGTGCAGAGCAGTTAATAACTGGTCAAGGTGTCACCTCTTTAACGTGCATAGCAGTTAATAACTGGTCAAGATGTCACCTCTTTAACGTGCAGAGCAGTTAATAACTGGTCACGGTGTCACCTCTTTAACGTGCATAGCAGTTAATAACTGGTCAAGATGTCACCTCTTACAACATACACATCCATTAATAGTTTTGCTATTCTGTGCTACATTTTTGGATCGCCAACACACAGCTGTATCCACAAACATATCTGAACATCTTTTAAAATCTCTTAAATTTCACTAGTTTTCCACAAGTAAACTGACCGCCTGAATTTCATTTATTTTCCTACACGTAACCTGGCCGTCTGAAAATCAATTATTTTCCTACACGTAAACTGACCGCCATAATTTCATTTATTTTCCCACAAGTAACCTGGCCGTCTGAATTTCATTTATTTTCCTACACGTAACCTGGCCGTCGGAATTTCATTTATTTTCCTACAAGTAACCTGGCCGTCGTAATTTCATTTATTTTCCTACACGTAACCTGGCCGTCTGAATTTCATTTATTTTCCTACAAGTAACCTGACCGTCTGAATTTCATTTATTTTCCTACAAGTAAACTGACCGCCATAATTTCATTTATTTTCCCACAAGTAACCTGGCCGTCTGAAATTCATTTATTTTCCCACAAGTAACCTGGCCGTCTGAATTTCATTTATTTTCCTACAAGTAAACTGACCGCCATAATTTCATTTATTTTCCTACAAGTAAACTGACCGCCATAATTTCATTTATTTTCCTACAAGTAAACTGACCGCCATAATTTCATTTATTTTCCCACAAGTAACCTGGCCGTCTGAATTTCATTTATTTTCCTACTAGTACATTTTTCTTTCTTTTTTTACTAAATGGCATGATTTTTTTCTGGAGATAATCAAAATAACTTTTATGTTTTCTTTGATACACATCACCTGTACGGTTATTCTGCACTGCATTTATAAAAACGAATTAAAAAAAAAAATAAGCGATGCAAATTCAACGCTTTCATTCCTTACAATCCTTTTTCAATCATTTCTCAATCTCTATACCACTCCATCTTTCTTGCCATAGAATAGTGCTCACACATTAATGAACGAAAGAAAAAGTGGATTTGATGTGAAAATGTCTCTTTTTGTGATCAATTGTCTTCTGACAATGTCTTTCCTTTCCCTAGAGATTATTCGGTTGGTTTGACCTAGGGAAACATATAATCGATTTGTCTTTCCCCCACCCCACCGCCATTACCATCTCTTATGTGCACGTCGATCTATTGAAATCTTGTGATTACTTACTTACCTTAGGCATCTTCCTATTGTTAGTTTCAACTTCTCGATCACTGTCCAATGGGAAAGTCAAACAAATTCGATTCCTCTACCCTGAACTTCAACTGTAGGGTAGACTAGTGTTTCTGAATACTGTAGTAATTTGAACATTGGGGTGGTGGGGGGGGGGAGAGGGTATATTTATCAGCTCATTATCAATATAATAATTAGTTCTTCTTCTTCTACGTACAGAGTGGTGGTCATGTTCGATTGTCAGAGCTATCGGTAGGACGAAGTCCACTGTCTTCTACGTATACAAGTAAATATAGAGTAAATATAGACTGGTTCAATTCCCGTTAGTCTCGAGGTGTCTTATACGTACAGCGCTGTCGTCATGCTAGACTGTCAGACCTATCGCTAGGGCGAAGTCTACTGTCTTCTACGGGTCAGGTTGCCTCACTCTGTGTCCTCTGGGCAGACTCTGTTCTTCTATCTGCTCTATGTTATTTGTATGTTGAGCTGACTAAAGTATGTATTAAGGGTTTAGACGCTGGATTCACATGGATATTTGTTTGTTTGTGAGATCAGTAGCTGGTAGAGGTGACCAAGTGTTCTCCATCTGCCTGTTCAAAGACAAAATAGTATGGTATATTGATGACTTTGTTAGTGAGACCAGTAGCTTCTAGAGGTGACCAAGTGTTTCTCCAGCTGCCTGTTCAAAGACAAAATAGTATGGTATATTGATGACTTTGTTTGTGAGACCAGTAGCTTCTAGAGGTGACCAAGTGTTCTCCATCTGCCTGTTCAAAGACAAAATAGTATGGTATATTGATGACTTTGTTTGTGAGACCAGTAGCTTCTAGAGGTGACCAAGTGTTCTCCAGCTGCCTGTTCAAAGACAAAATAGTATGGTATATTGATGACTTTGTTTGTGAGACCAGTAGCTTCTAGAGGTGACCAAGTGTTCTCCAGCTGCCTGTTCAAAGACAAAATAGTATGGTATATTGATGACTTTGTTTGTGATATATTGCGTAGAGCTTGTCTTCCACTGACATTTGGTTTCTTCGTTTTTTATACTGAGAGAAATGATGTGCCCACAATTTCAGGTGAGGTCAGTTTATTTATTTTTTTTAGTTTGGCCGTAGATAAGACTTTACTAGAAAAGGGGATGAAAGGGGGAGGGGTCCATTAAAAAATTGTTCGAAACCGCATTTGGGGATGGGTTTCTGACGAGTTATTTTATTAAACCATTTAGTGCATGGAGTTATTTCTCCTTATATTTGTTTATTATTAAATAGAATGTAGCATTTCCGTAAAGGTGGCGGGAGAGTGTTTCACACAATAAAATAACCTCATCCCCAATTTAGGATTGTGAACACATATTTCAGAGGGATCAAAAAATATAACAAACTGACTTATTTGTACTCATGTTTTTCCATATGTACTTAATCTCTCTCAAAGAAGCGGCCGTCTACAGCTGCCAAGAACACCACTGATATAAACTCCACTGCTTCAAGTGATAATCCACATGAATCTCCAAAAATGCAACTGTGCGCTAAACGTTATGATCTGAGATTGAACCCATGATCTCTTGAGCCCAAGTAAAAGTAAATAGGCATAAAACCCTATAGAGGGCACGTACTTTATAGTAAAAGAAGCGCGGTAGCCTAGTTGATAGTGAGCCTGCTTGCTATCACCGGGTTACAGCATGCCAAGTTCGAAACCACGTCCGTACACAAACAAATTCTGGTTGTGATTTCTCGCTTGACACGACCACTTCTCCAGTCGACTCAGCTTTAAATGAGTACCTTACACATGAGTTAGGGGAGGTAAAAAAAACAGCAAGGAAGGGAACTGGTCACACCACCTAATAGTTGCTACGACTTAGTACATGAAGAGTTATCTTCATCCCTGATGGCAGATGTCATGGGACCTACCTTGTTTTATTTATAGTACATCATATATGATAACAACAAAGAAGACTTTACGAAACCTTATGTTTTGGAACATTTCCTGTCTGTTTTCGCCAGTTCTACAATTAGAATGACATCAACAAATGTTAATGTTCAGGTTGTTGAAATATAACTACACAACTTCCGGTAACCTGGCTTAGTGTGATAGTTTTTTATTTCTGCTTGTCCATAATCGAAGTTTCATGGACGCTGCTGAGTAACATTTTTGTTTATTGAAATTGATAGTGTTGGTAACTTTTCTAAAGTGAATTTGGTGGTGAAACGAGATACTAATCACTTTCTAAAACTATTTTGCAAGGAACAGTTGAGCATGAAAGGAAAATATTCGGTATGAAAAAATTAACAACTTCAAAAAATGATACGAAAATGATTATTCTACTCTTGTCCTAATGGCCAAGGACAGATTTGTTTTGAGGGCTTTTTGAGCTGTATCTCCAATGTTCATCATTTCTTATACTGGAACCATGCTGACAGGCGAGGTAATGGTCCCTATTCTAGGACACAGGGGGGTAGTTTCATCAAAGAAACTGTGGGTAGAAACTCAAATTTTGGCCGAGTTGTTCGCGATCTCGCGAAATCTCAGGAGGGATAATCAAATTTAGACCAAAGTTATTACCCTTATCACATCTGATGCAAACTTGTTTTTGTTTATATGCTATTTGTGTTTACAAGTAGGCATAATTTGCTCATTGGAGTACTGATGGCCTTCCGGCCCTTACTAATGTTATGTGTTTATAGTTCTCGAGGAATTTACATGCATGCGCAGTGTGTGTTGTTTGTGTATCAATCGATGTGTCCATATTCCTAATGACTTCAGAATATGGACTTTGAAAGTCCATACTAAAGGTCGAATGCTAAAATCGCATCTTTATTAGAAGACGAAAAATGTGGTGACTCTAGTTCCAAGGCGAGCTGGTGCTATCTCAGTGGACCTGGTTCAAATTCCGTTTGCTGCATTATTATTTATTCCGTAATAACGAATTGTCGATGCTTCTCTAGTGTGTTATTGTTTGAGAATGTTCACTGGCAGTGAAACACCTCGAATCCCTGCTGACCGTCACCTCAGAAACTGCCACACAGGAACACGTTTTGGTATGAAAAGTCCAAGGGCACAGTGTGTGATAAACCGTCACGGCGTAGAGTAGATGTTCACTCGCTGCCTGGCGACAGAAAGGTAGGCTTTTACAAGCTAGGGAAGTTCACCTGAAATAGAAGAATGTCAAAATTGGAAGTGCTGGGTAAAAAATGTGTAAATAACGCAGCTCAACTTTAAACCAGCACTGCAGCATGTTTCACGCTCTCTATACTGTGTTCACTCTAAGAATGAAGTGGATCAGTGCTTTTGATTGGTTGTTGGACGCAGAACGCATTAATCGATTGTTAAGTGCCCAATAATATTGTTTTTAAATTTCGTTTTAATGTTTTTTAAATGTTTTTTTTTAAATGTTTTAAATAATATTTTATTTACATGTCTTCAGCTGTTTAAAAAAAATCACCTACTGCCATGGAGTAATGTGGGAGAGTGTTTTGATCCACTACATTCGTAGAGTGAACAGAGTATAGTGGAAGGATAGAAAATTCCATACTAGCTATGAGAGAGCGAGCGCAGAAGAATAATAGGGATGAATATATATATATATATATATATATATATATAATATATATATATATATATATATATATATATATATATTATATATATATATATATATATATATATATATATATATATATATATATATATATATATATATATATATATATATATATATATACAAAGAAAAGACAAAAATTATGGTAATAAATACATTTAATGAAAACCAATTACTCTAAGTAAAACATCTCTACAGGAAACGTGACAGCAACACTGACAGAGAGGGGAGAAGCAGAAATATACATGACCGTTTTACTCAATCTTGCTTTAGGATGCAATATCACGTTCTGGCCAGTCTTTTACTCCGATGGGAATTTGATACATTTCTTGCAATCTCGAGGCATGATGCATATAAACGAGATGATTTCCTCCCAGCAGCTCTGACATATGCCGTCAATAGTCCTCATCACTACGGATATTTTATCGATTAAAAAATAATCTCTCGCGTATTATGAAAATATAAGGGAATGAAAGTAAATTAAATTTTGTTCAAAATATCATCTTCTTCTTCGTTCGCTCTCTTATAACCACATCGAATGAATCGTGTGATTTCCAGCAGGGAACGTAAAATATGTGGTACTGCAAGTTCCACAGTTGAACTGTGTTATTTGCGCCTCGGTTGGTTCCCTTTATTACCAGGACATCCGAGGCCCAGCACATCCGTTTTTGTCATGCCTTTAATTCGGGTAGTAGGCTTCCCTAGCCAGATTACAACCTACACATCTGTCCACGGGGTGCGCGGGTGTATAATGACTCTACGACGAGACGATTGTCGTTCACGTCTATCTCGCACGAGGTATTCAACCGTCAGTGAACTTGCCTCTTGTAATTAGACGTTCTGTGCTCATCGGATACTGAACCTTTTCTCCTCCCCGAGCCTGGTTCTAGTGAAAGAAGAACTCGGCAGAAGAGTTGGACCCGGGTTCTTTCTCCTTAGCCGAGGTGTCGTTCACCGACATCGTCAACTCCTCTTCCAAGTCCGAGTCTCACCACGCGTTTGGGAGTAAGTTGTGTTCTCGAGTCGAACGTCCTTGTCCCATTTGTCCCTAGCCATAAGGTACTGAACCCTTTCTCGCTGCAAGCATATTTCCGGTATAGGAAAGATCTGCAGTAGAGTTGGGCCTAGGTTCCCGTCGTTGTCCCTTTTGTGCCTGAGCCCATCGGGAACGCAACCCTTTCTCTCCGCGAGCATACTTCTAGTATAGGAAAGCTCGACATCAGAGTTGGGCCAGGTCTTCTTTCTTTGCCGGGCACCCACGATTGGGTCTGTTTCCGTAAGGAGCATAGTTAACTAGAAAGTTGTCTCGAGCTAACAGAGCTTGTAGTTCCGATTGGAACTGGACTGACTAGCGTCACTGTGTGTCGACAGTGCCACTGCATGTGTTGGCACTGGTGATGTTGGAGATACTGACTGTTTCCTATGCAGTCAAATTTCTTTCCATCTGCTGCCTCCACATTCACGGACATGATCCCCAAAAGTTTTTGCCCGAATGAGCACGAATGAGGTACTTTTGGGGTCTCTATTATCTGCTAACCCACGGTACGCCGAGAGCAGTAGATTCCGATTGCACCCCTGTCCAAAACATGAATCTTTAGCTAAAACTCTGTACAGGTACCACATGTATGTTGACAGGAGCGAAACAACATAGCGACATTGTTATCTACCATGAAGGTGTGACAGATAAAGGATCTGCACGTATTTGTGACAGAGTAATAAGTGACAATGTTAATGTCGTCACTTTAGTGTCACATCGTCGAAGTCTGTCAGCTATGTCACTTTGGTGACAGTGAATATTATGCACACTTAGACAGTCGTCTAGTGTGAGAGAATGAGTGATGCGTCACTGAGAGTGACAGAGTCATTAAAGTGACAGTAAAATAAAGATGCTTGTCAAGCGTCTTAGATAAGATCCTTTCGGGAATCTCATGTGCTGTGGCCAGGTCTAAACCTGTGGAACACTTCTTGACATCAAATAATCACAAATGCACTTCTTGTCTCAATATAAGAACGAGTTTTAATATGAACATCAATTTCTGAAGTAATTGCTATCTCCGAGACGGACATCAGATCATGAATATAAAATGTGCACGGTTAAAACATTAATGAAACGACTCTAACACTTCCAAGTGAATAAGCACATGTTACGGTATAAACTTAATGAGAATAACAAAACATCTCACTATTCTACTCTAATCTCACTTTGTTCCAATACTAGTTCTAGACAGCCATATAACTGTACGCGTGGGTTCCACGACAACCGCCTGTGCAATTTAGGTAGTCGACGATCGAATCCCGTTCCAAACTCAATTCCCAAGTTCCTCCAAATTTCCAGCCAATCAAAATCTTTCATTTACCCAGAGGAAAACCTCTGACGAATCAGAATTGATTCATCTCGTCATACAATAAGCATACGTTGCCTCATAGCAACTTCAGACCAATCATAACGCTTCCATCTGGTCATTCAATAACACACGTTGCACAATCCTAACTTACTTTGGAAATCTTCACAACTTCAGACCAATCAAAATGCTTCTACCTGGTATGATTTCCGTCTGTCTATTATCTGACACGTTCTTGGGTAAACACACGTATGCATTTCATCGTCGCTTGACCCATTCTTAGATAAACACACGTTTGCATTGTGTGCCAGCAGCGTCCGTAGTAACAACATTTACACAAGGGCAGACCATACAATGTGTGGCATTCCACGCAACAATCTCTCGCTATCTGCGAAGGTTTCTCGCTTCTTACTGTAAAGCCCCCTGCTTATGAAGGGTTCTCTCTATTTTGCGAACTTTGCCTGCAGGCTATGGCGGCCAGATTAGGGTGCAATACTGTCACAAAGGTAGTAAGAGATGACTAAGAAAGTTTGGAGGGTAGGGTTGGCTGTTACATCTAAAAAAGGGTCAGAGTGACACAGAAACTATGCCGAGTCGGATTTGTCAGGCTGAAAGATGCAGATATCGCAGCCAGGGTATAAACCAAGGCACACTGTATTTCGAACAACATCCTGCTAATTTGCAGGAGTTTTAGAACGAACACAGAAGATGAAGTATCGATACAGATGTATCGTTCAGAACATAGAGAACAACAATAACAAAACTATTGTCTGTCCCCAGGTGAACTATGGTTGATCGTATTCACACTTGCCGTTACGTGTAGGAGTGGGAGCTTCAGCTGTCGTTTCAAGGTCAGATCAGTAGTCTTGGTTCCAATAAGTCCATGTTTGTTCAAGGCTATCTTGATGTTTTCTATCCACAGTTTTCTTGGTCTACCTTTTGACCTTATATCCGGATATTCTTTTGTTATATGATCTTATTGGTATTTGGTTTGGGCTCATCGACATAAGGTGACCGAACCATTTTACTCGCTGTCTTTCGATATGCTCTATGAATGATATTATATCAACTCTTTTCCTAATCTCTTAATTTCTTACTTTATCTAGTTTAATAATCATTGAAGCTTTTCTCAGACATTCCAGTTCACATGTAACGATTTTCCTCTGCTGCGAGAATGTTAAAAACCATTTGTATCCGTATTATCCTTTCTGCAATGTATGTGATATGTTTCGTATTATTTGGGTTGACCAAGAAATCAACGCCGTGTTTTGCCTTCAATGTGTTGCCTACCCCGCTCCATGAAACTATACAAGTTCATAAATGGACGTCTGCATACTGAAGATGCGTGTGTGTTCGCCATCATCTTGCACACGTGCATTCATACCGTCACGAAACCTGCAAACACAACAATACATTTATTTGAACATTCGAATTTGGACTTGACTTTTCAAAATGTCTGACAAAAAAGCAAGCTACATACTCGTCGCTTGGTGAGAGGTGACAGATAATTTGCTTCTCTGAGACAGGTGGTTTGCAACTCCGTGACAGAGAGTTTGTAACTCTGTGATAGATGGTTTGCAACACCATACTAAATCCTCCTTAACAGCAAGTCTTCCCAGTCACAATGTTATAATTCTTTGCTCCCTTTTCAAGCTTCATTAACAACAAGATCCGCTATTGGTTTCATGTCTCCTGTACAACACTGCTGTAAATATTTTTTGTAATGATACATGAAACTGCTGTGAACATATCTGGCAATACTTAACTGTTGCAATCCTATCTCACAGTACTACATGGCCGTGAACCTTTTGCAATACTACTCTGTTGTGAATATATCTCACAATACTACACTGCTGTGAATATATCTCACAATACTACACTGCTGTGAATATATCTAACAATACTGCACTGCTGTGAATATATCTCACAATATTGCACTGCTGTGAACCTCTCGCAATATTGCACTGCTGTGAACCTCTCGCAATACTACACTGCTACAAACCTCTCACAATACTACACTGCTGTGAACCTCTCACAATACTACACTGCTACGAACCTCTCGCAATACTACACTGCTGCGAACCTCTCGCAATACTACACTGCTGCGAACCTCTCACAATACTACACTGCTGCGAACCTCTCGCAATACTACACTGCTGTGAACCTCTCACAATACCACACTGCTACGAACCTCTCGCAATACTACACTGCTGCGAACCTCTCGCAATGCTACATTGCTGCGAACCTCTCACAATACTACACTGCTGCGAACCTCTCACAATACTACACTGCTACGAACCTCTCACAATACTACACTGCTGCGAACCTCTCACAATACTACACTGCTGTGAACCTCTCACAATACCACACTGATACGAACCTCTCACATTACTACACTGCTACGAACCTCTCACATTACCACACTGCTACGAACCTCTCACAATACTACACTGCTACGAACCTCTCTCTCACAATACTACACTGCTGTGAACTTTTCTCGTAACACTACACCTATGGAAACAATCTCAATTGTTATTGATTGTAAAAGAATATCACTTTCCAGATCATTTATTACTTTTGATGATGGTAATGTGATTCTCTTGCTTCCTGTGGCTAAGTTCATTTCTTTTTATTATTACCATATTTTCTCCATACTTCATATTTCACAATTATTTGGTCTCTGGAACACGTTTTCTCAATCTGAGTTCTACCGTGATTTTTTTCCTAGTATCTATTTCTTTGTAATCGTCACAGGTAATCGTCACAGAAGATAATGTGTAACTCTTACCAACTGGTCTGTGAACTCAGTTGGTTAGAGTGTCATGGTCATAACGCGAATATCATGGGTTCAATCGCCCATTGTCCACTAGTTTTCTTTATTTAATTATGTTATTTTAATTATTATTTTTTTGGGGTGGGGCGGGGGGGGGGGGTAAACTCCGTGGCGTAATGGTTTTCCTTTTTTCCTTGTGTGTAAGGAGGTGGTGTTTGTGATGTTGACCCGTGACATCTTGTTTACAAGCGCATTTTTTAGATATCCTGGTTGGTTTTTTGCTGATCCAGCGATTTATGGGCTCATGCCCTTTGACCCAATGCCATTGTGTGGTTAATACATGTGTTTGTGAGATGTTGTTTTGTTCCATATAAGGTGTTCCATTTATCTGACCCTTGAAGGAGAAGCATTTTCCTGACGTCATCCAGCGCTAGTCATTCAAAAAGATGGTGGTCAAGAGTTTCATAGGGATGTATGCACAGCCGGCAACCTGAAGTGTGTTGTGGTTGTATTCTGTTTAAGTGATTGTTAAGCTGTACATGTTGTGTACGAAGCCTGAAGATGATACTTTGATCTTTTCCTCCCATAAGGTTGATGTTGTCTTTAGGGATTTGGGCTGGTCATATATTTATAAAATCTCCTCCCAGTGTTTCCCATGGCCCATCTGTTCATCCAATTTTCTTTGTTAACAGATTTCAACATACTATGTGCATAGCTATTTGTGTATATGGCTGTTCTTGCTGTGCTCTCTTCTTTACTAGACTGTCTGCCTTGTCATTGCCAGGTGTGTTTCAGTGACCAGGAATCCATTGGATAACAATGCTGGCTTCATAAGATATAAGCAGCTGGATGGCATAGTGATATATTCCAACTAGCTCAGGCTTACAATGTCCGTCACATTCTAGTGCTCGAAGAACGGACATAGAATCTGTAATAATCACAATATTTTGGACTTTAGATGAAAAGGCATCAAATATGGTCTTCATGTAGTACAGGGCAATGTTTAGTGCTGTTATTTCGGTTTCATAGTTAGATTATATCTCCTCAGGCATCAAACAACTCATCAGATGTTTTGTCTGGATATTCTATAAAGACACCATAACCTGCTTTGATGGTGGTTTTGAAAGCAGACCCATCAGTATAGAGATGAATACATTGTTCTGGGTAGGTGTCTATTGTTTTCTCTGTTGCTTTCATAAGACTTACTGGGTCGGAACTTTTCGTTGCATTATCTCTTAATTGTGTCTTGATTTCCGGCAATTTAAAATATGCGTGTGGTGGTACACATTTTTCTTCTCTTTGCAGTTCTTGTCTGGGAGGTGATATCTGTCTTTTATTTCATTGACATGGCTGAGAACTGACTTGTTTTATTCTGTAGTTTAGTTGCCAGTTTTCTACAAGTTATTTATTTCGGTGGTCATTGTTCATTCTTTGCTTCTTTCATAAGCCTCCATTGTAGCCATATCTCTCCGTATCTCAAGGGGTTCTACATATGTATGTATTTCACATGCAGCCGTTGGTGCATATCTCATTGCTCCAGTAATAAGGCGTAGGGCATTGTTCTGCACTCTTTCTAGAGATTTTACATTTGTCTTGGAACATGTTGTGAGGATTGTACTGTTGTATTCTAAAGCATAAAGTAAATAACCAAGATATAATCCTCTTGGGGTATCCTTATATGATCTCCAAGATGTGCCAGTGAGTATTTTCGGTAGTTTTAACCGTTTAAGTGCTTTATTTTTGACAATTTTCTACGTGTTTCTTGGGGATGATTTGCCGATCAGGCGTGACTCCAAGATATGTGGCATGTTATTCTCTTGGCAATTTCTGTGTATCCAACCATAAACTGATTTTTCTTTGGCTACTTTATGACTGTTGATAAAGATGGTATAAACAGTTTTCTCACAGTTTACTTTCAGCTTCCATGTTTGACAGTACTCGTGTAGTCTTCTAGTCTTCTTAAATCTCCATTTAGTATTTTGGCTGCACTGTCAACATTCTCATGGCTCAGCCATATTGTTAGATCATGAGCATAGAGTGCTTTTTCAGCTCTGATATGTTTGGCAATTTCATTAATGTAAATGAAAAAGGGGGTGCACCTCAAAGCACAACCCTTTGGTAAGCCTTCCTCTAAAACCTCTTTAGATGAGATTGTATCATTTATTTTTGTCTGGATTGTTCTGTATAAAAGGAAGTATTTTATCCAGTTATATAGATTTCCACTAATTTCCACCTCAATCATCTTCATCAAGAGACCCTATCTCCATACTCGATCATAGCCTGTTGTAAGTTAAAGAAGATGGCTACAGTGTGTTTGTTTTCCTGGAATCCATCATGGATTTTCTGTGTCAACCTAAATAGTTGGTCTTCTGTAGAACTGCCTTTTCTGAAGCCAGCCTGTTCATGGCAGAGGATGTTTGAGCTTTCGAGGAACCAGTAAAATCGTACGTTAACCATTCTTTCTGCCAATTTCCCAAGACATGAAGTTAGGGATATGGAGCGGTAGCTTTTGGTTTCATCTGGAAATTTGTTATTTTTCAGGATGGGAAAGATGTGAGCATTTCTTGGTGTTTATGCAGTCTTCCATTTCTCCAGGTCATATTTATTAGTTGAAGGAGTACTTCTTTCTCTGATGTGCCCATGTTTGTTAACTTAAATTATACATTTTATCTGGTCCAGGAGACTTTCTTGGCTTGAGTTTCTTCAGCCCTTGTTGGAGTTCCTGCATATTGAAGACATCTTCAAATATGTATTAGCTAGTAGTTTGGACTTTTTCTTATTGTTTCAGTAGGTACAGACGCTTCTTGTCAGGCTCGGACAGCTTCCCTACTCTGTTAACTCTGGTAAAAAAGTGGTTAACCTGTTCTGCTTTTTTTCTGATCTGTGGTGATTGTTCTGTTTCCATCTACCACAGGTTTGTGGTTTTTTTCTTTTTCCGGACAAATTATTGATCAGCACCCAAGCCTTTCTACCATTTTTTTAGATTTAAATTAGCACATGTCTTTGTCCATTTATCATATTTGGCCTTCTTCACTATTAGTTTTACTTTAGCACATGTTTGCTTCTTGTGCTTCTTGTGAATCTCAAGGGCTTCTCTTTTTTCCTCTCAAGATTTCCAGCTTGCATTTCTTTATTGTAGAATGGTTTGTAATATTTCCTACTGGCCCTTGGGATGCTTTGTGTTGCTGAATTGAGAATAGCTTTTGTCACCTCAGCAGTAAATGTTTCTATGTCATTGCTTTTGATATTACATAGCAGGAAATCAGATGTTTCTTGGAATAGTTTCCAATCTGCCTTGCCAAAATTCCAGCGAGTTTTCTGTTTGAAATATGATTTGTTGGGTTTAGTTATGGTGGTGAGGATTGGTCTATGGTCACTTCCAATGTCATCAAGAATTTCTAGAGAGCAAGAGTCTATTATATCAGATGAACAGATAGTCAAGTCAGGTCGACTGAGAGATAGATTGCTCATGTGCAAAAGTGTTGGTACAGACTTTTCATTCTGAAGGACTGACATATTTGTTGTTTCCCGAGCTATGTATCTTCTATATATCTTCCTGTCTTATTGTGGTTCTGGTAACCTAAATGTGGTGAGTGGCCATTAAAGTCACCAACAAGTATTGTTTTGAGATATTGTATTGCATGGATTTCTGGTAAACTGCATGTTGTCTGAGGTGGGCTGTATATGTTGTAGACTGTGTATTTTCCTCCAGTGTGTCAGATGGTCACTTTCTGCATGTCTGTGGTGACATGTCCCTGAATGTCATTCCTGATATAAGTAATTATATCATAGCAGTTAGTAGACTTACTGGCATAGCTGGTATATCCTGACAGATAAAGGTCAGTCTGTGTGTATAGTCTTCTGTAAGAGGAGCACATGTATCTTGTGAATGTGTGGGAAATTAGCAATCTCTAGTTTTTGTTTCTAATACCACAAATGTTCAGTTGTAGGATGTTAAAGAAGACTTTGCTGTATGACAATCTGAGAAAAACTATCACAGCACCAGGAAGGCAGGTTTCTACCTATGCACTGCTCCGAGCCACTACAGTTAAGATAGGGAACACTGTGCTCATTCGTCGCTATCAATTGACTACTGGTTATGTCGAATTTCTTTATTGCTCTAGGCATGCAACCTAAAAAAAAAAAAAAGAGCGCATCATCTTGTGAAAAGAAGAGAAATGCAGCAGCTCAACAGCGGAGAGCAGCTAGAAAGTCACTGATAGACCAAGATCCGTCTACAGTCGTCATTCCATGTCCAAACTGTCCAAGGAAATTTACAGCTTGAATAGGGCTCATTAGCAATCTACGAACTCATAATCAAGGACATAACTAAAATTGAATTTTCAAAAGTGGATGTAACAAATGGTCATCATCACTTGTGATGGACGAACAACACACAGGCATGCAACCAAATGTTCAAGTAAAAAGGATTGTCACTTCCTAAGTCATTGTGCCTCTATGATAGGCATCAGCCGTAGAAAAAAAACAGTGCTGTCAGTTTCCTCCTCCCCAGTACTGCGCTGTACATCTATGACTCCATCCCACATAAAACATATTGCAGCCACAAAATACAAGAATAAGAAGCATAATTGTAAACATGACGTGTCATGAAGCGTATATTAGAAGAAAACCTCAATATAACGGCACGTTATTTACTAAGATTTTCTGTTGCATGGGTGGTTTGTCTAGTTGGTGAGACGTACAAACGCAAACCATGCGGATTAAGATATGTAGAGATTATCATATGTAGAGATTATCATATGTAGAGATTATCATATGTAGAGATTATCATATGTAGAGATTATCATATGTAGAGATTATCATATGTAGATATTATCATATGTAGAGATTATCATATGAAGAGATTATCGCTGGGAGTTACATTTTATGAGTTTTGTTATCTGTAGGCTGCGTGCTTCCTAGCTGAGAGACTTGCTGAGTAAATATGGAAAATCCCAAGTACAATATAGTAAATCCTCTACGCCTTTTGTATTGTTTTTAATAAATATTTTTTTTCAAACTGACGTATTAATTAACATGATTAAGATGATAAAGTAATTCCATTATCTGTGAGAATCAGCTAATGACACCTACAGCCCCTTAGGCAAAAGCACAGTTCTTCCTCAGTTCAAAAAACTATGTGACTCGTATAAGGTCTCAATATAATTGTTGTGTTAGATCCCGGATCATCAGGTCCTGCCAGGAAACTAGCACACACTTCTGGGACAGTCAGCTCATCATTCTTCCGTCAGTCTTGTTGACCAATTCGCAGTAATGGTACACCTAGCATTCCCCGCCAAGCAAAGTCTACCACAAAAGTACAAAGTTGCAATGTTCAATTAATTTTCCTGATTAAGTGTGTTATTTTATGTCTTAAATGTGTTAGTGTACTTTTTTTTAATACATTTGATGAGCCAGTACTGTGTTCGGGTCTTTACAGCTAGATCGTTTTTCTGTCCATGATATTCTTGGGATCTTTCTATAACATTTAATTTAAAATGCTAACATTGTCTTTTCCATTGCGGATGCCATTGCCCAGGTCTCACAACCATAAGTTGTCACTAGAAAAATATAGTTTTTATCTGATATAATTTTACAAAATATCATTTTGTCCGTTCTGTGAATCTCGTTTCGTGTAATTCGAATATTGGATCAAAAGAGTTATTTCAAAAATCAACATAACCTGAATGTCAAGTATCTGGGAAACATTATTTCCTAGAAACTCTGTCTTCAAACTTGTTGAACAGTTTTCTATAGTACTGTGTGTGGTCTAAAGTCAAGATGAAATGGATTGAAAATTGGATCATGCGGAAGTGATCATTAATATGCAGGTCATGTCTGTGGTGGGTAGAGGATTAAGCTTTTTAGTGATGATATTCGCTTCGTTCACCTGCAAACTTGAGTCTAGCTGAGTCTTCTTCTTCTTCTGCGTTCGTTCTCAAACTCCTGCAGATTAGCAGGATGTAGTCCGGAGAACGTAATGCGTTGTGCCATGGTTTACAGCATTGCTGCGATATCTGCGCCTTTCGGCCTGACACATTCTACTTCAGCATGGCTTTGGGTCACTGACCCTATATGGAATCGAACAGCCAACTCCATCCCATAACCTTCTTAGTCGTCTTTTACGACATGCGTGAAAGGTAAACAGTGTTGCTATTCTTTGCTCCCCTTTCGGGCCCCGGCAACACATGGGCGGACTAGCTGAGTTATATCAGATTGTATCACTATTAAAAATATTGGAGGTCGAAATTAAAGATATCTTGTCACAACGAGCTCTAAGAAAAGTGAATCTTGCAGAAAAGCTGAGATATATGTTAGTTTTTATTTGCTGTTGGTGTTTTTCTTGTGTGTTGTGTAATAGGGCAAATCCAGTTTTTTTTAATTACGGCTTTCACCAGAATGTGTGTTCACGGTAACTCTGACAAAAATCCGAAAAGGAAGTCCCAAAGGCAATCATTGGTGCCCTTTTATCATTCTCGGACCACCCCTGCAACCATGCTCATTCCAAGTTTATCGGTTCTGCTTTTCTCTAGGAGCTCATCTACATGGTCGAGAGAGGTCTAGTAAAAATTGGGCAAGACGCTAGCTCCATATTATCGCTGACAAGGCAAAACAGGCGAAATCAATGGACGATGATTCCTTGGCCTGCTTTCTGCCGTCTATCAGCTGTCAGATACTGCATTTTTCCCGTTAAGAAGTTGCATGGAGGGATTGTGTAGCTGTGTGATAAAGGCCGCATGCTCGTGATGTCGCCACGTAATGTACAGGGTGTGTTTTTTAAATTTACCCACCGACAGAAAAAAAACCCAATCCTTACCGGAGATCGAACTCTAGACCTCACTAGTGTGAGACCAACGCTTTAACCTCTCGGTCATGCGCCACACTCTGCCGTCTGTAAAGTCACAAAATACCATTGTCGTCAATTAGTCGCTTATACTCGTAGGTTTCTCTATCTTCCCTTGAGTATATCCAGTATTAAATGATAGCTGTCAGTTCCAGTTCTCTGTTGGTTGCCATACATTTTTCTACGCCCAAGTTATCGCTCATTTAGAGACGTCTTCAATAATATAGTTTTTGGTCTCTACAGTAGAGATGTGTTTCATTAATAAAGTTTGGTGTACAAGTAGAGATGTGTTTCATTAATACAGTTTGGTTTGTACAAGTAGTGATATATTTCATTAATAAAGTTTGGTTTGTACAAGTAGAGATGTGTTTTATTAATAAAGTTTTGTTTGTACAAGTAGTGATATATTTCATTAATAAAGTTTGGTTTGTACAAGTAGAGATGTGTTTTATTAATAAAGTTTGGTGTACAAGTAGAGATGTGTTTCATTAATACAGTTTGGTTTGTACAAGTAGTGATATATTTCATTAATACAGTTTGGTTTGTACAAGTAGAGATGTGTTTTATTAATAAAGTTTTGTTTGTACAAGTAGTGATATATTTCATTAATAAAGTTTGGTTTGTACAAGTAGAGATGTGTTTTATTAATAAAGTTTGATGTGAGGAAGGATTAGAGATAATATTCTTGGAATCAATAGGCTATAAAAGGGAAAACCCCAATTTTTTCGCTATCTCTTTCTTCTGCGTGTGTTCTCAAACTCCTGATGGTTATCAGAATTTACTCTGGATAACGGGGCGCTTTGTATCATCGTTTACAGCTTAATTGCGATATTTGTCCCTTTCAACATTCGACTTCAGCATGGCTTTAGGGTCGATCTACGATCATTGTCGACTTCATCTAAATAACGTTCTTAGTTGACGCTTGCGACATACATAGCAAGTCACAATGATGATATTATTCGCTCTCTTTTTGGGTCCGGCAATACACGGCCAACGTATTATAATATATTCATGTTTTACCTATCTCCATCTTGAGTTTTATACCTTTTCCCCTTTATGCCTTTTCCCCCCAATTTTTTGTGTGGTCTTTTAAAAAAATAATTATTCCAGAACAGTGACAGTCTTGCATGATTTTCTATGTTGGTCGTCTTAAAACTTCAAATACGTTCATAACACACTCCATGGTTTGTTGGCATGACGTGAGCGTTATCAACATACAGTTTGAGAACTTCTGCTCCGATTACAGCAAAAATCCCACCACTTTAGCGTAGATTCGCTCAACTCCAAGGCAGCGGTGCAATTGCTAGTCTTATTTAACTGTCAGACAAAAACGTGATATAAATAAATGCCCTTTAGTTAAGCAACCAATTCTCCTCGGACAAAACGGAAATGAAATCAATTTCCAAAATGGACGATAGAAGTGGTGGACACCCTTCTGTTTTATCAATCAGATCAGTAGTCCAGAATACGAGATGACCTATTTTTTTCTGACATCAGTGATCAAGTCACGGTCTGCGTGCAGTCATCAGTCAAAACTAAGGAGGAAGTAATTTCATATTCTTGTCAATGTCACAGTACAAACACACCGCAAAAATCCATCCATAATCCATCAGTAAACTCGCTCATTCATCCATTTATCATTTATCCGTCATTTCAACCATCCAGTACTTGTCCCATTCTTCCATCCATCATTTCATCTGTCCGTTCATCCATTCAACCACCTCTTCTGTAAGTACAAATAAATTAACGTAGGTGTTCGTGTATAAGTCTCACAGTGTTTGTATACCTTAGTATGTGTATGTTTATCTGCTCATGTGTGTCTTCGTATATGTGTATGTCTGCGTGCATGTCTATTTTGCTGTTTGAATGTCTCTGTGTATATGTATGCATGTATCAGTGATCATTTGGTAGGTATGCCAGACCATCGCCTGCCAAAGAACCTTCTCTATGGTGAGCTGGAGGCGGGTTCACGATCACAAGGTGACCAAAATAAGGGCTGCAAGGGCTCGTTAAAGACCACACTTGTAATCTTTGAAATAGACCAAGATACAAGGGAAGAACTTGCACAAAATAGATCTACATGTTTGTTTGTTAAATAAACATTACCTTTTATAGTGCGGTGCGCTTCTTTCAACCGTGAAAGTAAAACAGATTGAGATGTGGTCACGTATGTTATTGTGAGATACAATATGTAATGCGTTGTGACATCGTTTTATTTGCCTAAATGATCAAACACAACCGTCTTCGGTGTTGTGGACGTTATACATACGATATAAATGTGTCTGTTAAACAAGGATATTATGGTGGATAAGACATTAATTTATTGGAGTTGCTTGAGGAGGTAGTAGATGGACCGATTGACAGTTGGGACTAGAAACATGAAATCAACGCACTACGGGAATGATCTGCATGATTCACATCTGTTGAAAGAGACGAAGTTCTTATGGTATCCCCAGAGTGTACCATCATCGGTTTAGATAATCACAAATCAATGATTTTGATGTTCTTGGCTCATAATCTACATATATAACAATCTCTAGTTTTGTTGTGATTGTCTTTTAATCTACCTCTAAATCAATCTCTAGTTTTGTTGTGATTGTCTCATGGTCTACCTCTATATCAATCTCTAGTTTTCTTGTGATTGTCTCATAATCCACCTCTATCAATCTCTAGTTTTGTTGTGATTGTCTCCATAATCTACCTCAAACCAATCTCTAGTTTTGTTGTGACTGTCTCCAAAATCTACTTTTATATTAGTTTTCATTTTTTATTTTCATAATCGCAGACGAGATAAGAAAATACAAAACAATAGAAATGATAGCTAATCAGACATAGTAACAAGACGGAAACGAGATTGATCCTTATCACGTGATTTGGACGGACGAGATCTTCCTCAGAGCCGAAAACATCTTGCAGCATTTCAGAGCTAAGACGTCGACTGGACACGTCAGACATTAGCAGAATTAGCTTCGTAAATATGTCTGATTTATGGCCTGGTCTCACGTTGACAGCTCTAAGACAAGAACGTCAGGAAAAATTACTGTGGTAATAATAGCCACCCATCGCAATCAATGAGGACAAGTTTCAGATATGCTTTGTTGCATCTCCTGGTGTGTGCAGAGCTGACTGAAACGTCTAATCCAGGCATAGAATTCCCTGCCATATTTGAACACGTATGATCAGAATTGGATATCTGTATGTTTGCTTTTCCGTGTTTTAGGGCAGCACCTTTTCCCTTGCCTATAAGAATTGATACTTCTGGGCGATGCAAGCATCTTTCTGGTGTTTCTGCCATACTGGGCAATTCTGAGGGAATTGTTTTTGGAAATGGGAGAAGAAGGTGCAGCACAGTCTCAGACAGAACAGGTTATGACTGCAAACACTTGATCCATAATTTTGTAACGGGAAGTGTAGAGAGATCAGTTCTCGCTGCATTCCTGTTATTATGTTCATTGAACTTCTTTCGTGCTATCTTAGAAAAAATCTTTAACTTTAACTGTGAATGGACTTCTGGCAAGTACAAATAGGGTGTCAGGTAAATGTGGAAAGTACGATGAAATTTCGTCTGCTAGCATGTGCAAGTGCTCTTTCACAGAAATTATCATCGAAATGCTTTTGTCTGGCTCCTCAAAGAAAGCAGATAAGGTCGGCAACATGGACATTTTATTTTCATCATTTTTTTGGTCAAAGTTGAAGTTCCATTTGGAATTATCGGATCTTTTCAGACAAATCGAGCCATGTTACATTTGGTCCTTGCAGTGATTAATTTAACTCACTCAAGATGGCAAAGGTGTCAGCCAGTTAGCTATTTTCTGCAGTTTACTTTTATCGCTGAAAAGTGTTAACACAATAGTTAACTACGTCTTGATTTCTGATTAAAAACTTTTTTTAAAAGTTTATTATGAAGTTCAAAAACTCGTACAACTTTTCCTCTCGACAACCATTTCACTTCAGTGTGTAGTAGCAGAGCATTGTTCGGCGTATACAACTCGTTGCATAGTTGCGAAAACAGTCGACTGTTAAAAATGCTCGCCTTTATAAAATTAACAGAACTTATGATGCTTTTAATTACTTCTTGTAATTATTTTGGTAGCGTTTTCGTCGCTAATATTTGCCGATGAATCATAAAGTAAGTTCCGATGACTTTTGGTGACTCATTCAGCATCAAACGTTGAAATTCATATCAATATCCTAGCATAGCTGAAGCATTACCGGTTCAATCACCACAAACCTTATCCCAAGAAGTCTTATGCTCTTTCAGAAACTATCCAACTAGGTCACATGCATCACATGCAACAGTTGTCGTTTCAAGAGGTTTGTAAAAAAATAAACTCATCGTTAAAGTCGCCTTCATTAATATACCACACGTAAACCGGTAACTGTGAACAGTTTGCGAGGTCTGTAGAATCCTAAAGCTTGGTAATAAATATTGGAAGTGGGACATATTTAATTTTCCTAAATTTCCTTATTAACAATATCAGCAGATATGTCATCTATTCTTCTGCGGAGAGTGTCGTTAGATAAGGAAAATGAACTCAATTTCTCCAATTGAACTACAAAAAAATGTTAAGACTGCTTTTAACAGCTGCTCTCTACACAGTAGTTGCTCTCTACACAGTAGTTGCTCTCTACACAGTAGTTGCTCTCTACACAGTAGTTGCTCTCTACACAGTAGTTGCTCTCTACACAGTAGTTGCTCTCTACACAGTAGTTGCTCTCTACACAGTAGTTGCTCTCTACACAGTAGTTGCTCTCTACACAGTAGTTGCTCTCTACACAGTAGTTGCTCTCTACACAGTAGCTGCTCTCTACACAGTAGTTGCTCTCTACACAGTAGTTGTTCTCTACACAGTAGCTTCTCTCTACACAGTAGCTGCTCTCTCTACACAGTAGCTGTTCTCTACACAGTAGCTGCTCTCTACACAGTAGGTGCTCTCTACACAGTAGCTGCTCTCTACACAGTAGCTGCTCTCTACACAGTAGCTGCTCTCTACACAGTAGCTGCTCTCTACACAGTAGCTGCTCTCTACACAGTAGCTGTTCTCTACACAGTAGCTGTTCTCTACACAGTAGTTGCTCTCTACACAGTAGTTGCTCTCTACACAGTAGTTGCTCTCTACACAGTAGCTGCTCTCTCTACACAGTAGCTGTTCTCTACACAGTAGCTGCTCTCTACACACGAATGACTGGTCCGCATAAGTACATTATGGCGCCAACTGTGTCACATACACCTGTATGTCTATTGGATGTATGTGATGGTGCTGGCGCAATAATGTCATCACGACGGGTACTCGTATGTGGACGTATCTTCATGTGGGCGAACCCTCCTGGAGACGGATAGAGGAGCAGTGTCTCGGTTCCTAAGACCATCGGAAATATGTGTTTTATGATGATCTTAGGTACCCCAGTGAAAGGCTTGTTTGACCCCGAAAGGGATCGGGACCCACAGGTTTAGAACCGCTGTTCTAGACCGATGTACAAATATGTTCAGAATCAATCAGGTGTTTACCATCATATGAGATTGTCTGAGACGTCAGCCAATTTTATTAGACTATTCATGCAATTAAAAGATTTTTCTTTCCTGGCGAATCCCTCATAAATTGTACAGTCCTGTTGCCTCGAGAATCTATCTATCTATACACTGTGGCCATTGTTTGCCTTGAAGCGTCAGGGGTAGAAGAGTTCTCTGGAGATGGCCTTCTTGTGTGCTGTTTTTAAGCTTGTTCCTGTGGCTTCTTTGATTTCTGTGATCCATCTTTTACATGGTCTGCCTCTGGCTTTATAACCATTATGTCTATGTTCATTTCACTTATGGGAATGTCCCGAGTGCTGTGAAGCCAGTTTCTAATCAAGAAGAATAAAAAAGGATGTCTACGTGTCATGGTCATTTGTGGCATTCTTTCTGTCGGTAGCTTCATGTAAAAAACCCGGTAATTTTCCCGTGACTTTCAACTGGTCACTGTGTGTATACAGTTAATACAAATAATGAAAAAATGCAGAAAGCGTTACGTTTGAATAATGTCACAGACAACTACACAGAACTGTAGAATTAACGATGGACTCGATTTTATACCCCCTGTATATTGTGTACCTATGTTTAGGCGTTTTTTCCGTCTCAATGATGCTACGTCTAGTTGTTTAAATGAATCACCACAGCATGACAAGCATTATTTTCTAAAGATAATTCAAGAAAGTGTATTTGTTAATGGTTTTCTGAGGGTGAACAGATGTCTCGAATGTACCCAGATATCAGGGCAGGCCCTACAATTGAGGGCCCAATGCGAAACGGATTGCGCGGGGCCCAGTCTGGGTAGGGAAGAGGATAATAAAATAAATTCTAATAAGAATTTATGGGCCTATGATGTGCGGGGCCCACAGCGGCCGAATAGGTTGCAATGGCCTAAGACCGACCCTGCCGGGTCCCAGTTTGTGAAGCACTGTCCCAATGTCTCTAAAAAAACTTTATCGGGACTAAACAATGTCGCTGTATTTAAAATCGGTAAATTCTCTAGAAATATTTGAGTAGTTTAATTGGTTGAATGTGTGCCGACAATGTACACGTTAACATTTAGACACTGTGTTCTCTCGTAAATGTAGACACTATTTTCTCTCTCGTAAATGTAAACACTATTTTCTCGCGTAAATGTAGACACTTTTTTCTCTCGTAAATGTAGACACAGTTTTCTCTCGTAAATGTAGACACTGTTTTCTATAGTAAATGTAGACACAGTTTTCTCTCGTAAATGTAGACACAGTTTTCTATAGTAAATTTAGACACTATTTTCTCTCGTAAATGTAGGCAGTTTTCTCTCGTAAATATAGACACTGTTTTCTCTCGTAAATCACCGACTTCATGATTATTACGAACAAAATGTGTGGACTTAATATTGTCAGAAATGCATGGACAGAAGTAGAAAACACACAATGTTAACTAATGCAGTCTTGTGGGGTATGTAAATACTTTTCACATTGTTTGTAGTTTGTAATTAATTATCAGCTTTTATTCATCCCTTTCATATTATCTTCTTCATCGTTTATTCTCAAACCCCCACTGGTTCTATCTTGTAGCAGGACAACATTCTCAAACCCCCACTGGTTCTATCTTGTAGCAGGACAACATTCTCAAATTCCCACTGGATCTCTCTTGCAGCAGGACAACATTCTCAAATTCCTACTGGATCTCTCCTGCAGTAAGTTACAAGCAGGCTAATTTGCCTGGTTAATATGTGGGGCTCTTTTCTGGGGCTAACTTGTAGCCCCATTATATTTTTTATATTTCACTAATTTGTATCGTTAAAGGGTGTCCCGTTTTGTTATTTCCAAAATCTAGTCACCATAGTATGTTATCTCTACAACTACTAGTATTATTAACGACTACTACTACTAATACTACTACTACTACTACTACTACTACTACTATTACTACTAATACTACTACTGCTATTACTACTATTACTACTAATACTACTACTTCTATTATTACTACTACTACTACTAATACTATTACAACTACTACTATTACTAAGCTATCCGAGTGGAGCATAATGTAGAACACTAGCCAACAAGACTCCATCAAATCAAGCAATAACCAAGATCTGACAGTGTTACATAAAAGCCAATAATGATGTATGATTGTGATTCGTGAACAAATAAAGAGAAAGAAAAATCGATGACAACCAAGGTAATATGAATCACGAGTAAAATATACGGATTACTCTGGATAGTTTGAAAATCAATTATATAAATGTTATAAGAATTGGTTAAAGCAGAGAAGATACAGAATATGCTCTGTATATGTGCCAATGAAATAGTTAATGGATTAGAAACATTCCCAATAATAATAATAATAATAATAATAATAATAATAGCAACAATAATACTAATAGCAATAATAATAATAATAATAATAATAGCAACAATAATACTAATAACAATGATAATAATAATAATAATAATAATAATAACAATAATAATAACAATAATAATAATAACAATAATAATAATAATAACAATAATAATAATAATAATAGCAACAATAATACTAATAGCAATAATAATAATATTAGCAGTAATAATAATAATAATAATAATAATAATAATAGCAATAATAATATTAATAGCAACAATAATAATAATAGCAATAATAATAATAATAATATCAAAATTATAATAGTAACAATAGCAATAATAATAATAATAATAATAATAATAGCAATAATATTAATAATAATAATAATATCAATAATAATAATAATAATAATAATAATAGCAGAAATAATAATAAGAACAATACTAATAACAATAAAATAATAATAATAATAACAATAATAAAAATAATAGAAATAATAATAATAATATCAATAAAAATAATGCAACCCGTATTCCGTTAAGTTCGTAGAGGTACCCCATTAGAAATATTTCTCAAAAAGTCAGCCGAACACCTTAACTTTGGGGCATACAAACGAGTGTGGGAAGAGAGGCTCTAGCAACATTTCTCTAGCAACATTTCTCTAGCAACATTTCTCTAGCAACATTTCTCTAGCAACATTTCTCTAGCAACATTTCATATGAAAAGATGATCTACTAAAGGAAATTAATATAAAGCAAATAACGTATTTTGGACATATTAAACGATAAGGCGCCTTGTTGAAGACTTTAATGGCGGGTAGAGTCGAAGGGAGGTGAGCTAGAGGTGGGCAGAGATACAAGTGTGACAGAGAAACATCACAATATGGACTGGTTACAGTCTAGTAATTTGCACAACTAAGGCAAGAGATAGGGAATGTTGCAGTTCCGTTGTAGCCAACCTTCGTTGCGAAGACGGCACTTAATGATGATAATGTTGAAAAAATCACGCTCTGACATTTCTTTGATGCTATCAAACTAGAATGCTCTTCCCCGCGTCTTCTCCTTTCACCTTGAACTGTTCCCAGCATGGTACTATTTGAAAGTGAATTATGTCTCGCTACATGTCCAAACCATACAAGCTTACACGGTTTCTCCATTATCGATAGTTCTTTCTACTGACTTGCAAGCTCAGTTATTGTGTTTGTTAACTGATGAGTTTTCCTCATATGGCCGAGTCACGCCTTTTTTCAACCTAGGAATACATTCCTATTTGGTTATATCAGGACATCTGGGTGCCTTTAATTTTTGTGGCGGAGTTGCCTGAGATGAGGGTTTCTGCTATTTCCCTTGTTTCATAAAAAATGCGGAATTTTCTCCCAAATCATAAGGTAAAACAGATTCTACAAATGAAATACGTGGTAAACATGACAGCACAACATATGGAAAAGTACAACTGAAACGCGTACTATAGCGCGTTCAACAAAGGGAGGGAGGGGGGAGGTGAATCATGGATAATAACAATTTTACACAGCAGGAAACTAGAGACCATAGAGATTTGGTTCTTAAAAACAATGCTCAGATTCACATGGACAGTTCGAAAACCCTACAAGGAAGTCTGGACCGCGAAGTAGATTGTCTCAGTATGATGCAAGTCTTTTAAATGCCGCCTCCCCCTTAAAATCTTTTCTTTAAAATACCGCCCCCTAAATGTATTTTGATTGGTGCCACCTGTTGTGGCCGTCTCTCTACATCGTAACACTGAACGGCACTGGATGATGTAGAGAGAGAGAGATTGATACCATAAGGAGGTTATTTGTCAAATCAGGGGGAAAAAGACAGTCCACATACGAGTATATTGATCACGTCATGAGTAGAGGAGGTTTTGAGTGCAATGTAACGACAGAGAAAGTTAAGGAAATAAGAGACAGGACAGCAAAGAGATAAGAAACTGGATACATTGCTGTTCAGGACATGTAGCTATCCTGACAAGGTAGATAGATGGTAGTAGAATGGTTAATTTGATATATCAGGGTAGAGATCTAGTAGAACAGTGGATAGTTTGATATCATATCTGGGTAGAGAGTTAGTGATAGAATACCACTATTCTTCTTTTATATCCATCAGATTCAGCACTATTTGTCCTGACAGATGCAAGGTCAGTGCTTCAAGCTCTCCAGTCTGAAAAACTAACAGACTTGAAAAAACTACTTAGCGAATTGTCTTACCAGTATAGGGTAACCATGCAGTGGATACCCTCTCACTGTGGAATACCAGGAAATGAAAAAGCAGACCAACTGGCTAAGGAAGGTGCTGCCGAAGACCAACCAGATATACCAATCACCTACCATCAGAAAAAACAGATGATCAAGTCAATAAGAAAGCCACAAACACCAACACAAGATGACTATCACATTATGAACAGACCAGAACAAGTTATAATTCTACGTCTCAGAACAGGACACAACCGACTCCGCAGTCACATGTATACAAAGTTCAAGATTGGCAACACGGCCATGTGTACATGTGGACAGGCAGCACAGAGTGCCAAACATATACTTCAAGAGTGTTCTGAGCATGAAACGCTGAGGCAGACATATTGGCCAGAGGGAACAACACTGGAATCAAAGCTCTATGGGCCACTGTATGAACTACAAAAGACAGTGAGTTTTATTCAGGAGACAGAATTACAGATATAGACATGTTTCAAGTGAACGAAAGAAGAAGAAGCACTATTTGAACTACTCTTCCACCACTATTCTTCAGTTATGTCCAAGAGATCCACATCTCTCGGAATTACTCTTCCATCATTACTCTTCTGTCATGCTTATTTTAAAATGTCACCGTGATTTAGTTCAGAGCTGTTTGTACATTATGGCAACATATTTGGGAGTGTGGGGGGGGGGGGGGGCTGAAAAAGTGCAGCAGCAGTTGTTGACAAGGGAAAGTTGGGGAGTTCGTGATAAGTTGACGTCACCGATGTTATATTTTATCATACAATTAAATTAATAATTTAAGAATACACGTGCATGTATTTAAACATAAAATTTACCTACATTTTCACGTTATATTATTCTGTGTTGATATTTGGCAGTAAATTAGCAATTCCAATTTCATTACTAACATAACAAATGAGGCTGTATAATGAACAAGAGACTGTATTTTCCGTTTTACGTTACAATCTGGTCACTGATTTGTCCTCTTCCTAACTACCGAGTTGTCAACATTCACAAACGGTTGTTTGTTTGTCTATTTGTTCATGAGTAGACAGAGAGTCTGTTCTCGTTCCAGTGCAAACTGATCCTGGTAAGTGACCCCCGGAAGCCGGACAACCAGTCATTGTGTGTCGTGTTTGAGTCCGTGTAGACTCACTGGATTGAGTCTGTGTCTGTGTTCTCATCGTCGGTGCTATTGTTTGCCGAGTTTAACTGAGTATACTGTTTCTTGAAGCTCTGTCTTGCATTCTTCCGCGATTACTGATGTTTGACTTTTGACAGATCTTTTAATCAAGTATTGCCAGCTATACTATCGAGACCTTCGTCTAGAGCAGGGGTAGGGAACCGTTGAAATTTGGACCATAAATGTAGCGTGGGATCATTTGGTTTGCTCCGTCGAAGGCAATCGAGGCTAAACTAGAAATATTCAATAAACATATAGTCTTGTGTCATAACGCATAAATGTATAATTAGGTGAATCATAATAACTTACATACATGCCTTGCCGACGAGAAGCAGTTACAGCCATCATATTAGGGATGAGTTCAATGGTTGAGTAAATATTGCTGGCTGATTTTTCAATGGTAATTGTGTAAGACCGACGAATGATACTGCAAATTTACAAAGGGCCCTTGGCACCAAACGAATCCCCGCCGCTGGTCTAGAGTTTATTTTAGGATACACTTCTCACTTCTATTCAACTTTCATTTCGCGCCCTCCCTTCCTCTTTCTGCATTTGAAACAAAGTACAGTTGTATAAATAAACAGTCGTGGATTGCTACATAGAACGCCTCGATCGGCCAAGGTACCAGGTTCCAAACCCGCTATAGGCAATATTGTTGTGAATCTCATGGATATTACAGAAGAATAGTAGTGGAAGAGTAGTTATATTGCCTAGAAAATCACTACAGCCAAAACATACGGAGTTAATCGCTACGTCCTGAATAGGAAAGGCTACTGTTAGAAATAGTTACGCCATAACAACATCTGTTATTTATGAGAGAAATGTGATCAGTTTATGTTATCACAACTCATCGTACAATCTTTGTTGATTATTGGTCACCTCGTTTGTTTTGTGTTCGCAAGATTCAAAATCGGGCCACGTCCTTTGGTTCACAATGATCATTTTCTCGAAGGTCTATAGGGATTAAATCTCGAGTTTCTTCTTCTACTTCTGCGTTCGTTCTCAAACTCCTGCAGATTAGCAATAGTCCGGAGAACGGAATGCGTTGTGTCATGGTTTACAGTACTGCTGCGATATCTGTGCCTTTCGGCCTGACACATCCGACTTCAGCATGGTTTTGTTCACTGGCCCTATATGGGATGGGACAGCCAACTCCATCCCATAACCTCCTTAGTCGCCTCTTACGACATGCATGGAAGGTAAGCAGTGTTGCTATTCTTTGTTCCCCTTTCTGGCCCCGGCAATACACGGGCGTCTAGTTTCTGAGTTACGTGATCTTGAACAATACTCTAGGCACGCATTATGCTCTTATGTTGATTCATAATTTCTGGAATTGCATCAAAACTGTGTTGCAAAGGACGCTAATTCAAAACACAGAGTAATGAAGCTTAGAAGCACCGATAGAAACACAAAGAAAATGCACACAAATGGACGTTTCGACCAAAAGATAATTATCAAGAACAAAACATAGAACACATCGAGTAAATAACAGCACTGCTTATGATAACATTAGCACTAGTTGTAGTCATCGTCGAACAGCTACATCCAGTATGAGGATGGAAGTCGAGGGGGTTAATGCAGCTTTCAAATGGTTTTCTAAGACTCTAATTACTGTGGTAGTTATTGAACCAGCATCCCAGCCCATATTTCGGAAGATACAAAAACGTTGCTACGAGTATATGAGAGTCCAAGCTCCAAGGCACGATTTGGATCTACTGCCTATGACTTGTAACGAGAGGGTAGAAACATCTTGCATTCAAGGCATAAAAAGAAGAGGAACGTGCGGGAACTATTTGATGAACAATCTTCTTATTGTTGACATGACTATTGATGACATATCTACATTGAGATTTAGCAAATTCGGACAGTTTCCAGTGGATTTGAAGAATTGTGGTAGCAGTAGAACTGAACACTTGCTGGACAATGAGGAGATTTTTCAACAAGCGAACCATTAATTATGGTGATTAATTTGTGTTATGTCACCAATACTGTTCAACATCGCGCTTGACTGAGTAATGCGAAAGTGCATAGACCAAAAACAACTGGGGAATCAAATGGATTAACAGCAGACCTTTAGAAGATCTGAATTTCGCAGACGACATTGCACTACTGAGTTCAACGCATACAGACTTGCAGGAAAACACAAGCCTACAATATTTTTCAGAACAAATAGGCCTGCAAATAAACGTATCCAAAACAAAAATTATGGACTTTACTAATGTAAATGAGAAGAGACACATCAAAATTTCATCACAGATGTTATCAGAAAACGCCGTTGGTCCTACATCGGGCATGTCCTACGCGCAGACACCAACAGAATACACCACCAATTTCTTGAATGGATACCTACAGGCAAAAGAGCAAGGGGTAAACCAAAAGAAACACTCAGAAGAACAATACTTAGAGAAAGTAAAACAACCAATATTCATACTATTCAAGAACTGCACATAATAGCTTTGAACAGACAGAATTGGAGAGATCTGACCTCTGCCCTATGCGCTAACTTCAGCGCAAAAGGAAAATGAATGAATGAATGAACTAATGTTAATTATGTGATACAAATAAATAACAATATACTAGAAAAATTAGAACATTTCACTTATTTGGGAAGAAGATAACAGCAAATGGAGACTCAAGTACAGAAATAATAACCAGAAATGCTCTGTCATCAAATACATTCAATTCACTTTCAAACATTTGGAGTTTAAAAAAAACTGAACATTAACACAAAGCTCCGACTGTTCCGCGCATGTGTTATTTCGGTTTTACCATACAGGTGTGAGAGATGGAAATCAACTACACCTCTAGAAAACAAACTAAATGTCTTCGAAAACAAATGTCCCAAGAACATCACAAACACAAACTGGAAAGATTTCATGTCAATCAAGTCACTAACAGAAGAAACAAAACAAAAATGCATCATAGACGCTATTAGAAAAAGGCGTTGGGCATACATCGGTAACGCAATCAGAATGAATGAAGACAGAATACCACGTCAAGTCTTTTCATGGTCACCGAGTGGCAAGAGAAAAAAGGGGAAGACAAAAAACAACACTGAAAAGAACTATTGAGAAAGAAATTACAAAAGCTGGTATGAAAATGAACGATCTGGAGCAATTGGCTGTTTATCGGCAAGCATGGAGAGTTATGACATCTGCTCTATATGCCAAGCTTGGCACAAGAGGTGACCATTTCTGAGGCGCGGCAGGATAACCTGGTCTCTTCTAGATAGCTGGTAATACCCATCATCTGCTTTATATTTGGGGTGGTCTTCTTTCCACTTTTTGTTATAGTTGCCTTTAATGATAGTCTTTACTTCTTCATAATTGACCAGATAGTCTTCTTGAAGCAAATTCCATCCTTCTTTAGCAACTCTCAACTTCCTTCCCTTCGATGTTACAGTGTGACGGTATCTACTGGATCACTACTCTTTGGAAATTATTGTGCAACTGAACTAGAACTGCCCTCAATTCATTCATTCAGTTCTGTGTTCCTGTGTAGTTTCAGTGCTGTTATGACAGAGAGTACATCTGTTAGTAGTACATTATTTCTGTGCACTTGTTCTTTATGTTGTAAGATCATTTCTACTGCTTTCTTGAGAGCTTCACTTTCTGCCTTAAAATTGGTTGAGAGCTTGCCTGTAGCTATGGCTAGAGTAACATTTTCCCCGTATTTTAGTCTGAGGCCTCTCCAACTACAATCAGCCTCACAAGCTGTCTATGCACAACAATGGAACGCATTATCAATCTTAGGATGCAGTGGTACCTTGAAAGTGAAAACCTTCTGATATCACAGCAAGCAGGTTTCAGACAGTGCTACTCTACTGAAGATCAGGCAACCTACCTCTCCCACGAGATTGAGCATGCCTTCCAAGATAAGAAACTGGTACTAGCAGCGTGGATAGACCTCAGAAAAGCATTTGATAAGGTCTGGAAAGAAGGGCTCCTAAAGAAATTGCGAAATTGCAGAGTTTGCTCAAGAATGTACAAATGGGTAAAAGCATACCTGTATAATAGAAGAGCCAGGGTACAATTAGATGGTCGCAAGAGCAAGAAAGTTCTACTGCGTCATGGAGTCCCCCAGGGAGGAGTCCTGTCGCCCACACTTTTCTTGGTTTGCATCAATGACCTAGTTGCTGAACTACCACGCGGGATCAAAGTGGCAATGTATGCTGACGACCTGGTGATCTGGTGCACAGAAGAACATGCAACAGTGGCCACGAAACAAATACAAAGAGCTATCGATGCCCTAACCTTATGGGCTAATAGATGGTGCGTCAGCATTAACACAGATAAGTGCAGCACTACACTTTTTACCCTCTCACCAAAACAAAAAGCTGGTCATATCAAGATAGATGGAGAGCTCTTGAAAGAAGACAAACAACCCACATACCTCGGAGTTACTTTTGATGATAAACTGACATGGAAGCAGCACATAAACAAAGCAACAACAAAAGCCAGGAGGAAGTTAGCTATCCTGAGAAAACTAAGTGGAACCACATGGGGAGCCAGTGGGAATATACTCAGTAAAGTTTACCAGCAAGGCATAAGACCACACCTGGAATATGGTTCAGGTGCGTGGTGTCCTGCATCAAACACCACATTACAAGATCTAGATAAAGTGCAAAAGCAGGCACTTAGAATAATGTTGGGAGCAATGAAATCAACACCCATAGCAGAGATGCAGAAAATGGGAAGAATGCAAACACTTGGCGAACGCAGAGACACAAAAGTACTAATTCAGGCAGAAAAGTTTCAGTGTATGCCAAGTCATCCAATGAAGGAAAGATTCCAAAATCTAGCAATGGGACGACTGAAAAGAAGCAGCTTTATCCATCAAGCTAAACGACTCCGCAGACAACTTACAGACCTACCTGAAGTTGACAGCCCCTTAAGGCCTGTACCAGAACAAACCCCGTGGAGTGAAAGACAGGGAATGCCAATATACTTTCAGACCCATGTGAAAGGAATACTAAGCTAGGACGAACAGAACAGTGTGCAGCGAAGGACAGTCACCCTCAGTTTCGTGGATGAGGAATATCCACAAGATATATGGGTCAGAGTATACACAGATAGGTCAGCACAGAATGCCGTGAGGAATGGAGGTACAGGTGTATATATAGAATATCCACACAAGCCTAGAGATACAATTAGAACACCGACAGGAAAATTCTGCAATAATTATGATGCAGAAATCCAGGCAATTAGTGTGGCAGCTAAAAAACTGCTGAACTCCAACTCTGACCTACAGCCTGTGGTATTCCTGACAGATGCAAGGTCAGTGCTTCAAGCTCTCCAGTCTGAAAAACTAACAGACTTGAAAAAACTACTTAGCGAATTGTCTTACCAGTATAGGGTAACCATGCAGTGGATACCCTCTCACTGTGGAATACCAGGAAATGAAAAAGCAGACCAAGATTTTGCTGTTCGCTCCCCAGTTTGTACCTGCTATCTTTTTCGTTATGCCCATTCTATTTCTGGCTCTTTTCGCTGCCTTTTCTGTCTGTTTTGCGCATGTCATTCTAAAGTCCAAGGTAATTCCGAGGTATGTCTGCTCTGGTGGGAGTGATTGTTTATTTATTTGTGTTGCTGCCTGTTGGGTAGGGTGAATATTGTGTGTGTAGTTTTCGTCTCATTAATGGTGAGCAACCATTTCTTGGACAAGCTTTCTAGTTTGTGGAGAGCCTCGTGCCTTCTATTTTTTGCAACTGTTATTGCCAACCCTTTTGTCCACAAAGCCAGGTCATCTGCATATATTGCAGAGTGAACCCCAGTCGGTATGCCCTCCATAATATCAATAATGTAAATTAAGAAGTGTAGGGGATAGTACACATGCTTGCGAAAAACCTTGTTCTAGTATTCTCTTCCTGCTATGTTTTCCCTGTACTTGTTCTCTGGCTGTTTTTTTTTTCCATGTAGTTGCAAAGTTATATAAGTGTCCTCCGACTCCTAGTCTAGAGTTTGTTCTTGAGTCCTTCTTTCCAAACTTTGTCAAATGCCTTTTCCATGTCAACCCACATTGCAAGTGTGTGTTTTATTTTTCTTGGTATGTGTCTTCAATCTCTTGGGCTACGTAGGTGACCTGGTCTTCTGTCATCTGTGTTGTCGGAAGCCGCTCTGTTGTGCTTCTATTAGTTGTTTTCCTTCCAGGTGCCACACAACTCTTCTGTTGACCATTTTCTCCATTAATGTGCCCATACAGCTAGGGAGACTGACTAGTCTATATGTACTTGGGACGAGTTTGTCTTTTACTTGCTTTAGAATTGGTATCATGATAGCTTCATTCCATGCAGTGGGCACCTGTCCTGTTCTCCAGGTAGTGTTTACTACTTTTAGAAGCTTTCTCTTTGCTTTAGGCTCCAGCTTATCCAGATATAAGCATCTTATTGATAACCCCATCTTTTCCTTGTGACTTCTTGAGTGGAGGTTCTGAAGTGCTTCTTCTATAATAACTCAGTTTCTGTAAACTTTAACAACATTTGCTCTTCTAATACCACGGGCATATCCTTTAGTCCTTGGATTTCATTCTTAACTTCTTTTTTCTTCTTTATTTTTGGTATGTTTATCTGGCTCACGCATGCAGTAGAGTTTTAAAAAAGCGAACCAATAATTGTGGTAGCAGTAGAACTGAACAACTACAGACCTGAATGAGGAGAGTTTTCAACAAGCGAATCACAGGTATCACCAGTATGCATCTCCATTGTCATCTACGGAATACTGAGCAGTAATGGATTTGCTCGAAGTGTAACAGGGAAGCTTGAAACATTGTAAGGAAGTTTTGATAATAACTGGACACACGCACATAATCATACACACACATCGACGTTTCTACCAAAGGCCTTTATCAATGTTACATACACATATGCATCAGAAACGACGAGCAGGAACGATACAACTGGCGTTCACATGTAAAGCAAGATGTGGGGGTGGCCGAAAGAATAGAAATAGGTCAGAGGTGACACAAACTGGAAATTTACAAAAATAGAAAATATTATTAAAAAAAACAAACCTAAATAAATATGAAAACGAGACAAACAGAGAAATAGCGAAATAACCCGAAGTTTTTCATAACCCGAAGTCAAGCGTTTCTTTTTTGAGTCCTAAAGGTTTTAGATTACCAAATTTATATATATATATATATATAGTGGTTCTCAACCGCGAAACGGGTCCGGTCGTAGGAGAAACACGCTGTAATGTCCGCCACCTGAATATTCTGTGTGTCATGAAGGCCTATGCCATTTAAGTGGACTTCGACAGGATAACCCGAATGATATTTCATGCCGTGTAGGTGTTCGCAGATTTGGTCAGGCAGCCTCCTGCCAATCTAACCTATGTACCACATGCCGCAGCGCTTGCAGACGATAACATAGATGGCGTTACTGGACATACGAGAAATTCTCCTCAATGATGAAAGCAGCCTTCTGGAATGTGACGGACCTGGTCTGTGTTACATACGGACAGGTTTAGCATCTGCCGAAACAGACGAAGTTAAAATTTATGGACTTCGTATGTGACGCCAATCCTGTAAACCCAACACACCACTGTGAAGCCATTCTCGCTAGGCAGGATTACCACACACACTATTGAACTTAACAGCATGGAATAGAAAGAATAGAGAGCTGCAGGGCGTACAGATAACATAACATCCAGGTTAGAACGTGGAATATCATTAACATCTACATGGGAAATTGCTCTCACATTAAGCCCGACGACTGGGAGTTCATCAACGAACTAGAATATCTCCCTGGAGAAATGCTACTAGTTTGCGGGGATTTCAATGCACGCAATGTTTCTTGGGAAACTCAAACAACAACCCTCATGGACTGGCTTTAAATCAAGCGCTACTCGAGCTTGACCTAACTCTTCTGAACTGCGTAAGCATGACTAGATTACCAACTAAAGATACAGACTCAATTACCAACATTAACCTCGCACTGATGTCAGGTCATGGAGCGACAGATGCGAGATGGAATGTTCATAAATACTATGGGAGCGACCATTTGCTATGTGCCATAAGTGTCTGGAAAGGACGGCTGTCAGTTGCATGGGCTCATTCATTGAAAGAGAACAGGACTTTAAATGTCTTGGGATAACCTTTGATACAAGTCTCTCATTCAACAAACATATCACAAATATAATTCAGAAGGTTAAAAGAGGGATCAGTGTTATCAAGGTTATGGCGACCTTTGACATGCAGCAATTGGTACTGTTTCTGCTTCTACAAGTGATGATGATGATGCCCTGCGTATTGATCGTGCCAGCATTCGGGAGCCTTCGTGCCAACGTCTGGATCAGGCGTGGTCTCAGTCTGACAACTAAGTTGGACGTGTACCGTGCAGTGGTTCTACCAACACAGCTTTATGCTGCGTCATCCTGGACTGTCTATGCGAGACACGCTCGACAGCTTAACTCCATTCATCTTCGGTGCCTACGAAACCTCATGGGAGTACGTTGGCAGGATCGTGTACCAGATACGGAAATTCTTCAAAAGTCCCGTATGCAGAGCATCCATGCAATGTTGACTAGGTCCCAACTCCGCTGGACTGGCCACATCGTCCGTATGCCAGACAAGCGCCTTTCAAAGAGATTATTCTATGGGGAGTTGTGCGAAGGTAAACGTTCAAGTGGAGGGTAGAAAAAGCGCTTCAATGATCACCTAAAAAGCTCTCTCAAGAACTGTAGCATCGATCCTAGCTCCTGTGAGACTACAGCACTTGATCGCTCAGCATGGCACACTCAGATCACTGCTGGCATCACCAAATTTGAAAAAGAAAGAACACTGCGGGCAATCCACAAGCGCAAGAAGCGGAAGGACAAATCCGTAAATTCTTCTACCCCGAACCTTCATGCACTGCAATAGAACTTTCCGTGCACGAATCGGACTCAGCGGGCATCTACGAACTCACATACTAAATTAGCTAATTACCAATTTTAATTATTATATTTATATATATATATTTCATCGCATTTAATGTTTTTTTCATGCCATGCTCATCTTTGGTTGCGAAGGAGGAACATAATCATCACATCATCATCACAAGTGATGATTGTATCTGTCATAGATTATGGCCTTGACCCACTAGCACTGTCACAGACACAAGTCGATAGATTGGAAAACGTCCATAATGAGGCAATGAGTACGGTACTGGGGTGTACTAGGGATACACCCATCTCTGCTATGAGACTTCTGCTATATCTCCCCAGCATTAGAGTGCGGATATCAGGTACCACAAGTTAGGTCATACCTTAAAGTGACAGAATACAACCACCACCCATTACACCAACGTCTAAATGAGTCAAAAGGAAAACGAATCAAGCGTGGCAGATCATGGCTGGCAGAGGCTAAAGACTCACTGCGAAGAGTATGTGAATTTTAAGAAATAGAAAGGGACAGTGAATAGATGGAGGTTGACACTGAGAAGAAATCACGGACTAAAGTAAATACAACTAGATAAAGTGTGTCGAAAATGGACGGGTGTCAGGGCCCAGGTTACAGTGCATGAACTCGCCCTTCAACACTCGAAACCACAAGACATAATTATATACACAGATAGCGCCGTTAGCAGAAACACAAATAAAAGCGGTTGGTTTTGTTGCCTACAGAAACGGCGTGAAGTTGGTTGAGAAATCTTCAGCATGATCCACTGTCACATCGAGCATGAGGATGGAGATAGAGGGAGTTACAGCAGCACTTAATTGGTTGATAATCGATACATCAACACACTCGGTAATACTCACAGACTCTCAAAGCATGCTGCGCAAGATAGAAAAGTACATGCTGAGAAAAGATTGGTGAATTATTGAATTATTGAACAACTCAATTGTCCAGAGCACTACATGGATATACTGCCCTGGTCATGCTGGGGTCAGAGGAAACGGGAGAGCTGACTTATTGGCAGGCAATGCGACGATAGACGGTACAATGCTGAGAAGAGATAAAACAGACGTGATCAACGCAGTAATAAATTCATTTCCAGATGAAGATGATGTCAATGAGGCTGAGAACGTACACATACAGAGAATGTCAGAAATTGGAGTATCTAGAGGGAAGGGGAGGAAAAGTAGTTTTTTAAGACACTAAGACAATCAATCAAAACCTGACCGGGACAGAGTCAACATACACTGGGATGGCTGCTGGAACGGAGGGCGGAGCACTTATGGGAATGCCCCACGTGCTGTGAACCCAGTTTCTAATCAAGATTCAAGGTTTAGCATCTAGAACGTTTGCAGCCATAAGATGACCCCGGACCAGTAAATCCTCGGAGTGTAAGAAAGTTTATAACCACAAGTATAACCATAGATAATGTAAACCCCTTCTCTCCTTCCGCCCCCCACCAGTCTCCACCCTGCCTCTCTGTCTTATCTCGCACAGAAGACATACACAAACATGTATCTAAGATCAAAGGTTCTATATAAGTGGTTGCTGTTATGTTGCCAGCTTGTGTTATATGACAACTTATATGCCAGGTCAACATACTCTACCTACATCTTACTGCTAACTATTGATATTTGTTCTGAAGATAATTCTGTTTAACTGTCTGCGTAACTTTTTTTCTATAACTCTAATTATGAAATCACGCACAACACATAAGCATACACTGTCAAACTCACACACGTAATTATTAGCTTTGAAATTTGTTTCGTAAAAGCTTCTTCGTTTTTATGTTTGTTAGAAGAAATAATTTTATGGCTCTCATTTATTTATAATTTGACAAATATGTTTGTTATGATTTCTTACAACTTCAGAGAAAGAGATAGAGAAAGAGAGAGAGAGAGAGAGAGTGTGTGTGTGTGTGTGTGTGTGTGTGCGCGCGTGTGTGTTTATGTGGATGGATAAATATAGTACGAAACAAAATAAAGAGATTGAGAAAATGGTAAAGAGAGGTAGGAACGACGGTTTAAAAAAATAATTTATATAGGAGATCGGTGTTTTAGGCTCGCCGAATAAACGTTACTTATTTTCCCCAGATTTTATGTAACTAAGGACGCTATTAATTTTGATATAATAGATGTATATGGGAAAACGTAAATGTGTATTGATAACACCCAATGTGTAAACTGAAAGATACGACACAAAATGTTTAGAATTGTGCAGACAAATAGCAGAGGCAATGTTTAAAGTAATTTCAACTTTTAGAACTACCAGTGAGACTGAGAATACAAAGGAAAAAAATTATGAAGGTGTACACCAGAGCTCATTTCTATAACATAACTATAGAACAGAGAACAAGAGAGGGAGATATGAATACTGGGAATAAGAGTAATGTTAAACTACGCGAAGTTTAATGATGAAATAAAGATAATGACAACACACAAATATATACCAATTCTAGAATGACGCTATTGCAGATAATACGAAGTTTTATATATATATATATATATATATATATATATATATATATATATATATATATATATATATATATATATATATATATATAGTTAAGAGACAAATGATCTACAGTATATTCCTACCAACACTGTGTTACCAGTGCCAAACCTGGTCTCTCTCATCTTCACATTACAGAAAGATAGTGACATGTGAGATGAAATGCTTGAGAAAAGCTGCCGGGGTCAGCAGGCGTGACAGATTGCGGAATGAATATATCAGGGAAAGAATAGGTATAATATCTTGTACAGATTACATAGAGAGAGAACAGATAAAGTGGTTTGGTCACATTATGAGAATGCATCACGAAAAGTTGCCCGTACAAGCATATAACCAAATGAGATCAGGGTAAAAGGCCAGAGGAAGACCACGGAAACGATGAATAGAAAATGTCAGGGATATCCTGTACAGACACGGTCATGCACAGCCGAGGCCACACTTCTGGCTTTAGAACGCAAGTTCGAGATCCTATCACCTCTACGCTTAACGGCAAGAGTGCATCACAAACCACCTGGGTAAAGACACTAGACAATATATATAGTATAATATTATCAATATCTTGGACACATAATTACAAATGATGACAGATATGAAACAGAAGTTAAAAGGAGAATAGGAATGGCTAAAAGTACTTTCAATGACATGAGGAAAATATTAGCATCTAAATAAATTACAAACAAGTTACAAATTAGAATTATAAAATGCTACATCTATTCTATATTAATGTATTGCTCAGAAACTTGGACAATAAACAAACAGTTAGAAGATATAATTGATTCCTTGGAGATGTGGATATATAGAATAATAGGGAGAGCATCACGGGAAAAGAAGAAAACAAACAAATATGATCTAAGTCTAATATACAAAGACGAGGAAAATTGGCAAAATCATCAATACATTGATATTAGCATGTCAGAAGTACAACATAAAAATTAACGTACAAAAAAACAGAAGTTATGAAAATTAGCAAGTCAGCAACACCAATTAATATAACAATAGATAACACCAAAGTGAAACAAGCCAAATAATTTAAATATCTAGGCAGCAGTTTTTCCTAAATTGGATGACAAAACAGAAAAAAGAAACAAGGTGACAGAAAGCAAACAGTAACCTACCAACTTTCACCATTACTTCTTCACCCAAAGATCAAGATGGAAATCAAAAGACAGATAATATCTACAATTTTTATACCAACACTCTGCTACCAATGCCAAACATGGTATTTAACAGCCTCGCAGCAGAGGAAAAATGTTACATGTAAAATGAAGTGTTTGAGAAAAGCTGCAATGGTTGTAAAACTTGATAAAATAAGAAATTAATACATTAGGAAAAGAGTTGGTATAATATCATGTATTGAACATATTGAGAGACAACAACTAAAATTGTTCGGTCACCTTATGAGAATGAACCCAAAACAAATACCAATAAGAGCATATAACAAAAGAATACCCAGGCGTAACGCGCAAGGTAGACCACGAAAACGGTGGATAGAAAACATAAAGATAACCTTGAACAAACATAGACTATATGCAACCACGGCGACACATCTGCCTTGGAACGACAGCTTAAGCTCCCACCCATATGCTTAACGGCAAGTGTGAATGTATCAACCATCCTTCACCTGTGCACAGATAATAATTAGACAAAGGGGTACTAACAACACGTAATATGAACAAATAATTATTAAAAGAAATAAAGATCAAGCAAATAAAATATTTTTTTTTAATTTTACATTTGAGAGTATGAAGAATATTCAACCAGAAAGACAGAAGAGGTATAAACATTCGAGAGAGAATGGTCAGCCAGAAAGACAGAAGGATAAGTACTTATTTACTATTCAATTTTGTTCTGCTCTCGTTCATTATCTTGAAGTTTCAGATGAAAGAGCACGTTTTCACCAAATGTAAACTGTTTACATGTGTCAATTAGTTCATTTTCTCATCAATCCGTCTGGTTTTTTCTTCTTCAGAAAAACAAAGACAAGGGTATAGTTTTACAATGTAATTGTACCAGCCTATCCAGGTCTTTATCTAATAATGTAATAAATGGTGATTAGTAGCGCTTACACAATCAACTGTCATGTTTACTGATTGAATTAGTTGCGCTTACACAATCAACTGTGATGTTTACTGATTGGAAGCGATATAAATCCATATCTGTATGTCTGTCTTTCTGTTAATCTGTTCACTAACCTGTCTGTTTTTATTTTAATCTGCCCAACAACCCAACTACTTACTCAACCCTTACCAAAAACCCTTATCTGCACTTACCATACAATACTTATATATCTGTTTATATATATATACATATATATGCCTATGAACATATATATCTAATCTATCTATCTATTTTTATATATCTATCTGTCTATATGTGTAATATATGTATAACAGCGAGTCTGTTAAAGACCATGTTTGACATTGGTAGCAGAGTGTTGGTATAAAACAATGTAGATATTATCTGTTTTTGTATTTCCATCTTGATCTTTGGGTGAAGAAGTAATGGAGAAAGTTGGTAGGTCACTGTGTTTTCTTTCTGTACTGTCACCTTGTTTTTATCTCTCTGTCTAGTATTCCATATATATATATATATATATATATATATATATATATATATATATATATATATATATATATCGATTCATTGTCAAAAACAATACTGCAGGGAACTGTCGAGGGTGGAAGAAGCAGAGGGGGCCAAATAAATACATGGACAGACAACATCAAGGAATGGACAGGGCAAGATATTTCCACACTCATCCGCATCGCTGAGGATAGAATTTGCTGGAACTCTGTGTGCTGAGGCATCCAATGTGGTATCCCTACGACCCTGAAGGGTTATGGGTTTATTGATATATATATATATATATATATATATATATATATATATATATATATATATATATATATATATATATATATATATATATATATATATATATGAATCCATCCATCCATCCACCCACCCACCCATCCACCCACCCACCCATCCATCAAACCCTCCATCCATCCATCCATCCATCCATCGATCCATCCATCCATCCATCCATCCATCCATCCATCCATCCATCCATCCATCCATCCATCCATCTATCTATCTATCTATCTATCTATCTATCTATCTATCTATCTATCTATCTATATATCTATCTATCTATATTTCTCTTTCAGATTGATATTTGTCGACGTGTCAATTTATATCTCTGTCAACGTGTCTAAGTGTCTGTCCGTCTAACTGTATGTTCGCACATCTGCCTGTCCGTCCTTCCGTCCCCTCACCCCATCTGCCTGCAGCCAGCCTACCAGCATGCCTTTAGAGCTTGACTAATGATTGGCACTCTGCAGAATGAAATTTTCTCTCAATCCAGTCTTTTCTGGTCTGCATCTACTAGTTTCCGTGTTCATGTTGTAAACTCGTGTTCATGAAATAATTGTAGACATTGAATAATCATAGAACAATTGTAGCCATTAAATGATCATATAACAATTGTAGACATTGAATAATCATAGAACAATTGTAGACATTGAATAATCATAGAACAATTGTAGCCGTTGAATGATCATAGAACAATTTTAGACATTCCTTTATTAACATTCAAATAGAAAGATTAAATAGAAGTTCTTGTGTGACGGATAAAAATAGAGGAGAAAAAATCAAACAGAAGTTATAAATCACAAAAAAAGTTGAAAGTACAGTGTGACGGACTAAAAAGGTAGAAAGATCAAACAAAGTTATTCCGTGACGGACTAAGACACAATGACAACTGCAACAACACTAAGGAAACAGAAAGAGGCCAGCTGACAACAGAAGTTGTAGCACAATAAAAGCAAATTTTAAAAAGTAGAAAAATCTCAGGAATATTAAGGAACAAGAGACATAGAGAAGACGTGTCAACTGTATAGCTGTAGAGACGTATTGTCAACGGTACAAGTTCGCCAGTTAACCGTCAGGTCATCCATCATAAATTTCATATACAAGTAATTCATAAGTGCTCTCATATCCTCTTGGGATTTGCCGCAATTAAACGACAACTGACAGTTTCAGTTCTGTGTTGGTTGACGAGCATTCTTCAAAGCCCACACGCACGTTGTTTTTGGAAAATATGTACTCACTGCGCAAAACTGAAATCCAACAGGTGAAGCGTTAAACGAGGTAATACAGTTTTGCTAATAATACGAAACACACATATCTACACACACAAATAGACGGTACGACAGAAAGGCCTTTATCAAGGATAACATACACGTAAACATTTAAAAAAACGACAAGTAGGCACGACATAACTTACGTTCACATGTCTAGACAGAATGATGGAAAAAGGTCAGAGGTGACCAAATTGAACAGATAAGATGTAGTACAGGAAAAGTACAGAAATAGGAAATATACAAAAACAAATGCATATGAAAACGAGACACAGAAATAACGGAACAACCCGATATCATACGTATGTCAGGTGTTCATTCATCACCAATGGCTTCAGAGTACCATACACAGCATCAAACATTATTCGAGCTATCCTGTTGGCGTTCATTTCAGCCGCACAGACCATCGGGGCGCCCAGGATATTCAGATGACGGCCATCAAAGCATGCTTCTCCGACGACCGGACTAATCTGGCGCTTGAGAACTGCTATATTTACGAAAATGGTACTTTGAAGCAGTTGGGAATGAATGAGCGCCTGACATACACATGATATCGGGTTGTTCCGTCATTTCTCAGTCTCGTTTTCATATGTAGTTGTTTTTGTATATTTCCTATTTATGTGTATTTCATGTTTGCGTCACCTCTGACCTTATTTCCATCCTTCCAGCTAGGCATGTGAACGCAAGTTGTGTCGTCCCTACTTGTCTTTTTTATGTTTACGTGTATGTTATCCTTGATAAAGACTACCCAAATAAAGGAGTCCTAAGAAACTGTGATAACTGGAGGGGAATCACATTGCTATCCGTACCTAGTACAATTCTTTATAATATGATGCTCGCAAGAGTAAAGACATTCTTAGACAAAAGACTTAGAGAAGAGCAGGCAGGCTTTAGACCATCTCGCTCCTGTATCGACCATATATTCACTATTAGATCAATAATTGAAGAATGTTTATAATTTAGATCCAATCTCATACTAAACTTTGTTGATTTTCAAAAAGCCTTCGACAGCATCCATCAACAAACGTTTTGGGAAATTTTAAAAATATATGGATTTTAAGACAAATATATAAATATGATAAAATCATTCTATACAAACTCAACATGCTGTGTTAGAACAGAAAAAGGCAATTCAGAATGGTTCCCTGTGATTACTGGTGTTTAACAAGGCTGCCCTATGTCACCATTGCTATTCAATGTCGCAATTGATTGGGCTATGAAAAAAAAATCACATCCAACATAAATTTAGGAATTAAGTGGATAAATAAAACAACATTAGATTTTGATTTTGTCGATGATCTTGCACTACTGAGTGAAAACCAACCATCAAGATACACAAACAAAAATTTATATATTAAAAATCATCTCAGACCAAACAGGTCTCCAAATCAATTCATCAAAAACAAAAATTATGGACTTCACCAATTCACCTTACACAATTAGTTTAAATGGACAACAACTTGAAAAAGTACACACATTTTCCTATCTAGGAAGCATATTACCACTCAACGGTGATGTCATGACAGAAATTACAACTCGCATTGCATTAGCTTCAAATGACTTTAACAGACTGCCTAATATCTGGAGGTCAAAGTCAATCAGCACACGCACGAAAATACGCTTATTTAATTCCTATGTTATTCCAGTGCTATCATATGGATGTGAGAGCTGGAAAAGTTCTTTATCTTCAGAAAAGAAACTATTGAGTTTCGAGAACAAATGTCTTCGTAGTATAACTAACACCCAATGGAGTGAATTCAAATCGAATGATAAAATCAGAGAAGAGACACATCAACACTTCATCAAAAATGTTATCAGATAACGCCATTGGTCCTACATCGGGCATGTTCTACGCTCAGACATCAACAGAATTCACCACCAATCTCTTTAATGGATGCCTACAGACAAAAGAGCCAGGGGTAGACCAAAAGAAACACTCAGAAGAACAATACTTAGAGAAAGTAAAACAACCAATATGCATACTATTCAAGAACTGCTATTCAGAATAGCTTTGAACAGACATAACTAGAGAGACCTGACCTCTGCCCTTTGCGTTAACTTCAGTGCTAAAGGAAAATGAATGAATGAATGAATCCTTGATAAGGGCCTTTCGGTCGAATCTTCGATTTGCGTGTGTTCCTATGTGTGTTTCGTATTATTAGCAAAACTTTATTATCTCGTTTAACGTTCGTTTTGAAGGCGTCACATTTCAAGTCCTGTAACGTTAACTTGGACGCCGAAGAGGGATTATCCTACTGGCTAATTGCGTTTGGCAATGCTGCTTCTTGTAAGGAATATGTAATCCAGACCCATTGCTTTACCATCGGACACAGTTGTGGAGCATGCCAGTCGACCTGCTCTTCTAATACATAACAAGATGAACATAGAGTTATAATACATTTTAAAAGTACAAATTATTATTAAAGATACAAATATAAACACACTTAATAAAGAAGAAGGCCAGTTAATTAGACGGAAATTAGCTTTAAACAAAAACAATCCAGAAAAGCTAACACATGAAGCTCACAAGTAATCATATAAAACTTCTGAAAATGAAAATTGCCAATTAAAAGTCCTAAATAAATGTTTATAACACATAAATATACAAAGACTATATAGCATAAATATATAAAGACTATATCACATTAATACATAAAGAATATATCACATAAACGAATATATCACATATAACATAAAGACTATATCACATAAATAGATAAAACGATATATTACATAAATAGATAAAAACTATTTCACATAAATGCATACACGAATATCTCACATAAATATATAAAGACTATATCACATAAATAGATAAAAGGATATATCACATAAATACATAAATCTATTTCACATAAAAACAAAGACTATATATAGATCACATAAATACATAAAGACTATATCACATAAATGCATACAAGAATATCTCACATAAATACCTAAAGACTTCATCACATAATTACATAGAGACTTCATCACATAAATGTATGCTCGCCACGGGTTATATCCATATAATGGTAGGCCACCCACGCCAATAATAAATCATCATCAGGTGCCATGCCGGCTGGCGTAGACGATCACGGCTCTCTACAGCTCTCTGTCTCCAGTATTATGCATCATGCTCGTTATTGTCTCCATGTCGTGCCAGGTTGTGAAATTGTCTAATATTTTGTCGCCTTGTCGCGTCCTGTCTCTGTTGCCTTAAATCTTGCCTGTTGTGACTATGTTCTCCAAACCTCACTGTCTCATGAAGTGGCCAAAAAATGAAAATTGTCTTTTTCTTGTATTATTGATTAAGGTCCGTTTCGCATTTGACTCTTTCAACACCTCCACATTAGTTTTTCTGGCAGTCCATGGTATTCTCAACTTTCTTCTATAGAACCACATCTCTGTTGCCTCTAATTTCCCACTTTTCAGTTTGTTTATTCTCCAAGACTCGCACCATTAATAAATACCTGAACAGAATAAATCCATTACACGAACCAAATTACAGACACTGTAACGCACACGAGGCTGTCGAACACCTACTACCACAGTGCTCAAAACTAACAGACATCCGACAAGAACTGTTGTTGTTGTTGTTCGTCCATCACAAGTGATGATGACCATTTGTTACATCCACTTTTGAAAATTCAATTTTAGTTATGTCCTTGATTATGAGTTCGTAGATGGCTAATGAGTCCTCTTCGAGCTGTAAATGTCCTTGGACAGTTCGGACATGGAATGACGACTGTAGACGGATCTTGGTCTATCCGTGACTTTCTAGCTGCTCTCCGCTGTTGAGCTGCTGCATTTCTCTTCTTTTCACAAGATGATGCGCTCTTTTTTATTTTAGAACGCCATGTAGATCTATTTTGTGCAAGTTCTTCCCATGTATCGTGGTCTATTTCAAAGGCTTTCAGTGAGTCCTTTAACGAGTCCTTGTAGCGCTTCCTTTGGCCACCTTGAGATCGTATACCCTTCGCTAGCTGACCATAGAGAAGTATCTTTGGCAGACGATGGTCTGGCATACGCACCAAATGGCCTGCCCAACGAATCTGTGTCTGCATCAGGATCGTGTCAATGATTGGGATACCAGCTCTATCAAGGACAGTGGTATCTGGAATCTTCTACCAAGAACTAGTACCACCGCTTCCAACTATACACAATACGCTCTACACAACTGCACCACAGCTGAGAAAATCCTGTGCATTCGCTAGAAGGGCTATGGGTTGTCAAGATTCCACCCATCTCAGACGAGAAGCTTTTTAGTCGGCGAACAAATCTCGTGTAAAAGAGACATCATTCTCCTCTACGTTTGTGGATACTGAACAAATTCTGTGTGAGCCGTGTTGGACAACACATGTTTACCAACATTTGTTCATTGATTTTTCGGTTCAATTCAGGGATCAGTGAACAAATCACGTTACAACAGTCCAACTTTATAATTTCATACATTATTGCACTGAGCTTCTGTGACTTGGAGATTTCAGAAGTTGTAACTAAGAATACCAATCTAACGTTTTGTGTGCAACGCACTTGTCATCACACCCCCATGTGTAGCACGCATATTGAGTTATCAGGGGTCTCTCATTTGGTAACGCGTAGAACGTTGACTGTGTCAGTATATCCGTCTTTATCGGAATTTCGTTCGTTTAATCATGTTGCACAAGATCTGCAATCCTTGGCAACTGACCGACTTGGCAAAAGAAAAACTGACTGAATCAAGTTGGCTTTTTGTTACGTAGAAACCTGGTCACCTTGTCATTCAAAGTTTTTCCCATACCCATAAGCACATATTCAAGTTGTGTGTCATGTGACGTATTCCTTCCAGAACGTTGTCTTCCCAATGAACTCTGAACCTCTCTCTGTCTTGGGCGATGTGGCTTGCATTTTCTAGCGATGTATTCATGTTATCTTTAATGTCGTCAGTCCATCGTCTTCTTGGTCTGCCCCTTCTCCTCTTCCCAGGTACTCTTCCCTCCATTATTTGTCTTTCTAAACAGTTATGTCTCTTTATATGACCAAACAGGCGTAGTTTTCTTTTTGTTATTGTGTTTAGTAACCAACACTCTGGAATATTCAGTGTGTCTATAATATCTGAGTTTCTGATTTTATCCTTCCATGATATTCTAAGTATCTTTCTGTAGCATTTCAGCTCGAAAGCGTTGATCTTCTTTGCCGCTGTTTTACTTAGAGTCCATGTTTCACAGCCGTATGTTGCAACCGGAAAAATAAAAGTTCGTAACATCAGCACTTTCGTTTCTATTTTGTTGTTTTTCCATATGTTTTTCAGCCGTGTTATTTTGCAATATGCCATTGCCAATCTCTTCCTTATTTCTGCCATGCAGTCTCCTGCACCGTTGATGTTTGCTCCTAAGTATTCAAATTTATCCACACATTCTATCTCGGTATTGTCTATTCTGATTTTTGGTTGTTGTGTTGTTATATCTGTTGACATGATTTTTGTTTTCTGCGTGTTTAAATACACATTTTGTGCTTCGCTATATTTCTTTGTGTTCTTATTCAAGTTGACATATCCAAAACCTAAGGCATGAAATTTGAAAAGGGTCAATTGTGCTGGGACATGTGGGATGCTGTTTGTTCTCGGGCACGAACAGCACTTCCACCCATTGATCCCGTGCTGGATAACTGAACTTTATTGTGTTTAATACACAACCCTATCTCTAGCGCGTGTTGTCTTTTCCAGATTCAATATTTACTCTCCATATCAACGCGAAATTTATCATATCGAGACATCAACATTGGCCGCCCTGCAATATTTATGCATATTAGCAAGGAAGGGAACTGGTCATTCTATCTAAAAGTTGCTGCGGCTTAGTTCAGGGATGAAGAGTTATCGTCATCCCTGACAGCAGGTTGCTGACCATGAGGCGTACTTTTACCTTTACATTAGTACTTACACAGAACACATTGTCGATTCGGCTTTACAGTGAACGCAGACTATACGGTATGAGTATGAGAATATACAAGTAACAGTGTAGAAGACAGGAAGACAGTTTCAGCGTTTCCACCTTTAACTTTTGTTGAAACGTTGGAATTTGTCTTGTAAGATAGTACAGCAGTGAAACGGAACAACAATAGTACTTACGTAGAATACAGATTTTTGATGTTTCACTGGAACACAATAGACGGACTGTTTTTCACTGCTTGTTTTATATATTCTTGAGAAAGACCTAACGGTTAGAAACGTTGAAAATGTTTTGTGTATTGTAATTTGTATGTTGTCGTGTTTACACCTCATAACCCCGTAGTCTTAGTGATAGTCCATCTATTGTGTTCAAGTAAAACATCAAAAACCTGTGTTTTACGTAAGTACTAATTTGTCTTGTATGCTGTTATTTGTATTTTTTCATGCCTTATAGTCTGATAGTCTGTGCGTTCATTGTAAAACTGATGAAATCTGGGGTTTTACATAAGCACTATTGTTATACAGTTTTACTGCAGTCTCACTTATCGATTGTAAGTAAATGTCCATTACATCATATCATGTAAATTTTGGTTTTTTATATCGTTCCATTCTGTTTTTGTTTTATTTTTTTGTTCAGATCTTGATAAAGATTTCTTGTCGAAACGTCGATTCCAAGTATTTATGCCCGTAGATAAGAGGGGGAACGTAGCTTTCAAATCCCCTCCCATTGGGAAAACAAATAGAGCATGACATTTAACACTGGAAAGCAGGTAGAAAAGCAAGTCCCCCAAAAAAACATCATTAAAAATCTCACAAAACCGAGGTGATTAGCTTTTTTTTAGAAATGTGTTTAGGTAACCCCAAGTACCAAAGATATCTAAGCCCATACGTGTAGTTATTTCACTTAAAACTGCTATCTAACCCACTTTTCTTGTCTCTTGTATTGATTGAACACAACTTTAGTGTTCTGTTTCTGATAATAGAATATCTCATAACCAGTGGGTGCATTGATCAAAGTTATCGTCTTGTTGAGAGGTGGTTATCAGTTTGACAAAGTTGAACATCGCTGGTTTAATGAGTGAAACAAATATTCCAGAAGGAAAAATACACCGTTAGAATGATGCAAGAAGTGAAAACATTTTTTTAAAATGAAACGTGCGGTTTGGAGTTTTTTGTTACATTGCGTGAACATAATGTTAGAGCAGGTGAATAGATTTACCTGGCGGTTGTATGTGAGATAGAAACATAAATCGGACAAGATGTTCTATTTCTTGAACTATAATTACCTGTTTAAAAAAAAGTTCTTCAAATGGAGCGTCGTCTGAATGCATCATAAATATAGTTTTAATGATTTATCCACGTACTAGTCGAATTATTACTGAAAGGATTGTCTCAAAGGGTTTACGTCTAAGTTCTCAAGTTGGGTAGAGAATAAAGATAAAGGAGATGGTTCTACTGCTGACAATCTGATTGCTATGTTGACAAAAATGCACATTGCTCTTGTCCTCCATTTCCAACACGAGTGAAATGATCATCTGTTATTTATGAACTGCATGATATAATGTTCTCTTTCACTCAGCTAACTTCGAGAATGCGCGTGATTTTATGACCTGGTCGGTGCGTGCGTTTAGATTGTAGTCGGGGAGGTGATGGAGGGGTGCCATGAATTTAAAAAAACAAACCTGTTTGGCATGTTAATGAGATAGAGAAGGTAGTTGAATAGAAACATACAGTAAATAAGAAGAAATAAAGAGATATTGTGGAATAGAGATATACATATACAGATTGAGCAGGTTCTGTGTGAAACTGTCTGTCATGGCGTTAAGATTGCTAATAAATTGATGTCAACATTTTTTTTAAAAAAAGCTTCATCAGTCAACATTAAGTTTTTTTTAAAAGATTTTAATTTTTTTTTGTAGCGTACAAAAGAAAAGAAAGTTCTTTAGTATTTGCTTATTGTTAAGTGGCACGTGTTGCTGGATTCTGCGCACTCATCGGGATGTACCATTTTTCAGCATGTAACAGGAATGTTTAAATAGTTTCACAAAATCTTTTGCTAAATCTAACAAAACTTGGTAGTGCTTACATGTCAAATTTATAAATGTTGTTTTCTCAGTATTACCACCATCTTCTATTAATACAACAATCTCATAGCTCATTCCATTTTTGGAAATAATTCCAGTAAGCATTTAATGGAATTACGCGTAGGTGCTTCTGCGAATTGCATAGAATTAAGTGACGTCACAAGATGGAAGGATTGTCGATGATAGCAATAAAACGGTTTACTGCTTAATACTAACGGAAAACATAAATACGTTTTATATTTCTTCTTCTGCATTTACTAACGGAAAACACAAATACGTTTTATATTTCGTCTTCTGCGTTTACTAACGGAAAACACAAATAAGTTCTATATTTCGTCTTCTGTGTGCACTAACGGAAAACACAAATAAGTTCTATATTTCGTCTTCTGCGTTTACTAACGGAAAACACAAAAAAAGTTATATATTTCGTCTTCTGCGTGTACTAACGGAAAATGCAAATAAGTTTTACATTTCTTCTTCTGCGTTCGCAGGCTGATAATCAACACGAAATTTCGTGTGATTTCAGCAGTTTTTTTTAAATCGGGAGTGCGTGAAACACTTGATGCTGTTGATTTACAGCGAAACTGCGTTATTAACATCTTCCGACCCAGCTAATGATGTTTCGGCATGCCTTTATTTCTTATATGCTTCGCAAGCTTTCATATCCGTCGTCAGACAAACGAGTATCTGCTTTAAGCCGTGCCGGTTTATCATCCACTGTACTCTTGGACTTTGCAGGCTAAAGCGTGTCCATGTGTGGCTGTTTCCGAGGAGACAGTGAGCAGGGATGTATACTTGGGTCGATTACGTGTATCTCGTGCGACGTGTTACGCTGTCAGTAAACTCATCTCCTCGCATAATTAGACCACATTTCCTCCTGTGTCCTCGGGTACTAAGCCTTATCTCGACCGCAAGCATGGTTCCGCTATAGGAAATTGCTTAGTCAAGCTTGACTAGGGGTTGGTTTGCCATCTTGTCGAGGTTTCATTCACCTACGTCTTGAGCACATCGCTCAAATATGACCATCCACCCACACATTTTCTTCGTTCCAGGACTGTATGGTAGACTAGGCTTACCACTCCACACATCCTGCTGCTAGATGACAACTGGAAACCTGTTCTCGAGCTTTCGTTACGGTTTTTATTGTCTGACTTTACTTGTACATTGCGCTACCTTCAAGCGCTGTAATACATTCGTATGTACTCAAATGCTTTGCTTTACGTCTGCGCAGACTTGCCCATTATTCATTCACACCTTGGTAAGATATTCGAATATCACAATCAGTGGCACTGTAGACACACAGTGACGCTAGTCAGTCCAGTACGAGCATTGAAGAGGCGGCCAATGAAAAAGGCATGAAAAGGTAGATGCATGGCGATAGATGAAAAGACAACATACTGAATACAATGAAAGAGCAGTACAGCGCCAGAGGGCAGCGACAGCTGCAAACAGAAAACGAAAACGTTCCAATAAATCGGAACTACAAGCTCTGTTAGCTCGAGACAAGCTTTTAGTTATATGTGCTCCTTACGGGCAGAGACCCATACTCAATCGTGGGCGCACGGCAAAGAAAGAAAACCGGGCCCAACTCTAATCTCGAGCCTTCCTATACCGGAAACATGCTTGCAGAGAGAAAGTGTTCAGTACCCTATGGGCTAGGCACAATATGGGACAAGGTCGTTTAGCTCTAGAACACGCTTTGCTCCTAACGCATGGTGAGACTCGGACTTGGACGAGGGGTTCACAATGTTAGTGAACAACACCTCGTCTAAGAAGGCGAAAGAGCCAGGGTCCAACTCTTCTGCTGAGTTCTTCCTTCACAGGAACCAGACTCGGAGAGGAGAAAGTTTCAGTACCGTATGAGCACAGGCACAAAACGTCTAATTACATAAGTTCACTGACGGTTGAATACCTCGTGCGATATTGACGTGAACGACAATCGTCTCCGCGAAGAGTCATTATACACCTGCTCCCACATCGACAGATATCACTGACTAGGGAAGCTTACTACCCGAACTAAAGGCATGACGAAAACGGATGTGCTCGGTCTCGAATGTCCCGGTTACAAAGTGAACCAACCGAGGCCCAAATAACACAGTTCAACTGTGGAACTTGCAGTACAACGTAATTCACGCTCCCAGGCAGAAATCACGATTTATTCAAGGTGGTTATACATGAGCGAACGAAGAAGAAGAACCAAGTTACTAAAACCAAGCTACTAGATCCAAGTTACTAAAACTAAGTTACTAGAACTAAGTTACTAAAACGAAGTTACTAAAACAAAGTTACTAAATGTCTGCAGTCTAACCCATTTGCAATATAATTATTTGTATTGTTTTCTCTGTCCTGTATTTTGTTTCCCGATTAAAAAAACTTACGGTTGAAACACTAATAATCTGTTTTATAAACTGTCAACTATGTTTTGTTCGTCGCCAGTTAATCTGTTTAAGAAATGTCAAACTTATAACTTTGTGTTTCTCGTAAGTTTAGTGTAGTTTCCATTTGTTATTACTGTTTCTACAATATACAAGTTAAATTTAATATATAATTATGTCTATAAAAATTGTCGGTCAACAAAGAAACTAGTACAAACTATCGGGATGTCTCTTATTTATCTCGGTAGCATTTTCTGCATTTCTGAAATCAATATGGCTTGTTAACCGAGCCACGGTTTTCTATATACATGGGACCATCGTACGAAATGTGGCACGTCACTGATACGGTTGTAATCATTATTGAGATTCCCTCTTCAGTAATCTTAGTTTTTGTATACGTCTAATCAGCATTGCTACTGAAAACTCGAACTGCGTGGCAGGCCCTAGAATCAATTTCCACAAGCGGGCTATAGCTAAAAATGTATATACTGTAAGTAATCTCCCATCAATATTTGATTACAAACAACTGTTTCTGTGACGTGGGTACTCCCGTATATGGCCCTGTACATCTAGACCAGACTGTTTTTGTAGCGTGTGTAATCCCGTATATGGCCTTGTACATCTAGACCAGACAGTTTCTGTGACGTTGGTAAGCCTGTATATGTCCTTGTATATCTAGACTAGACAGAAGTGTCTGAGTCTAGACCGTCCGCAGTATGGACCTCCGTACAGAAAATAAATAAGACTTCATTCGTAACGCAGCATAAACCACAGTACAAAAGAGAAAGGGTATGATTACAAACAATACGCTGTTCGTTTAAAATTAGGGATTATATGCGATTCTCATCAACTATACAGTCTTGTTGACTCATCTGGAGCATCCGTAAGAAGTGACGTCATTTGACTTTTCCCGTGATTTTTATTTTCTGTCGACACAAAGTTACCAATGAAAATAACGGGAAATGTTAAAAAACCTAGCTTGAAGGATGACAAACTCATTAATCCGAAAGACACTATAATTGACTAGCGACTCGCTACACTGATGCTGTAAAGTAAATCATAATGTTCACTAAGTTACTGGTACTGTGATAATATGATTAAAGTTACTGTACTGTGATAATATGATTAAAGTTACTGGTACTGTGATAATATGATTAAAGTTACTGTACTGTGATAATATGATTAAAGTTACTGGTACTGTGATAATATGATTAAAGTTACTGTACTGTGATAATATGATTAAAGTTACTGGTACTGTGATAATATGATTAAAGTTACTGTACTGTGATAATATGATTAAAGTTACTGGTACTGTGATAATATGATTAAAGTTACTGTACTGTGATAATATGATTAAAGTTACTGTACTGTGATAATATGATTAAAGTTACTGGTACTGTGATAATATGATTAAAGTTACTGTACTGTGATAATATGATTAAAGTTACTGTACTGTGATAATATGATTAAAGTTACTGGTACTGTGATAATATGATTAAAGTTACTGTACTGTGACATTATGATTAAAGTTATTGGTACTGTGATAATATGATTAAAGTTACTGGTCCTGTGATATGATAACTGACAAAAAGAAATATTTTATTTTTAAAATGTGTTTCTTGACGGCAGGTCAGAAAAGCAAGGATGGTTAAAAGACAAACAAGTGTCTTGCTTCCTTCTGTTTAAAAAGGAAAATAGAAATGGAGCGACGATGTGTGGGTAAGCGCAAGCATTGTCATGATCCAGGTACGCGATCTGTTCCTCTGTTATTAACTCTTCTTTTTCTCCAAATATTTTTCTGACATCTTTCCACACTTCTGTTTCGCTCTTCTGCTATTTCCGGTACTGTCAGACACGATTGGAATGAACATTCCTTTTATTCCGCCTCTAATACAACCACTTAGATTTGTCCAATACAAACACTTAGATTTATCTAATGCAACCACAAAGATTTCTCTAATGCAACCGCTTAGATTTCTCTAATGCGACCGCTTACATTTTTCTAAAACAACCGCTTATATCTCTAATACAACCACTCAGAAGTGTTCAAGTGGAGATAAGAAGAAGTATTAAAGTGGAGGTAAGTAGAAGCGTTAAAGTGGAGATAAGTAGAAGCGTTAAAGTGGAGATAAGTAGAAGCGTTAAAGTGGAGATAAGTAGAAGCGTTAGAGTGGAGATAAGTAGAAGCGTTAGAGTGGAGATAAATAGAAGTATTAAAGTGGAGGTAAGTAGAAGAGTTAAAGTGGAGATAAGAAGAAGTATTAAAGTGGAGGTAAGTAAAAGCGTTAAAGTGGAGGTAAGTAGAAGAGTTAAAGTGGAGATAAGAAGAAGCATTAAAGTGGAGGTAAGAAGAAGCGTTAAAGTGGAGGTAAGAAGAAGCGTTAAAGTGGAGGTAAGTAGAAGAGTTAAAGTGGAGATAAGAAGAAGTGTTAAAGTGGAGGTAAGTAGAAGAGTTAAAGTGGAGATAAGAAGAAGTGTTAAAGTGGAGGTAAGTAGAAGAGTTAAAGTGGAGATAAGAAGAAGCATTAAAGTGGAGGTAAGAAGAAGCGTTAAAGTCGATATAGGAAGAACCGTTAAAGTGGAGATATGAAGAATCGTTAAAGTGTAAAACAATAATGGTTTTAGAGACTATTTGAGCACCGTAGCATTGACTCAAGCTCTAGAAAAGCATAGCTCTCGTCGGCTGATGGTAACCTGCAGGTATAACTCAATTTCAAAACCTGATGGGCTAAATCTTAACTGTCCAACATAAAGGGATAAATGTTCCAGTGTAGGGTAACAACCCTAAACAGGAAGTAAGTGGCTGGAATAACACAGAGCAAATATCAAGATAAACAAAAATAGGTAGACGTGTTACCAAAATAACACATAAAACAACCTAACAACGAGATACAGAGACAGGACGTTTCGACTAAAATGCCTCCATCCAGACAAACAAAAGACCACACACATAAATCTACGAATCTTACATGGAGACAAACATGGTTATGGTAGGGAGGAGAAGAGGACTGTCCAGCATGATATGGTCAGATCAGTGAAGAAATTATGAATTTGAAGCATTATAACACGAAGTTTCATAGATAATATGACTTTGCGATTTACAAGAAAAGCCTTAAAAGAACTTCAATCATACGATTTGTGAGGAATTCTTAAGCTGCAGTGTTTGAAAAAAAAAGCTACAAATGTGGCGAGGTGGGGGTAATTCTCAGTTTTCTTGTTTCTTAGTACTGAACGTCATGTTAATTTACTACATTTTTTTAATGGGGGGGAGGGGAGGTTTAAATCTCTCAATATCTTTCACTACCCCCCCCCCTTTTTTTAAATCTACAGTCGTGAAAACAGTAATCATCAGGGAGAACATAAACGGATAAATCATCAGTATTAGAGAACGACCTAACGTACTAAAGATGTGAGTCTGGTGCAACACAGAGTAATGACGGGGTAGCAGAGATGCGTGGGGAGTCGTACATCGAAATATAAAACACACTAACGGCATCAACAGAAACAAACGACGTTTCAACTAAAACGTCTTCATCTGAACAAAAAAAGAACAACAAGTAATGAATATGCAAACAGAGAATCGTTATGTAAGAGAAAAACACAAGAATATGATAAGGGAGATAAGAGAAGTGTTCAACCATTCTGTTCGACTACACCAGATTTCGGATAAGTATCTTTTCCCCTTTGATATCACTTAGATTTTTCTTCGTTTATTATACTTGCTCTGTAGCTTTTCCTTTTACTCTCTCTTATGTTCTTGTCGTATTTGTCTATTCCTCCGTTTTCTTTCTCATCTATCATCTTCTTTTGCTGCTCTCTTATATAATGATTCTCTGTTTGTTGTATTACTTTGTTATTTGTTTTTGTCCCGATGAAAACATTTTAGTTGAAATATCATTTTTTCCTGCAGATTTCGTTAGTGTGTTTTCTATTTTTCTGTAACACCCTTCCTCCCCCACCCCAATGTGTGTATCTCTATCCCCCCTCCCCATTGCAGAAACAGTATGAAAGAGGCAAAACGAGTAAGCTGTCAGAGTCAGACAGCTCTCGTCTCAAGTAGCTTCACATGATATTCAGGACGCAGTGATCAACCTAGTATTTTTTCGCTGTACTCATTTTCTATTGAAAGTCGTGACAGCTGTACTCATCTGTACTCATTGATAGCTGGGAACTCACAGCATCTTTGATGATGTTTGATGTTATCTGAGAACTCACACACATCAAACCATCTCTGGTGGAATTTGATGTTATCTAGGAATTTGATGTTATCTAGGAACTCACACACATCAAACCATCTCTGGTGGAATTTGATGTTATCTAGGAATTTGATGTTATCTAGGAACTCACACACATCAAACCATCTCTGGTGGAATTTGATGTTATCTAGGAACTCACACACATCAAACCATCTCTGGAGGAATTTCCTTAAACGACAGTCCCATCTTCGTTTAATAAAGAGAAAAATCATATGTTACATATTATGGTTGTGAAGCTATCTAGTCTGCAGCATGAAAGCGATCTAGTCCGTAGACTGGAAGCGATCTAGTTTACTTCAAAAGGTTCAGATCTTAATAAAAAATAATTAATCTTAAGAAAAGAATTATTTATAATTTCTCGATCCAATGGAGATAGTAGTCAGATATCTGTAATATGTCAAAATTGCATATTCAGCCTTTAAAATACTGTCTAAAGCAGTGTTTCTCAATGTGACACTGTGGTAGTCCGTTGCTGGTGCATGAGCCAACAGTGACCGGTTCGCAAGTCCCTAAATACATCATATAAAACGTTTGACCCTCAGCATCCACCCATGTCCCGAGCAGATTGTGAAGCAAATTACCCGTCCGCCATAACAAAACATGTTTGAGAAACACTCTCTAAAGATAAGAGTGTTCCATTAAAGAGGGGCGTACGTCAATCACAACAAGAGTGTAGGGCGTAGATCTCCACGTTAGACAGCTTTGTCAACATATGAAACCACGAAAGGTGAACCGGAAGTATACTTAAAGAACGATCACTCCCATAACATTATACTTTACTGCGGATAACCATTTCCGCTATCGGTAGTTCTTCATCACTCCCACAGATAAGTTGTTTTAACACCATCCATCACTCCCTCAGTTAAGTTGTTTTAACACCACCAAAGTGTTATCAGAGTCGGTTTGTAATCTAAACATCATATTAATTTTATTCACGGCCGTACAACTTATTCCCCCCCCCCTCAATACTTACTACCAGTACGCACCTTGTCCAGTCCTTTGACTAATGTTGCCTGTTACATTCGACAGACTCTCTCTTCAAGTATAGACCTATAGACTCATCAGAAATAATTCATTAAAAGTAGCACTACTTAGCTTTTCCTGTGATTTGCATTGGCTAATCTTGTATGCAATGGAATGTACACCTGACTGTCCCATTTATCCCGGCAACCATGTCCCCCGGCTGGATTGCAATAGACACCACTGATAGGAAATGATATATGGGGGGGGGGGGAGCTGAAGCTCATGACTCCCACTCAACTATGGGTATCGCAGAAAAACCCCTATAATATAACCCCTCTGAGTAGGAGACTTCTCACAAAGCATTGAACTAGATCAAGAGTCTTCTGGGTATGAAATAACGCTCTGGAGAGACGACACCACACCACATAGGAAGCAAAAGGGGGCCCGAAAGGGGAGCAAAGAGTAGCAACACTGTTTACCTTCAACGCATGTCGTAAAAGGCGACTAATGAGGTTATGGGATGGAGTTGGCTGTCCCATCCCATATAGGGTCAGTAACCCAAAGCCATGCTGAAATCGGATGTGTCAGGTCGAAAGGCGCAGATATCACATCAATGCTGTAAACCATGACACAACGCATTCCGTTCTCCGGACTACATCCTGCTAATCTGCAGAATGAGAACGAACGCAGAAGAAGAATATACTTCCTATTGATCAAAACAACAGTTGGGCTGACTGAGTGTTATTACTTCTGACCAGGGATCTCTCTCTCTCTCTCTCTCACTCTCTCTCTCTCTCTATAACCAAGCCCTTCTCCCGAGTAATGGATTATGTAGATATTTACTGGGCTGAGAAATCAGTGTTATAATTTGGGGATGAGTGATAGTTGAAGCACCGTGTTCCGCGGGGAACAAAGCGTACGGAAGAAAGGGAGGAAGAAGTAACTTTTTAATTCATTCTGAATTAAGAGATGAAGCTCCGGTGTCGGGTAACATCCCAACGCTGGAAATGGAGGAGGGGTCTGGAGTAACACAAGGCAAATATGAAACTACAAATAGCTTTATTTGCTGATATTGGTAACATGTATACCTATTTCTGTTCATTGTCATTCTGAACTAACCTGTTTCGCATACACGCTTTTGTATGCTTCCAAACTTAACCACAATCTCATCTTGCCATAATTCAGTATCAACGTTCATCACACATTATGTCACCCATTCATAATCTGCTATCATTTAGAATTAACCTTTCATTTGACTTCACAATTCTTGTTATTACAAAATGAAAACACAAATATTTCATTCATAATTGTTTAATTTAAAAAAAAAAATCTAATTCACGGGACACGTAAGCGTTCGTGAAATATAACAAAGATTATGTAAGCATATGTAAGGAATAATACAACACATTTTTGGTTTCATAAAACAAAACACAGGACATGCGTGCCTTCAAAAAATAAAATACAGGACACATATAAACACATAACACAGGACATGTTAGAATTTAAACTACATAACATATGACATATATGTATTCATTAAAATAAAACACATAACATATATAATCCCGTGTGTTACTTAGACCCGAGAGGGGAACAAAGAATAGCAACACTGTTTACCTTCCATGCACGTCGTAAGAGGCGACTAAGGAGGTTATGGGATGGAGTTGGCTGTCCTATCCCATATAGCGTTAGCGACCCAAAACCATGCTGAAGTCGGATGTGTCAGGCAGAAAGGAGCAGATATCGCAGCAAAGCTGTAAACTATTACACAACGCATACCGTTTTCTGGACTACATCATGCTAATCTGCAGGAGTTTGAAAAGCAGAAGAAGAAGACATAACATACATGAATAAAGAAAAACATAGCACATGACATGTAACCATTTGAAAAAAAGCAACAGGATGTGTAAAATTTCATGAAACATAACAAGTCATGAAATCATTCAGAAAGTATAACACACGACAAGTGTGCTTCCATAAAACATCATACAAATAATACAATACATTTATGTATTTATAGGACGCAAAACATGTTATGCAAGCACTCATACAGCATAACAGTACATGTAACTATTGAGAGAACTGAACACCGGACATGTAAGCATTCATTAAAACATAACACATTGTTACTTTCTACAAATAGACATGTTTCAGTAACACAGAAAAAAAGACGGATGAGAGAAGAAGAACGAAAATCAATGTAGTCTTGGAAAACAAGATACAAAACATTGGAAATAACGACCCCCTCCCCCGCTCTTTCTCTCATTCTCTTTCTCTCTCTGAAGTAATAATTAACTTTGTTAGAGTCACAATGTTATGTCTCAACCGTCTATACCAGTGTTTCCCAACGTGGGGCCCACGCCCCTCAGGGGGCACTTTTGATTGTTCAGGGGGGCAATTCGAACAAGTTGTACTTAGGCTTCATTTAGGGAATAATTCAATTTTTAATATTAAAGAAATATGTATATTTTACTTAGGTAGACATCAGAATTTTAGAAAGACTTAGGTGGGGTATGGTACAAAAAAGGTTGGGAAACACTGGTCTATACTGTATCTTGTCGGTCCAGTAGTTGCACAATCTTTGTTCTGTGTTTGAAGTTGATATGTCATTAATTGTTGCACTTTAGCTTCGTAGCTTCAACATGAAAAATCTTCGATTAATATATATATATATATATATATATATATATATATATATATATATATATATATATATATATATATATATATATATATATATATATATATATATATATTGCATGTGTAACTGGTTTGTGCTTTTGGGTGATGTCCCGACGAAGACGGATGTCGGGCCATTGGAACAAATAAAACGGCGACACAACGTATCATGGAACGGACAGTAGAGTGTACCTTTTTTGTCATGACACAGTCGAGTGTACTTTTTTTTGGCATGGCACGAACAATCGAGTGTACTTTATTGTCATGACACGGACAGTCGAGTGTACTTTTTTGTCATAAAACGGACAGTCAGTTATACTTTTTATGTCATGACATGGACAATCGAGTACATTTTTTGGTCAAGGGACAGTCCAATGTATTTTTTTGTCAAGGGACAGTCCAATGTATTTTTTGTCAAGGGACAGTCCAATGTATTTTTTTGTCAAGGGACAGTCCAATGTATTTTTTTGTCAAGGGACAGTCCAATGTATTTTTTTGTCAAGGGACAGTCCAATGTATTTTTTTGTCAAGGGACAGTCGAATGTATTTTTTTGTCAAGACACAGTCGAATGTATTTTCTTTATCCGAAACTGGACAATCGAGTGTGCTTTTTGTCATGATACAGACAGTCGAGTGTACTTTTTTGTCATGGAACAGTCGGTTGTGCGTGTTTTGGGGCTTTCATTTTTACAATCAATCTAGTTAGCTGTTATGTATTTTTACTTCTGTCAGACAATCGAACTCTTTTTCTATTTGATTTGAACAATAGATCTCGTATATAATATATTCGTCCTAACCTGCTGTCATGTGTATAAATGAGATCAACACGTTTCAACTCCAAGCAACATAGAGAGCAAGTCTACTTTATCTTCATACAATCTATCATACAAACATAAGCGTAACATATTAACCAAATCACATAGCAACTTAAAGGTGATAGTGTTAATTCTTCACACATCACACTGTTTAACAACACAGATTTTTATCGAATTTATCACGCTGAATAACACAGTTCTTTGAAAATAAACATGTTAACTTTCCAAACATCACACTGTTTAACACAGTTCGTAGGTAACGTATTACGCTGTTTAACACAGTTCGTAGACAACGTATTACGCTGTTTAACACAGTTCTGAGACAACGTATCACGCTGTTTAACACAGTTCTGAGACAACGTATCACGCTGTTTAACACAGTTCTGAGACAACGTATCACTCTGTTTAACACAGTTCTTAGACAATGTATGAAGCTGTTTAACACAGTTCTTTGGCAACGTATCACGTTGTTACACAAAGTTCTTTGAAAACAAATTTATGTAACTTTCCACACATCAAGCTGTTTAACAGTTATTTGAAAAACTTGTAACTTTCCACACATCAAATTATTTTACACAGTTATTTGATAACAAATTTGTAACTTTTCACACATCAAACTATTTTACAGCTATTTGAAAACAAATGTGTAACTTTCCACACATCACACTATTTTACATAGTTCTTTGAAAACAGACTTGTAACTTTTTACACATACTGTTCAACACAATCATTTGAAAACAGACTTGTAACTTCTCATACACAATGTATTTGTTTTTCTTCAACACAAGAATCATTTTAGACATAATTATATCTTAGTTACTGATATTAACTGACGTTACTGCATTCCTGGTAGGTACACTCCATGCCGCTCTCCTTCAAGCAGATGCCAGTGGGTATGGATTCTGACAGTGTTCCGTGCCTTATTGGTTAGACACACACATCAATCTGCCGAACAGATTAGTGCCACATGTTATAAATGTTTAAATGCATTTCTTCACCAACTTCAGACCTTGTTCCATGCAGTGCATCCTTAAGTGGACCAAAAAGATGACAATCAGAGAGAGCCAAATCATGAGTATGTGGTTGAATTGATTGTCTCTGTTCTTGGCATCCCATCCACAAGAAGTATACCTTCATTTCCCCCAAAATATAGTAATCATTATCTTTATTGCTGTAGCAGAACGCCAAGAGCGCGGCAGATCATGGACCACCTTCTCAATACTTGCTGAAGCTGTACTTCTCTGAGTCCAGTGACTAATGATGCTTCTATCGACTGTACACAACTTCGATACACAGTACACAAAGTTAATGAATATTAACAACCATTTCTCTCTATACCATTTCTAAGGAATTATATTACAATTAACTATTTGTAACTCAAACTGTTGAGGGTACCTTTATGACGGTTCGGTGCGGCTGTCACAATTGTTCGAGATTGGTGTAATTTGGTAAGCATAATCATAGCTTTCAAAATTACAAATCTCCATCTCTAATTTTAGCTGAAAAAAATAAATATGGTTCAGTACTTTCTTACCTCCCCTAATGTGTGTATACATTTGGTTTCTAAAAAGCTGATGTGCGCTGAATTTGAAATATAGGGTGACACACAAAAAACGGTCATCACCTAAACTTGAATAAATTTTGTAATAAATAATCAATTCCTTTTATTTTTCATATTTATCATGAAAAATTGATGTTTTAAGAGTCTACCAAATTCGACCTTCGAGATGTCATAGACTACTGAGGAAAAGACATTTATAGTTGAGGCATATTTTCGGTTGAAGTCTATCCACGCAGCTCAATTGCAATTCAAAGAATGGTTCAGATGTCGAGAATTTCCTGTTCACTCAATGATCTACAGATGGGTCAACAAGTTCAAAACCCATGGGACTGTGCATAACCTCAATTGTAAAGACACTAACAGACAATCACACTCTGGAAGACCGAAATAATCAAGGACACCACACAACATTGCTGCAGTCAGAGACTCTGTTGTCCGCAGCCCAAGCAAGTCTGTGCGACGGCGAAGTCAGGAGCTTGGAATCAATCGGGAGTCCGTGCGGAGAATTTTGAACGCAGATCTCCACCTGTATCCTTACAGGATACAGATTAAACACAAGCTTACACCTGACGACATGAGGAAGCGAGTGCCTGCAGAGCCGGGGAGCTCATTTGGAGAACATTTTGGAGCGCCAGTGAAACAAAGAGTTTTTGTTGTACAGATTTGAAACTTTGGAGATGTCTGCTACAGTTTTGTGTCAATCTAAATAAAATTTTGGAAGTTATTCGATTTTTGGTGATGAACGTGTTTTTTTGTGTGTCACCCTGTAAAATATATCAGCTCCATATGACGTCATTCAAAAATGTGTTTTTACACGGCACAGTGTACATAAATTGCTCCAAAATTTGCTGTTAGCTGCACAGTTCATTTTTATTCGCTGAGCAAAGAAATGTTATACGAGCCACTTTACCGAATACGCACATAAATAAGTGCACAGCAACTTGACGCTTGTTTTTGTGGATATTGCAAGCTTAATCTAACTCAACTGTCGTCGTTGCCCAACACGACTCATATAGAAAGAATTTGATTCAATACCCATGGGCATATATATGGGAATGATATCTTTCTTACACGAGATTTGTTCGACGTCTGAGAAGCTTCTCGTCGGCGATAGGCGGGAGCAATCTATTTACTTCTTTGGGTGATAAATGGCGAAGAGTCAAAACACAGGCCGCGCCTGGCGATGGATTGGAAGGCCATCCCAAGAGGACGAATCGAATGCGTGAAAAAATGCACAGGTCGAATCCCAGACCTCCGACGTGTTTAGCGAAGCAGCACCTCGCCTAAGAAGGTGCATTAGCACTGAGTCGAATTTGATTGTCGCCGTTGACAAACACGGCGCACACAAAAGAAATTATGTCTGGGATCTATGGACACGAAGAGTGGTAATGGAATGATCTTCCTACACGAGGAATAGTACGGCTGCGAAGCGTCTCGTCGGAGAAAATATGCAGTGAGTAACTCAGGCAAATTATCAGCACGTCTCATTACATATACCCCCTCTGAGTAGAAGGCTTCATCAATAGGCATTGCATTAAGCCGAAAACTGAAGTCTCCTGGGTATTAATGAAAGCTCTGAGAAACTAATCCACTGCATATAGGATGTAATAGCAAGCCGCTCGAAATTTCTGGAGATAGCAAACAAACAAACGTTATAGACCACCTGTATATTTATATTGTCCCATTTCTTTAACAATTACAACTTTAAGAAATATTTCCCTAACAGAAATATAACTGTAAACAGTCGTCACGGAAATATAATTCTTAACACTTCTTTCATCTAAGTACATCTTCCAACTCATGTCTTTGTAACAGCACTTTATTAACCCATTTCTATGTTAACAATTCTTCTTTAACATTATTACAAATGCTAAAAGAATTTTCTCAGTACAAGTACAGCCGTTAACACAAATTATTTTTGAAATACAAATACAGAGTGTGCCACATAAAATCATTCCGCTGTATTGCTGTCATAACTGATTAGAAGTAATTTTTATGAATAGTTGTGGTACAAAGATAAAATACTATTTGTATGATCTAACCTGCGCAAAAATATCTATTCAGCACATACAACTTTCAAACTGAAACCACAATACAAATACATGTAAAAAACTACAACTTTAATGGAACAACTAAAATTGTAAATTTATGGGTTTAAATGTAAATATTTTTAGACGTTAAAATCTAGATAATTCATGTCTTTTTTTAAATATGAAACTAAACTGAGTTGGCAACACTGGAGAGCAAGCTACAAAATGGAAATTTGCTACACAATTGTTTCTTTTACCTGGTAACGTATCCAATTTGCACATAGACTTCTTGTAAGTGGCTCGCCATGTACAGCGACATCGCAAGCAGGGAAAGCGAACATCATTTATTATTCATTTTGTGACAAGTACAAAAGAACTGGATACAAATGTTTGTGTACACAGCCGAATCCTGATGTCTGCGTATGCAATCACGTAGGAAACAAGCTGAATTAGGTTGAATATCTATTTTCTATGTGGAAGCATCTATCTTTCAATGATATCTCACAGATAAATCTAGGATTTCTAACGTGAGTGTGTGTGTTTGAGAGTGCCAAGACGGGAGATGCTTCCGAGTGTGTTTGCCAGTGTGAGAGAAAGAGTACGAGGGAGAAAATTAGTGTGTGATAATAAATGATGTAAGGACGGGTCAAGAGAGCAGGGGATATGAGTAAGCTATACATCGAGAGACGGCTAGAGATAAAGGTGAGAATGTCAAAGAGGTAAACGGTCATGACAGCTAATAAACAATAGAGACACAGCGAACGAACGTAAAGTACAAAATATTTAGAGAGAAAAGATAGACATAAGAAATGAGAGAGAAACAGAGATTAATAAAATAATAACATGAGTAGAGAAAGGATGAGAAACTGATTATAGAATACTTACAAAATGTGAAAAGGAATCAGAGAAAGAATGAGAAAGGGGATCAGAGAAGCTACAGTCAGATAAAGAATGAGAAAAGGAGTCAGAGAAGAGTTACAGTCAGAGAAGGAATTTTTAAAAAGAGTCATAGAAGAGTTATAGCAAAAGTTAGAGAAATAATGAAACAATGAGTCATAGAAGAAATATATCAAGTCAGATAAAATTAACATGAATGAGTCCGAGAATATTTATCGTAAGAATTAGAACAATTATTCAACAATGAGAGACAGATTGACAACAAAATTGTTATTTCACTAGAGAGTTCAAAGTCAGACAGTGCCAATGAGACAAAGTGGGTATGTGTGTGAGAGAGAGGGACAACGTGGGTATGTGTGTGTGAGAGAGAGAACGTGGGTATGTATGTGAGAGAGAGAGACAAACACACAAAGTGTGTGAGTATATAAAAGAGATAAAGTAAAAGTCGGTAATATTGCCTAGTGTGTGAATGTGTTTGTGTACGACAGACACACAGACAGAGAAAGAAATATAGTACATAAATATGTGAAATACAGAGAGTGAGAGAACACGTGAGTGAGAATGAAGGCAAGAGAATGATTGCACATTGAAATAAAAAGTGTAAACTAGAGAGACGGGTGATGCTGGTTTGAGTTAATGGGGACTAGAAGTTTGAGAGATACTGAATGTTGTTCAGAGAGTAAGATAACGTTGGTAGAATGGAAGGGGGTGCTTGTTCGAGTGAAAATCCGTGCTGATTCGAGAGTACAGGTCTGTACATTAGAAGGAAAGGAAATGCTGATAGAGAGTATCGTGGAGACTATATTCGATATCCACCATCGCCTACACGTTGTATCTGCTTTGAGTTTCTTATACTAATTGAGTCACTGAGTATGCATGCGCGAAGATAGGCTTGCGATTCCATCCAATTTAGGTTAGGATCTTCGTTGCGGTAAATTCCTCCATCGTTAGACTACTTGTTGTTGCGGCGAAGACTCCGACTGGCTTCGTGAACTATTCTTTCATGTTAATTGGCGGTGACGGCCCACGCACATAGATGATTCGACAGAAAGAGACTGCTGGTTTTAAAAAGTGTGCACTTCAGAGGTGAGGGGCGTTCTGGTTAGAGAGCAAGGGTGTATAGGTTATAGAAAAAGAGAGCGATGGTTAGAAATAAAGGGATGCTGATGGTTCGAGAGAAAGGGAGTGCAAATTATATGCTTGGGCCGGGAATACAAATGAGAGAGATACAGAAAGAAATGGTTATAGAGAATGTGAGTACTGGTTTGATAAACAGGGAGTACTGGTTATATAGAAATGTCGTGTAAGTTAGAGAGAGGGAATGCTGGTTATCGATACTGGATGTGATGGCTAGAGAGAATAGGAGTACTGGTTATATAGAAATGTCGTGCAAGTTAGAGAGAGACAGGGAGTGCTGGTTATATAGAAATGTCGTGCAAGTTAGAGACAGAGAGTGCTGGTTATATAGAAATGTCGTGTAAGTTAGAGACAGAGAGTACTGGTTATATAGAAATGTCGTGTAAGTTAGAGACAGAGAGTGCTGGTTATATAGAAATGTCGTGTAAGTTAGAGACAGGGAGTGCTGGTTATATAGAAATGTCGTGCAAGTTAGAGACAGGGAGTGCTGGTTATATAGAAATGTCGTGCAAGTTAGAGACAGAGACTGCTGGTTATATAGAAATGTCGTACAAGTTAGAGACAGAGAGTGCTGGTTATATAGAAATGTCGTGTAAGTTAGAGACAGAGAGTACTGGTTATATAGAAATGTCGTGTAAGTTAGAGACAGGGAGTGCTGGTTATATAGAAATGTCGTGCAAGTTAGAGACAGGGAGTGCTGGTTATATAGAAATGTCGTGCAAGTTAGAGAGAGACAGGGAGTGCTGGTTATATAGAAATGTCGTGTAAGTTAGAGAGAGACAGGGAGTGCTGGTTATATAGAAATGTCGTGCAAGTTAGAGACAGGGAGTGCTGGTTATATAGAAATGTCGTGCAAGTTAGAGACAGAGAGTGCTGGTTATATAGAAATGTCGTGCAAGTTAGAGAGAGACAGGGAGTGCTGGTTATATAGAAATGTCGTGTAAGTTAGAGAGAGACAGGGAGTGCTGGTTATATAGAAATGTCGTGTAAGTTAGAGAGAGACAGGGAGTGCTGGTTATATAAAATGTCGTGCAAGTTAGAGACAGGGAGTGCTGGTTATATAGAAATGTCGTGCAAGTTAGAGACAGAGAGTGCTGGTTATATAGAAATGTCGTGCAAGTTAGAGAGAGACAGGGAGTGCTGGTTATATAGAAATGTCGTGCAAGTTAGAGAGAGACAGGGAGTGCTGGTTATATAGAAATGTCGTGCAAGTTAGAGAGAGACAGGGAGTGCTGGTTATATAGAAATGTCGTGCAAGTTAGAGAGACAGGGAGTGCTGGTTATATAGAAATGTCGTGCAAGTTAGAGAGAGACAGGGAGTGCTGGTTATATAGAAATGTCGTGCAAGTTAGAGAGAGACAGGGAGTTCTGGTTATATAGAAATGTCGTGCAAGTTAGAGAGAGACAGGGAGTGCTGGTTATATAGAAATGTCGTGCAAGTTAGAGAGAGACAGGGAGTGCTGGTTATATAGAAATGTCGTGCAAGTTAGAGAGAGACAGGGAGTGCTGGTTATATAGAAATGTCGTGTAAGTTAGAGACAGGGAGTGCTGGTTATATAGAAATGTCGTGCATGTTATAGAGAGACAGGGAGTGCTGGTTATATAGAAATGTCGTGTAAGTTAGAGACAGGGAGTGCTGGTTATATAGAAATGTCGTGCAAGTTAGAGACAGAGAGTGCTGGTTATATAGAAATGTCGTGCAAGTTAGAGACAGAGAGTGCTGGTTATATAGAAATGTCGTGCAAGTTAGAGACAGGGAGTGCTGGTTATATAGAAATGTCGTGCAAGTTAGAGACAGGGAGTGCTGGTTATATAGAAATGTCGTGTAAGTTAGAGACAGGGAGTGCTGGTTATATAGAAATGTCGTGCAAGTTAGAGACAGAGAGTGCTGGTTATATAGAAATGTCGTGCAAGTTAGAGACAGAGAGTGCTGGTTATATAGAAATGTCGTGCAAGTTAGAGAGAGACAGGGAGTGCTGGTTATATAGAAATGTCGTGCAAGTTAGAGAGAGACAGGGAGTGCTGGTTATATAGAAATGTCGTGCAAGTTAGAGAGAGACAGGGAGTGCTGGTTATATAGAAATGTCGTGCAAGTTAGAGACAGAGAGTGCTGGTTATATAGAAATGTCGTGTAAGTTAGAGACAGAGAGTACTGGTTATATAGAAATGTCGTGTAAGTTAGAGACAGAGAGTGCTGGTTATATAGAAATGTCGTGTAAGTTAGAGACAGGGAGTGCTGGTTATATAGAAATGTCGTGCAAGTTAGAGACAGGGAGTGCTGGTTATATAAAATGTCGTGCAAGTTAGAGACAGAGACTGCTGGTTATATAGAAATGTCGTACAAGTTAGAGACAGAGAGTGCTGGTTATATAGAAATGTCGTGTAAGTTAGAGCCAGAGAGTACTGGTTATATAGAAATGTCGTGTAAGTTAGAGACAGGGAGTGCTGGTTATATAGAAATGTCGTGCAAGTTAGAGACAGGGAGTGCTGGTTATATAGAAATGTCGTGCAAGTTAGAGACAGGGAGTGCTGGTTATATAGAAATGTCGTGTAAGTTAGAGAGAGACAGGGAGTGCTGGTTATATAGAAATGTCGTGTAAGTTAGAGAGAGACAGGGAGTGCTGGTTATATAGAAATGTCGTGCAAGTTAGAGACAGGGAGTGCTGGTTATATAGAAATGTCGTGCAAGTTAGAGACAGAGAGTGCTGGTTATATAGAAATGTCGTGCAAGTTAGAGAGAGACAGGGAGTGCTGGTTATATAGAAATGTCGTGCAAGTTAGAGAGAGACAGGGAGTGCTGGTTATATAGAAATGTCGTGCAAGTTAGAGACAGAGAGTGCTGGTTATATAGAAATGTCGTGCAAGTTAGAGAGAGACAGGGAGTGCTGGTTATATATAAATGTCGTGCAAGTTAGAGAGAGACAGGGAGTGCTGGTTATATAGAAATGTCGTGCAAGTTAGAGAGAGACAGGGAGTGCTGGTTATATAGAAATGTCGTGCAAGTTAGAGAGAGACAGGGAGTGCTGGTTATATAGAAATGTCGTGCAAGTTAGAGAGAGACAGGGAGTGCTGGTTATATAGAAATGTCGTGCAAGTTAGAGAGAGACAGGGAGTGCTGGTTATATAGAAATGTCGTGCAAGTTAGAGAGAGACAGGGAGTGCTGGTTATATAGAAATGTCGTGCAAGTTAGAGAGAGACAGGGAGTGCTGGTTATATAGAAATGTCGTGTAAGTTAGAGACAGGGAGTGCTGGTTATATAGAAATGTCGTGCAAGTTAGAGACAGAGACTGCTGGTTATATAGAAATGTCGTACAAGTTAGAGACAGGGAGTGCTGGTTATATAGAAATGTCGTGCAAGTTAGAGACAGGGAGTGCTGGTTATATAGAAATGTCGTGTAAGTTAGAGACAGGGAGTGCTGGTTATATAGAAATGTCGTGCAAGTTAGAGACAGAGACTGCTGGTTATATAGAAATGTCGTGCAAGTTAGAGACAGGGAGTGCTGGTTATATAGAAATGTCGTGCAAGTTAGAGACAGGGAGTGCTGGTTATATAGAAATGTCGTGTAAGTTAGAGACAGGGAGTGCTGGTTATATAGAAATGTCGTGCAAGTTAGAGACAGAGAGTGCTGGTTATATAGAAATGTCGTGCAAGTTAGAGACAGAGAGTGCTGGTTATATAGAAATGTCGTGCAAGTTAGAGACAGGGAGTGCTGGTTATATAGAAATGTCGTGTAAGTTAGAGACAGGGAGTGCTGGTTATATAGAAATGTCGTGCAAGTTAGAGACAGAGACTGCTGGTTATATAGAAATGTCGTGCAAGTTAGAGACAGGGAGTGCTGGTTATATAGAAATGTCGTGCAAGTTAGAGACAGGGAGTGCTGGTTATATAGAAATGTCGTGTAAGTTAGAGACAGGGAGTGCTGGTTATATAGAAATGTCGTGCAAGTTAGAGACAGAGAGTGCTGGTTATATAGAAATGTCGTGCAAGTTAGAGACAGAGAGTGCTGGTTATATAGAAATGTCGTGCAAGTTAGAAAGAGACAGGGAGTGCTGGTTATATAGAAATGTCGTGCAAGTTAGAGAGAGACAGGGAGTGCTGGTTATATAGAAATGTCGTGCAAGTTAGAGAGAGACAGGGAGTGCTGGTTATATAGAAATGTCGTGCAAGTTAGAGAGAGACAGGGAGTGCTGGTTATATAGAAATGTCGTGCAAGTTAGAGAGAGACAGGGAGTGCTGGTTATATAGAAATGTCGTGCAAGTTAGAGAGAGACAGGGAGTGCTGGTTATATAGAAATGTCGTGCAAGTTAGAGACAGAGTGCTGGTTATATAGAAATGTCGTGTAAGTTAGAGACAGGGAGTGCTGGTTATATAGAAATGTCGTGCAAGTTAGAGACAGGGAGTGCTGGTTATATAGAAATGTCGTGCAAGTTAGAGACAGGGAGTGCTGGTTATATAGAAATGTCGTGCAAGTTAGAGACAGGGAGTGCTGGTTATATAGAAATGTCGTGCAAGTTAGAGACAGAGAGTACTGGTTATATAGAAATGTCGTGCAAGTTAGAGACAGAGAGTGCTGGTTATATAGAAATGTCGTGCAAGTTAGAGACAGGGAGTGCTGGTTATATAGAAATGTCGTGCAAGTTAGAGACAGAGAGTGCTGGTTATATAGAAATGTCGTGTAAGTTAGAGAGAGACAGAGAGTGCTGGTTATATAGAAATGTCGTGTAAGTTAGAGACAGAGAGTGCTGGTTATATAGAAATGTCGTGCAAGTTAGAGACAGAGAGTGCTGGTTATATAGAAATGTCGTGCAAGTTAGAGACAGAGAGTGCTGGTTATATAGAAATGTCGTGCAAGTTAGAGACAGGGAGTGCTGGTTATTGATACTGAGAGTGCTGGTTAGAGAGAATGGGAGTGCTGGTTAGATAAACTGAGAGTGCTGGTTAGAGAGAATGGGAGTGCTGGTTAGATAAACTGAGAGTGCTGGTTAGAGAGAATGGGAGTGCTGGTTAGATAAACTGAGAGTGCTGGTTAGAGAGAATGGGAGTGCTGGTTAGATAAACTGAGAGTGCTGGTTAGAGAAAATGGAAGTACAAAATGGAAAAAGTAGGACACCATTCTCTGCATTCCCTGCTAAGTGATATTACTACTTTCAAACAAGTTTGAAATCTGTGGGTAGACCTATCCATTCCGCACCTGCTGCCACATCCTTTAATCTGCACACGCTTTGTATGACATCCTCAGCACGTCCCATCCACGACCTTCCTCTCTTGAGTCTGCTGCCTTTAACTTTCTGTATTTCGGAATGTAACGTGTTCCTTATCTGCATGTATTTGAAGGTACGCCCTTGCACGGCAATACTGTAATCTATGCTCAGCTGTTGGGCAGTCAAGTAGGTATCGCATAGCTCTTGTTGATGTGTCTCTTGTGCATCCCAGAATGATACGCATTGCTGCATTCTGGACTCTATCCAGTCTTTCGATTGAATTAGTTTTGTTGCAAGACAACGGTCCTACTAGATTTCCAGCAGAGTGTAGTCCAGGGAATGGAAATCCGTTGTGTCGCCATTTTAATTGCGCCAGTGGCCCGACACACCAGTCTTCAACGGGTCCGTATTTCAGCATAGTTGGAGAATCCGGTTGGTGAACTTGTGGATTCATTTTCTTTTTCTTAATATTTTATGTAATCTGCAGCACCTTCATTCTTCACTGCTCTGGTTGTTGATCCATCAGTATATACTTGTATCCACGCAGTTTTCTCATAGTGTAGTTGTTGTGTATGGTAGTTCTGATAGTGACATTTAGATATTGTTCCCACGAAATTTGGAAACGTGTTGGTGTAGACATATTTTTAACTAAATACATTTTACGTCAGAGAGAATAACTGTGTTAAAGAGAAGGGTTTTGTGATAGAGAGAATACATTTTTATGAGAGAATGATTGTTTACTGGAGAGAAAGATTGTTCACTAGAGCGAAAGATTGTTCACAAGAGAGAAAGATTGTTCCATGGAGAAAAAGATTGTTCACTGAAGAAAAAGATTGTTTACTATAGAGAAAGATTGTTCACTTTAAAGATTTTACGTTAGGGAAACAAATCTTGCTTTAGAGAGAACGTTTGACGAGAGAACGATTGTGTGTTAGAGAAAAAGATTGTGTGATGATAAAGAGAAATATTGTGTTCGTTACTTTTCCAGTGAAGGAGTAAATAAAGGCCACTTTGCCATAGCAGACGCCGTGACATGCACAGGAAGGATTTTGATTCTACCTCCGAAAGAAAACAAACCCTGTCCCAACGGTGGATTGAACCCGGGACCTCAAGAGAAATATTGTGTGATAGAGAGAAAAAGAACACGAGTGCCAGATTCTCATTACACATGTTGGTATCTAACCCAGACATTATCTATGTACGTTTAATGCCGGCTTAAGCACACATCTTTAAAACACGTTAGGGTGAAATTTACCTGAACCTGTTTGTCTCCCTTGCTGATCACTCATGCATGCACGCCTCTAGGGACTGGATTATATACATACTTCAACAGTTTCACAGGTGTGCTGGAACAGTGGTTCTTTACCTGGGGTCGCATTGCCCCATCAGGGGGTCCGTGATGTCTAAAAGCAATGCTAGGAGCATTTAAATTTACAATTTTTGATCGTTGGTTCTCAAATTTCCGCTGGATCTCTCTTGTAGCATGACAGTGCCCCCGCTATATTTTCAGCAGGGTCCAGGAAATGGAGATGTGCTGTACCGCGATTTTATTTACGCCAGCAATTGACCGAATACAACATATCAAACTGCGGCAATGATATATATATATATATATATTGAATATGTTATCAATTCTAATGAATGGTGGACGTCCGTATCTCTCGTAGGCCAACCTGTGTCGAAACCTATTTATAAGCGTTGCTTACACAGCGCGCCAACCAATCTGGATTGTGACCAATGACATCATTTATGCCAGTGTCTCGGAGGTTATCGACTTGACCACAGGCGTCTGTAACATTTATAATTAAAAAAAAATCGATAGTATAAAACAGACAACCCAAACAGGCACAAATAATGCACAAGTTCGTTTAGACAACGTTCAGACAAATAGTCCGGTCCTGTGGCTGAGAAGTCGTTAATGCGTCTCATGCGCTCAAAGTACCTTGTTTAATTTCAATTACAAGCAGATGAGCATCCGAAAAGATCAGAAATCAATGGCGACATACAGAAAACAAATATTGCCTATAAATTCACTACAGCCAAAAACTACTGGGTTTATTGCTATGCTCTGCACTAAGCTATCAAGTACATATACTATATGTACTATATATATATTGTGTCAGTTACACAAATAGATAGTCACTTGGACAGTTATACATATAGTCATTCAGTCAATTTCACAGATAGTCACTCAGACAGTTACACAGATGGTCTGACAATTACACAGATAGTCACTCAGAGAGCAGTCATTTACACACATAGTCACTCACAGTTACACAGAGAGCCGTCATTTACACACATAGTCACAGTTACACATATAGTCAATCACTTACACAGATAGTCAGTCAGACAGTACCACATATACTCAGTCACTTATACATATAGTCACTCAGACAGTTACACAGATATCAGACAGTTAGACAGATAGTCAGACAGCTACACAGATAATCATTTCCTGAATATTTTCATATGGAATAATGTATGTGGAAGAAAAATATACTTATATGGAGTCAGAAGTAACGGAAGTTTAAGAACCACTGTACTAGGGGATGACTATGTTCAGGATTAGGTTTTTGTTTGTGTCTCACCCCTCCCCCTCAAAGTAACAGGAGATGTTTCATATTGTCATACATTCTTTGCATACACACTCTCTGCTTCTTGTCTTTTTATGTATACATAAGATATAATGAGAAGTCTTACTCAGACTTTATGTCAACAAGACTAGATAGTTGTGTACTGTTGTATGATATGAATACAGAGTTCTGATGAGAAGTCTTGCTCAGACTTCATGTCAACAAGACTAGATAGTTGTGTACTGTTGTATGATATGAATACAGAGTTCTAATGAGAAGTCTTACTCAGACTTTATGTCAACAAAGCTCTTATTTAGTTCTGTACTATTGTATTACTAATAAACTGTTGCCAAAAATCAGTGCCACAACTCAAGAAGACCAAGATTATACTCCATCTTCAATTAATGGTTTTGGCAAAACAATTCATCATTGTAATCTGGCTCCGCAAGATGGAATCAGGAAAGGTAAACCTGTTCCAATAATTCGATGCAGAAAACATGCGTCAAGCTATACAGATATCGCAGCCTGGCTTTTAATTAACACACAAGATAACAAAATACCCTTGTCATTGCAATTGGAAAAGAATGTGGAAGTTCATATGAGATGTGTTACAGTAGTTGTGAAACTTTTATGTGTATCCACAGCCTGATGTCTAGTGTTCCCGGTCATTGTTACAAACCAAGAATGGGATCAGTTGAATGGTTTTATCTGGCACTTGAATACCGTATTTTAGCGTTACTTTGTTCTGTACTCCTTGTATACAGTATAACGTTACTTTAGTCTGTATTCCTTGTCCGTATTGTCGCAGTCATTAACGTGAATCTGGAAGAAACAAAGATTCACAATAAATACATGAAATCAAACAAGAAGACTAGTACTATGCAAAATTATATATAAACCTGGAACCTCAGAGATCTGAGAACGGCGTTCTAACCACACGTCCATGCGCTCTACGTATAAGACAACAGCACCGTCAAAGTTGGTGAAGATCTGAGCGGTGTTCACCGACCAATTCTAACAACTTTCTCCACACCACAGATGACACAGATCGCGAGAAAACCATCTTGGAACTTTAAGAAATCCAACTGGAACATAAACTGGTGTAACTTTGTTAGCTTCAGTAAAATCATCATAAAATCCCATATGAACCTAACACACGGTAAAATCTGCACCATAATTTTAGCAGCCGCTAAAAAGTGTATCCCAAGGGTAAAAGTCAAGAAATACAAACACTATTGGACACCAGATAAATGTTCCAGTGTAGGGTAACAACCCTAAACAGGAAGGTGTCTGGAGTAACACATGGCAAATGTTACGATAAACAAAAATAGGTAGATGTGTTAACAAAATAAAACATAAAACAACCTAACAACGAGATACTGGGACAGACGACGTTTCGACTAAAAAACCTTCATCAGGACAAACAAACGATCACAATAAAACAAATATTACATGGAGACAAATACGGTTATAATAAGGATGAGAGGATGACAATAGCAGTTAAGTAATGGGGAAGCAAAGATCTAGCAGCATGTCAGGAGAGAAGAAGGTATGGGGAGAAGATAATGGTAAGTGAGGAGAGGAAAGTGGATAGAAGAAAGTGAGAAGTGGAAAAGGAAAGATATAATAGCAAATAAATTAAAAGTAAATTAAAATACTTACCTCAAAAGTGACAACAGACAATTAGTATTACAGACATACAATCATAATGTAAGGGAAGAGCAACATGAGATGGCACCAGAGATCAGATGGGAGAGAGGGGGGGATAGAAAGAGGCCAATACGGCAAGAACAGACGAGAATGAGCAAACAGCAGGAGGAAAATATGAGCAGATAATGGTAATGATATATGAAGGTAAAATAGTAAAATAACTTAACTGAGATAGCTACACTTCCGAGCTTATAGAAACGAATGGTCATACACAGTATGACAACAAAGTCAAAAGTGGATAGTAGAGGTCAGATAAATGGCCCGGGCCATTGTAGCAAGCCAGCTAGGTTAGGAAAACACAGACATGATGCAATTGCTCACAATAAAAGAGGCACCGGAATTCAAGAAAAATAACATCGCAAAAGAATGAACAATAGGATAAGACAATAGCCGGGAGGAAAGGTAGAACGCAGCGAACACGAACCAAAGTAGAAGACTGAGCGCAAAAGCGAAAATTAAGAGGGAGGGGGTTTAACCATAACTACAACCAAATGATCATAAAGATAACAAGATGAGAAAAATGCAGAGGTGAAAAAGAAGAGAAGATAAAGTGGATGGAAAGACGAAAGCCCCGAGACGGAGATACGTCACGCAAGGGAGGAATGTGGAAGTGGCAAGGAAGCCCAAAGGACACAGAGAGGGCACAGCAGGGGAGGACAGGTGGCTATCGCGGGGAAACACGTCGTGAGATGGTATCTGGCTAATATAGCGAGACATAGGAAGAAGGTGCCGGAGAGAAGGGTACCAGAGAAGGTAGAGAATAAAGAGACAGGAAAAGAGGGCCACGTCGGATGGAGGCAGACTCGGAACTACAGCCAAAGCATGTGGGGAAGTGGAGGATCTTAGCGTCGTAAGTGACGAAGTAAGGGTCATCTGTCCACAATGTCGTAGTAAGAGGAGAAAGATCGGTGTAGCAGAGGTCCCGATAAAATGTGACGGAAGGTGGACCAAGGTCACAACCGCAATACATAAACAACTCATATATTTTGCTCATTTTTGTGTTGACAGTTTTATTAGTTGTTTCCCTGTAAAGTCTGATGTTATCTTATGGATCCCGGAACCTTTCAAGATAATAGATGGATATTATAAATCTATTTTTTAAATGAATTAAATACTGCTATAAAAATATGTCAATAAAAATGTGTGCATTTTTAAAGGTATATTTCTTATTCAGTTTCCCTTCAATAAAAAATGTAGTTTCCCTATAATGAAATATTCAGTAATGACACATTTTAAGTTTACTTATGCATTTAGTTTTGTGGATAAATCAACTCCTTCCCCTCCAAACCACATACTGTAGATGATAAATGAGCACCACAGCCACACACTAACAGAGACATTCAAATGCAACTTTTCTTATTATTTTCTGTTGTGTACACATTATGCATACCTTAGCTAATACACTTAAAGTATTCAGTAAACATATTTTTATCACAGAAACCTTTATTGCTGTAATGTGGCAAGTCATTTTGTTGTGTATATTTTCAGCTGCGTGAATTGCTAGACAACATGCACGTTGTTACTGCATGAACAATTTGATTGCATTATTCTTCTTCGTTGGCGCTGTTAGACTTGCACACTGATCACTCTAACAAAGGCAACAATCATTCCCAGGCGTCGGGCAGTGCCGTAGAGTTTTCCATGAAAGGAAACAGGACATGGATAACATTACATTCCAAATCACAGTTTTTAACTGCATGAAAAACTGCATAGCATTCTAATCCACATCCCAGATTTTACTGCGTTTAAAACTGGATAACATTTGAATCCACATCCCGGTTTTTACTGTTGGGGGAGCATATTATCACTAATATGGGGGGGGGGGGAGGGGGGTAGGAATTTTCTCCTAACTTAATAAGTCCTAATACCAACATTTAGCTGGGTGGGCTGGAGATTGGCTGGTACCGTCAAACTACTCAACACTTAACTTCTGTGTTAGTTGCCTTTAACCCCTTACTAGTTAGCAGAATGTAGACGAGATAATGAAATATATTGTGTCATGGTTTAGTTGTGTTGCAATTGTAATGTATTATGGGCACAACGCATTCCTAACTCCAGACTACAGTTTTCTAATCGGCAAGGAATTTGTGATGAAGGCAGAAAGATTGTTCATTCATCTCTCGTAGATCTCTTTCAAGTGTTCCGTCCGTCCAGGTATTTCTTTAGACGACGGCTGTGGGATTAACATATCCTTTTTACGAGGCATGTCATTTCATCCTTCGACGCAAGTATACACTGGTCATATCTGCTCATATGACCATTAACAACAAAGTTTAGGTTTTTGTTAAGATAATACTGCCACAACATCTGAGCTTGTTCACTGATGTTATCAAATTTTCTTATTAGCCCTTCTTTAGAATTTAACTGTGTGAATGGTTGCATTAATTGTTATAACATCTTTCGTCGATCAGCAGTGGATTAAATCCTATTTGTGGTTGAGGTACAGTCATTTTAACCAAGGACAGGCGTCCATCTAGGTTATATCAGGGATATGACCATAAAAGATATAGCAGGTAGAAAGTTTAAGTTCATTCTGTGACGGAGATCTGCCAGGATTTATACTACATCTTTGCAATAATGTTACATTTATCATCTCTATGTGAAATGTCACGGCATCCTGTAATTGTGATGTGTGCTAAATATAATTTATCATTTCCATGTGGGAGTCAAGATATACTGGGCATTGATGAGAGGAGAAAAGTTTGAGATTGACCCCCAGAAATATTAAGATTGGAAGAGACAAAGGCAGACAAACAAAGATATAATCTGCCGGGGTGTTATCATATCAAGTGATAACGCCATCAAATTAAATTATTTACAACATAAGAGATAGTAAGTTGTGGCGAAACATGATCGCCCACATCAGTCGACGTGGTTGATATTTTAAATGAGTTATATAATATGTATACATTATTCAACTGTCATCATGATCAGTTTCACATGACAATATCTAGGGAGGCCACGGAGAAAACTTTTGTAATTGTGAGGACCACAAACGCGTCTATTGGACCACAGAAAATGAACTAAACGATACTTAATGAGATATATACTAGAGCTATTTAATAAGTTCGATGTTTAATGAGTACTGATTTTTGTCCGGAAAACTGTAATGCGTAGCGCATTTATATTTACCAGGTACATGTAATGATCATGTACCAATGTATGTACGAAACCGGAAATATGTAACGTCGTGCATGCGCTGTGTGGAATCTATAAAGAAAAGATATTGGACAGTTTTACTAAATGGCTTCGATTGACGACCCCATCAGAAATGATGCCATATATCAGAGATCGATGTACATGGAGAAATATGATCGCCAACGCTATTCGGCACGGCACTTGATGATGATGACATCATTATCTCCTCAGTGGAAGGAGAAGCGACATGTTAAGACAATGTCAAGACCATGTTGATTTCATTCTTCGATATTGATGTGCTGGTTCATCATGAGTACGTCCCTAAGGGACAGTATCAATGCAGAATTATACAAAACAGTCCTGCAACGTCTCCGCGAACACCAACATTCTATTGTTCTTACAACCGGCATGTTCACCAAATCTTGCTTCGTGTGTCCTGTTTGCGCAACTTGAAATAACAATGATATATTGCCAACTGGATAGCATTGAAGAGATTCAAGACAACGCGACGAGAAAATCGAAAAGGGACTACCAGGTGCGTTTTCGTCTTAGGTAGTAGTGCTGAGATAAGTGTACACATTCAAAGGGGACTACTTTCAATGAGATCGAACCAACTAGTTTGTAAGCATAACGGTTCTCACACGAAACATCAATCCGGGAACTTATTGAATAGCCATCATTGCAAGAATTCTTGAAATAAGTCCGCAAGCCTTTTTTAAGGCGCCAGGGGATCATGAAGAAATTTGTTTATAAAAGAGGGCAACTGGTAAAAAAAATGTTCAGGACCAGCGTTCTCAGCCTTTGCTCCCATGAGACCCCATACTGAGCAAAATTTATACGGGACGATAATACTTAGGATAAGAAATTATTGTTACCAATTACTAATATAACTAATAAATAGCAAAAACGATATCAATGAGAAATAACTTAAACAACGAAACAATGATCTTTTTCACTTTACAGTCCAATAGGGACCTTTATCAAGAAACAATAATGAACTAGAGCACAAAAACACAAAATTGCCAATACAATTAGATACAATTTTAAGGTTTAGCTAGAAATATATCAATGTCAATTATTTTAACGTTAAGCTAAATCAATGTCAATTATTTTAACGTTAAGCTAGATACAGGTCAATTATATTAACGTTTGTTGGCCAGGAAGTAGAGAGAAATACCAATGTGCTACTCTCTTGATATGATAACATAGTGTTAGAAGATATTTTACCATCTCATTGTATTGACAATTTTATATGTTCGTTTTCTAGTTCGTTGTTGTTTCTTTATAAATGTCCATATAGAACAGTAACGTGGAAAAAGTCCTTGTTTCTTTGTGGTTTAAAAAAAAAATATTTATTAGTTATATTGATAATAATCAGTGTCAATAATACATTATCGTTGTTGTTATAGCTTCTTATTTTTGTTACTTCTGCAGTCTCCATCTTGTCGGATATTCTTTGACAGTTTGTTACTGCTGCAGTCTCCACCTTGTCGGATAATCTCTGACAGTTTGTTACTGCTGCAGTCTCCACCTTGTCGGATAATCTCTGACAGTTTGTTACTGCTGTAATCTCCATCTTGTCGGATATCCTCTGACAGTTTGTTACTGCTGCAGTGTCCATCTTGTCGGATATTCTCTGACAGTTTGTTACTGCTGCAGTCTCCACCTTGTCGGATAATCTCTGACAGTTTGTTACTGCTGTAATCTCCATCTTGTCGGATATCCTCTGACAGTTTGTTACTGCTGCAGTGTCCATCTTGTCGGATATCCTCTGACAGTTTGTTACTGCTGCAGTGTCCATCTTGTCGGATATCCTCTGACAGTTTAGTGATTATTATAGATGCCAAATGTATATGTCTGATCCCTAACATACTGCGCCAAAATGTATATGTGTGGTCCCATTAAGTGTTATATGTGCGGAGGTTCTCAAACTTTTCTCGTTTAAATGAAGCAGGGAAGAACTATGAATACACGGATATAAGAGACCACGATCGACTTGATAGAGGAATCGCATAGGATGAGTACATATCCAAGAATAGAGACACATACACAACTGTTGATATATGCCATGACCGTCTGCAGTATAGAAGACCTATGTGCAGAATTAATTATGTTTTTCATTCGTTACGTTTGTCATTATAGTCGTGATTGTCATTGGTCACTATTTATATAGAACTTCCGGTCAATGGCGGGAGATGGCGGTTTGCCAACTCTGCTTGAAGAAAAGGAAGCAAAGTTTCTGTGTTTCAATGGTTTTTCTAGATGGGCTGTGTGATTTCGTTTCTGAATGGGATAGATTAGAACACGGTTTAACCCTTTGGAGTCACTGAAGCGATACTGTGACTGGATTAGCAAACAGACAGTGTAGAAATAGTAATAAGTAATATCGCTCGTAGGAAATAGATATTGAAGACACCACAAGAGTGGAATACCACAAAAGACACCACAAGAGTGGAATACAGCGGTGATTGTTCCCATCTGGAAGAAAAAAGGCAGTAAGAGGGACTGCACTGCGTATAGAGGCGTATCACTCTTAGGCCACATAAGAAAAATCGCTAGCAAGATACTAGAGAGAAGAATGTGCACATATATAGAACCACAGTTCAACAACACACAAATGGGCTTTCGAAAAAATAAAAGCTGTACAGATGCAATCTTCGCCCTCAAACAACTTGCAGAAAGAGCGATGGAATATAACCAAGATTTGGCTTTCGTTTACCAAGAGAAAGCGTTTGACAGATTGGATCGAGCACACAACAATTTAATTGGTGTATAAACAGTATTGTTGACGTCAACTTTTGTCACCCCTCCCACTTATCAGTAAATGTCAATTTCCCCCCCCCTAATTGTTGATGCAATTTATGGAAATCTCCATTTGAGTAATGATGTACCTTAATGATAAAGAATAATGAATAATGATAAAGAATAATGAATAATGATAAAGAATAACACACGTACAATCCTACTACCTTCAGGGTATAACTTGTCCATGCTAGTCTTTCATCAAACCTGTGTGTGCGAATGAATGTTGATTTGCAAGGAAATGTCTGGAGACGAGCTCCTGGATTCTACCTCGTGCGCGGAGTACTGAACACGGGGAGGTACAGCCACTACTGGTGATAGGACTGGGTGAAATGTGGACACATTCGTATCTGGAATAGAGCCGTGATGACCGCATATCCGTGGACCATGGCGGTGGGAGTGTCTGATCACCTGGGAAATTTGACCACGACATACGGGGTGATGATTATTAATAACGTCTGAGGTTCTTGAATTTGCAATTATATCTGAATTATTGCTATGACAGTGATTACTAGTGTCATTGATTTCGGCGACTGTCGCAGGTTGGTCACTGTCGTCAAAATTCCAGTTGTTTTGAGCAGGGTTGGATTGGTTCTCTGACTGGGTGATAGTTTCCCCACCACACACTGTGTGCCTTGTTCTGTGCATCCATCGAACTCTGTACTGCAGGCCGGAGAATTCATTCTGTGCTTCTGGAACATCTTTGAAGCAGTGGTAACGAATAGCAGCCTCGATGAGATCTTGCACTTGTGGAAAGTTCTTGAAGCTGGCGGTAGTGTGAAGATGGTAGAGCACCCGACGGGGTAGCCGTGGATATCGAATGGATGCGAGTATCTCCTGTATTCTAACTTTATCCTGTAATTTGTTTCTTTTCATCCAGTCTGTGGCAGCTACCAGAATGAAATTCTCCTCACAAGCGCACTCGTCCGATCTGAGCAGGTCTCTAACTGTAGTCCATACACACGATATCCAGCGCTCAGTGCGAATAAGATCTGCAAAACGACGACTGAGCACGGAAAAAGCTGCCTTTCTTGTTTCTTCTCTATACTCCTCTTCTTCATACAGATCGCAAACGGTTGTCACGTGCATCGTAGGAGGAGGGTTAGCACAGTTCGTATCAACATTCAAACATTTATTGAGCAGCTGTATTATGTAATTTTCGCAGTGAGTTGCTAGAGCTCCGACGCCATATTTCATAGACAATTTAAACAGCGGCACCACGTAGTCTCTATGAAGCCACACAGCTCCACTATAGATGAAGTAGAGAAATCGACTAAATATGGCGCTACATTCTGTTGTCTCAAGGAGGTACAACACTGGTTTGTTGCTATTATCTGTTGGAGATGAGGCCACGCTATTAATGAGGGCTGCTAACCGCTCACTTTTAAGTCCAATAATCATTTTATGGGCGTGAAACACAAATTCTCCTTGATTAATGTCCAATACGATATCGCTAAGGGACTCGCTGTTAAACAGCGACTCAAAAGACTGGGCTGTTTTCACCTTCTTACTGCCATCGCTAAGACTTGCATCGCTGTCATCGTCGTCGGGCGGTCTGGTTGGGTCAGGATAGACAGATGCAGGAGCGCTGAACCGTTTCATGACGCGCAGCATCCGCTGATTTCATAGGGCTGCATCCAGAACTACAAATTCAGTAAAGTTCTGTGGTACATGCACACACCAACAATGGACGAATCAATGAAAGAATGCTCCTGAAATGAGATACAAAGATTTCTGTTACATCAACAGGAATATTTATGGAAAAAAATTACATCAAGATAAATATTTAAAGAAACTAACTATATCAACAACCAAGCTCACAGAATATAGACCACCAACAACATTGCTCACAGAAAATATATATATACCATCAACAACAATGCTCACAGAATCAAAACCATCAACAACATTGCTCACAGAAAAAGTAACACCAACAACATTGCTCACAGAAACAGTAACACCAATAACAATGCTCACAGAAACAGTAACACCAACAACATTGCTCACAGAAACAATAGCACCAACAACATTGCTCACAGAAACAGTAAAACCAACAATATTGCTCACAGAAACAGTAATACCGAATCAATACCATCAACAACATTGCTCACAGAATCAATACCACCAACAACATTGCTCACAGATACAACAATGTTTATGATACAGTTACAGACAAAAGCAATGTTCAAATAAACAGTTACATCCACAACAAAACGTAATAAACAGTTGCATCAAAGCACTGCACACGGAAATAGACGTACATTAACAAGACATTAATGAGACTACGAATTATCGATTTGTTTTCTTTCTCTCACAGATCTGAATTATCTCTCCACAAGACACAGAAATGGCTGTAGTGAAACTATTCTTTAATGAGATGGGTCTTTACAAATGTTTCCTTGTACTGCTGTCTTCCTCAATTAGTATCTCCTTTCATAAATGGACCTCTGCCTGGCATAAGGACAAAGAAGGACAGCGACATTATCAGTTGCAACATCGACAATACGTAACAAAATTTCTCAAATATGAAAATAATTATGATCACATAATGTATGTGTGTAAACGTTAAACCCGTCAGTTCCCATCAGTAAACATTAAACACAACAGATTCCGTGAGAGAATATTATATAAAATTTCCCACGAGTGAATGTTAACACAATTTCCCGTGAGTGAATGTTACATACAACAATTTCCCGTGAGTGAATGTTACATAAAACAATTTCTCGTCAGTGAATGTTACATACGACTTTCCGTGAGTTATTGTTACATACAACAAAATTCCCGAGTCAATATTGCATAACATAGATTTCCCGAGTGTATGTTACATACACAAATTTCGAGTGAGTTAAATGTTACATACAACTTCCCGAATTAATGTTACATACAACTTCCCGAATTAATGTTACATACACAAATTTCGAGTGAGTTAAATGTTACATACAACTTCCCGAATTAATGTTACATACAACTTCCCGAATTAATGTTACATACAACTTCCCGAATTAATGTTACATACAACTTCCCGAATTAATGTTACATACAACTTCCCGAATTAATGTTACATACAACAACTACCCATGAGTTAATGTTGCATCCAGTTTCCGTGAGTGCTATGTGAGCATGAGTGGGAGGAGTATGAGATACATTGAACACATTTCTTCTGCACCAAACTGTGCTTCATATAGCACACGATACAATAAAAACATACAATAGAAACAAAGTCAAGTAGCAGTTTTACGTTAAGAAATAAACGGAATCGACGTTTCGACCATAAGGTCTTTTTGAAATGAAGATAGCTACACACAAATACAGAATGAATAGAGAAAGTTCACCGAAAATTACAAATCAGTTATATAACACATAAAAAATTGCACGTTGGAACTAGAAGCTTCATTGCTCTTAAACCTTGGGGTTAAAAATAGAACAATCGCGCAACTATAAACAATCGCTAAACAGAAATATATATTCCAACGAAGACGGTTGTGTCAGGCCAGTGGCGCAATTAAAACGGCGACAAAACGTATTTCCATTTTCTGGATTACATCCTGCTGGAAATCTAGTTGGACCATTGCCCTGCTATAAGAAAGATCCAGTGGGAGATTGAGAATGAACCCTGAAGAAGAAGAAACATATTCTCGACACCCCCCCCCTTCTTTCCTTATGCAATACAACGGAGTTAATAATCACTGTTCACATGTTTTAGCTCATTTGAAAGTTCACCAATTTTTATTTTAAAAGTTAAACATTTGTACCCAGAGCAAGAACTAATTTTCTCTGCATTTATTTTTTACCGGGGTAAAACTGGTCTCGGAGATTAATTGATGTGTCTTCTTCTTCTTCTGCGTTCGTTCTCAAACTCCTGCAGATTAGCAGGATGTAGTCCGGAGAACGGAATGGTTTACAGCATTGCTGCGATATCTGCGCCTTTCGGTCTGACACATCCGGCTTCGGCATGGCTTTGGGTCACTTACCCTATATGGGATGGGACAGCCAATTCCATCCCATAACCTCCTTAGTGGTCTTTTACGACATGCGTGGAAGGACAACTGTTGCTATTCTTTGCTCCCCTTTCTGGCCCCGGCAACACACGGGCGAATTAATGTGTTATAGGGAGAAAGATATAGACAAGATATGTAGCAGCTACCTTCGGGAAAACTCTTGACTTTCCAAAGTCAACATCGCATCAAGTCAACGATTCTTGCGTACAACGCGTCTGATCATGTTATAACTCATCGATGGCAGCAAAAGAATGGAGATCGGTACATTCAAACATAATAAAACCACAAGTAGAAATGAATGCGTATCCGAGTGCTAATTGTGGTTTTTTTATGTTTGTATGTTATGTCCGTATCTTGAAAAAGGCCTATTGGTCCGAAACGTCGACTTTGTCCTGTGTATTGTCATTTGTAGATTATATTCTGTGTTTTGTTTTGTTATATGAACCATATTTACATCCGTTAGTGATAGTATAGTGTGTAGTTTTTTAGTCGTCATTCAGTAGGACTTCATTACCTGTCTTCCACGTGAGCTGTATATGTACCAGATCGATACTTTCTTGCTCCGTTGTTAGCAAACTATTGATAGGTTTGAGTTCACGATATGAGCACTGGTATAGTCGTTACATGTCATAGAATCTGACAATCTGAAACAGAACCTCTCCAAAAATATGTGTGTGTGTGTATATATATATAAGGGACTTCTTTCTGAAGTATCCAAAAGGAATGCATGTTGATGGTTCATGTGGCTCTCTTCTTTCACTCATCTGTCTTGGAGTTCGTTCCTGTTAATACTGTTTGATCAGATAATACTTGAACTGTTCAGATAGCTGTCTCATGGAATTGTCGAGTGTTCCTGGTGATCTCGGAGTACCAGTCACGCTGATATAATTATGTAGGTCACTTGTGGGCAAGAAGTCCCGCGGGCCAAATCCCACAAACCATTTTTGTTCTGTCCCGCCAGGCTGATCAAAAAGTATTATATTCTCTGACCTTACATTTCAGAAATCACTACTTGAGCTGCAGATGACTAGACTATATAGTTTTTGTATATAAAAGCCCAGAATTCTCTTTCTCACACCATTAAGAGGTAATAAACGTAATATACGCAAATACTTAGTGAGGCCCGTATTTTTTTTATCAACCAAGGTCATACCCGGGGATGAAGTGATCAATATTAAGCCAGTCGCCTTTACTTTCACAGAAGATCTGCACCCATTTTTTAAGGCTGGGTCAACCGAGGAGCCATTGGTGATTTTAAAATATTTGCAGTTAAACTGGAAATTGAACCTTGGAACACCCGAACAAGAAGCCAATTCATTAACAACTGAGCTACCGCGGCCCCAATTTGGCCAATTACTACACGAAAAAAACCTTCAATAAGTCCGCCGACCCAATACGGTTGCCACCATCTCTGATGTAGATTCTTTAAAAATTGCATACCATCAAACTGTGTTACATGGAAACAAATAGTAAAACTACGTTCAGACAAGAATGTGGTAAGAGGGAAATAAGGAGAGGGATGGTGCGGGTTAAAAATCTCATCTCATAAGAAGTCATAGACCAAAAAATGCCATGTCAAACAGATCTTTGTCAAATGCCATGTCAAACAGATCTTTGTCAAAATGCCATGTCAAACAGATCTTTGTCAAAATGCCATGTCAAACAGCAAAATATGGATGTATAAATTCCTGCTGATTATAGTAGAATTGTACTCCGGAGAACGGAATCCGTTGTCTTATGGTTTATAGTGTGGCTGTAATATCTGCGCCTTTCAGTCTCACACATTTAGCATTGAACATAGCTTTTGGACTGCTTTGACCTAGGAGAAACAGCTAACTCCACATCAAAATTTCCTAGTCGCAGCTTACGACATGCATAGCAGATTACAGTGTGAACTTTTCTTTGCTCCCTTTTCGGGCCCGGAAACATACGAAATTATTATATTATAATATTCAATATTACATGACTTGTGTAGTGCACTAGTCTTGATGTTACCTTTAGTAATAGTGACAATGTTCCTGTTCCAGCAGAAACATACCATCTAGAAACCACAACAGACATTATACATAAAATAAGAGCGGACATAGAGAAACTGATTTTAATTTGTAAGGATGCAATGTCAATAGTGGAAACAGAAGGAAGTCACAAAAATGTAAACTGAATACATACATAGACCAGTTCTCGGCAAATTATGGCAGGAATCAAATACAATTTGTGCTATGGTGAAGCAATGTGCATTAACCATGTAAATGAAGAGGTCGACACACCTGCAAACGATTTGGGGAAAATTACCTCAAACTGACACGGGTATAACGTATGCAGATGTCAAGGGGTTTGTCTACAACAGAACTGTATTTAAAAATGGTAAATAGAACATAAAAACCATAGGAAATACGATCCATGCCATCACCTAGAAATTCTGCTCACTTCAAGACTTAATGTTGGGCCACACTGAATTTAAACAGACACTTTTACAATTAACCGGAAAAAAGGAAACTTCCGCAAGTATGCAAGCGAGTATGAAACTAAATAAACATCTGCTAGTAAATAAAACAGAATGAAACTAAAATACACTTCGAATACCTCTTATGTGTATGTCCACTCAGTAGCAAGAAACTACTATAGTTCTTTATAAATTCGTAATCACACTTTCAAGCGAATATCGCAGAAACTGTCTGTTAGATCGCAGAGATCTCTGGCATGCAATACTGGATTTTATTCGACGCAAAAATACTATAATTATTTATTCTATAACTGCTCTGGATTGTGGATATCGGCAAAATCCTTTGAAGTTTTTGGCCCATTGCAAATAAATGTGGTCAAATTTTATATATTACAGTAAACATGTTACTGTAAGAAATTCAATGTACTTATTTCATCAATTATATTGGTCCAACTGATTATTTCAGTGTTTGTATTGGTCACTACGTTGACAACATGCAGGAGTGACCAATGAAAAAATAATTGTGTCAATATGAGTGACATATGGCGGTAATTGTTTGATATCTCGAACAAAACGTTTGCACCCAAGAAATTGTGAAATATGGGTGATATTCCCGTGCGAAACAAGACATGAAAGTTCCTAGTATTAAAAAAAAACGCCATGTTTTTATAAAAAGACGTGTCAGACGACAATATAGCCTTACCTGTATATAGGGAAAACGTGGTGACTGATTTACGTTCTTAATTGATAGCATGTATTTAATTGGTCAATATATTTATACTTTCCATCACAGCAAATGAAAAGCAAAAAAAAATCAATCATGAAAATGCGTTCAGATTATTTAAACAGTAATTTGCTGTCGGTATACATGGCTGAATACTGTGCCATATTTAATATATCCTATAAAATCGGGGGGGGGGAGATGGGGGTTGCATATGTATATAAGTTATAGAGAAAACGTGTTAAACTATTAACATTTTAAAAAAGACAACATATTTTTTATAGCACCGATGTGAATCAACGATTTGATGTCCATGTGAGGCCACCCACGAAAACGATGGACCACTGAAATAAGAGGCGACAAATTCCACAATGTACTCAGCACATAAGAGGGCCGTCTCAAGAACACTCTTCTACCCCTGACGCAGAAAGGCAACAAAGGGTTTCAGCGAATAGATAGATTGATAGATAGATAAGGTAAGGTAAGGTAAGGTAGGGTCGATTCAGAAAGATAGACGGACGGACGGACCGACAGAGACAGACAGACAGACAGACCGACAGACAGACAGACAGATAGATAGATAGATGTGAATCAAAAGTTGCACTCTAAAGATCTCTGCGATCTAATAGATAATTTCGTAGATATTCTCTAACGGTGACTACCAATTTGTGAACAGACTATACCACTTTGAATATCTCTTATGGGTGTGTTCACACAGCAACAATGATCTACTTCCACTGCACGTGTCTCTTATAGAAGTGGCCACACAGTAGCAAGACGTTACCTCGGTGTCGAATCTCTTACGGATGTGTCCAGGTAGTAGCAAGACTCTACTCTCATGTGTATGTCTCTTGTGACACTTTATTCGCTTGCAGTACCCTATTTTATAAATGTTTACGTAAGTCCCGTTTAGCATATACTCGTATGTCACTGCAGTAAACAGTTCGCCTCTATTATTATGCAGTTTCTCACGGATCTTAGTAGTCATGGGCCACTACTCAAATCTTCTACTGACTAGGAAAATGACAATGAGGAGACTGCTTAAGCCGTTGAGATTTGGTGTTCAACGCGCACCCCCCCCCCTTCATTTTAGGATTATATGCCAATGGAAACCGCGGTAGTGGAATGTTAATTCATTCACCCGTCAACCAGCAGCTTTCATGTCCACTCGTTATTGGTAGTTTGAAGTAAAAATTACTCATGTGGTTTCTAGCCATCAGGAAGTAAAATACCAAGACTTAAGTTCTGTACAGATTAAGTAATGGCGGAATCGCTCTGAGCAAGTGTTGTAGGCGACGCTGGTCAGCCACTGACTAGTAAATTCAAATAGGAACATAAGTAGGAAGCACGAGGACAAACAAAAATAAAATAATTATTACAGCTGACGTGCTAAGAACCAGGTCCGTTCTAGCAGCACCGAATCGCCATGCAACTTAAGTACACACGTTTTCTGTACTTGATCAACCACATCCATTCCCGTCAGCTGTAATAGCCACTGACTAGGCAGCTTGAACATTCTTGGAAAAATGTGTGCCATGACGTCGATTTCTAATAGCTTACCTTTACCTTTGTAGGCCAACGTCACATTTAGTATTAGGAAACAAGTAAAAACGATGGAAGCCTACCCCCCTCTTTCCCTCTAAACTACGTTCCCCAAAAAATCCTCTGAAATTTCCACAAAAGATGGTCAGTAACTTTTTAAAATTAACCCTCCCCTCCATTAGAAAAATCGTACCTACGGTCCTGCTAGCAGCCATATCTACGGTCCTGAAACTACTTCATGTGAAAGTTTTCCCGGTAATTTTTGATCGTATCAATTGTCGTGTGTCCTGAAATCGTGGACCATCAACTACCGGTTCTGGGTAGGTCAACAGGAGAGAAATGGCACGAGTTCGGTTCGATAAAATTGTATTTCTATACTGGAAGATTCTTTGCGAATTACAGCGGAGACTAAGGGAAACTGTAGCAGCATTAATTGCACTTCTATATACATTCTAAAATAAAGAGTTTTTTTTCTCTCTTCTTTCCCCAACACCATTTGTCGCACGTAGAGCTTGCGTAAAGTCGATAATTGTTTACATACGTTTCCCATGGCAACTTGCAGTTATAACACCTCTATATATCCACCTCATGCTATTACAGATCATTGATTTCTTTTTTTAAAAAGCAGAAACAAGGCGTAATAGGACGTCTTTGGTATACAAAGTGGAGGAATAATATTGAAGTACTGAGTAATGATAATCACGGTAGAAAATAACGGAAGGTGGGAAGTACTGAGTAATGATAATCTATATATACTGACTCATGATATTAAAGAAAAAAGTTGTTAGATAATAGAGATTGACGGGAGGGGGGGAATGGATAATGACTCATGATATTAAAGAGAAAAGTTGTTAGATAATAGAGATTGACAGGGGTGGGTGGAGGGGGAAATGGTTACTGCCTCATGAGATTAAAGAGAAAAGTTGTTAGATAATAACGATTGACAAGTGGGGGGGTGGTGAAGGGGTAGTGGATACTGAATCATGAGATTAAAGAGAAACATTGACAAACGACGGAGAGGGACAGGGAGGTAGTATCGAGTACTGCCTCGTAGAATGAAAACAAACAGAGAGATTATGGAGTGTGACATCTATTTAATAAGAATAGAGGGTGGGAGGGAATGAGGAACGGAGTGTGGCAGCTGGGAAGAGATAAGAATAGAGGGTAGGAGGGAATGAAGAACGGAGTGTGGCATCTGGGAAGAGATAAGAATAGAGGTTGGGAGGGAATGAGGAACGGAGTGTGGCATCTGGGAAGAGATAAAAATAGAGGTTGGGAGGGAATGAGGAACGGAGTGTGGCAGCTGGGAAGAGTTAAGAATAGAGGGTAGGAAGAAATGAAGAACGGAGTGTGGCATCTGGGAAGAGATAAGAATAGAGGGTGGGAGGGAATGAAGAACGGAGTGTGGCATCTGGGAAGAGATAAGAATAGAGGGTGGGAGGGAATGAAGAACGGAGTGTGGCATCTGGGAAGAGATAAGAATAGAAGTTGGGAGGGAATTAAGAACGGAGTGTGGCAGCTGGGAAGAGATCAGAATAGAGGGTGGGAGGGAGGGAATGAAGAACGGAGTGTGGCATCTGGGAAGAGATAAGAATAGAGGGTGGGAGGGAATGAAGAACGGAGTGTGGCATCTGGGAAGAGATAAGAATAGAGGGTGGGAGGGAATGAAGAACGGAGTGTGGCATCTGGGAAGAGATAAGAATAGAAGTTGGGAGGGAATGAAGAACGGAGTGTGGCAGCTGGGAAGAGATCAGAATAGAGGGTGGGAGGGAGGGAATGAAGAACGGAGTGTGGCATCTGGGAAGAGATAAGAATAGAGGGTGGGAGGGAATGAAGAACGGAGTGTGGCATCTGGGAAGAGATAAGAATAGAGGTTGGGAGGGAATGAAGAACGGAGTGTGGCAGCTGGGAAGAGATAGCAACTAATGAAAATCAAGAGTGAAGTTGAAGTAGACTGGAGAGGGGCAAAGAGAGCGGTTAAAGATGAGGGAAATGGAATTTGCTGTTTTTCCTCAAGTGAAGTCTACATTTCCGTGTCTGCTTTTTTTCGGTTGATCAATACTAACTGGCAAGCGCCTACATACGGTTATATGCAGACCATAATCACAGTCTGGGCTTGTACTCAAATCATTAAGGAAACCACGTACAGCGAATCATTTGATGTTTATACAGATACTATATGGATACGGTAGGACATAGACAGATATAGATAGATGGATATACATAGATAAGCAGATAGACAGACGGGCATGTAGGTAGGTAGATAAAGAGACAGTCAGATATATAGTTAGATGAATAAATAGACAGACAGAAAGACAGGGAAGACACAGAGATAGTTATATATAGATAGACAGATGGCTGATTGGCTGGCTAGTTAGATGGATGAATGGATGGAAAGTTAGATAGACAAACAGATAGGTGGATGGATGAATAGGACAAACACGACAGATCAGCCACACGGACTGACCAGACACACAAATAGAATCCTGACAACTGAGAATAAGCATACACGTTGATGTATATTATTATAAAATAGATCTTTCTATAATTACTAGAACGGAGTGCGTGCTTGTGCTATGTATGTGTGAGCTTGCGCTGTTTGTGAGGTAACTGTAATTGTATACAACTGTACAACTGGATAGAATCCTAGTTACTGGATACACTCTAGATACACTATCATCGTCTGAGCATGAACACAGTAGCCTATCTCCTGCGACTCTCTACCTAAATGCATGCCAGTCCATCTATTCATATGACTATCTTCAGAGCAGTCTATCTATTCATATAACTATCTTCAGAGCAGTCTATCTATTCATATAACTATCTTCAGAGCAGTCTATCTATTCATATAACTATCTTCAGAGCAGTCTTATCTATTCATATGACTATCTTCAGAGCAGTCTATCTATTCATATGACTATCTTCAGAGCAGTCTATCTATTCATATGACTATCTTCAGAGCAGTCTTATCTATTCATATGACTATCTTCAGAGCAGTCTTATCTATTCATATGACTATCTTCAGAGCAGTCTTATCTATTCATATGACTATCTTCAGAGCAGTCTATCTATTCATATGACTATCTTCAGAGCAGTCTTATCTATTCATATGACTATCTTCAGAGCAGTCTTATATATTCATATGACTATCTTCAGAGCAGTCTATCTATTCATATGACTATCTTCAGAGCAGTCTATCTATTCATATGACTATCTTCAGAGCAGTCTTATATATTCATATGACTATCTTCAGAGCAGTCTTATCTATTCATATGACAATCGTCAGAGCCGAATATGGTGATTAAGGTGCGTTCCATAAACTGCTCTAGCAATGGTTTTTTCAATTTATACCCCCACCCCTTTTCCGTCAGCAAATCATGGACTCGGCCTGCTTAATTCCGCCCCGAAAAATTTCTAACCCCCCCCCTCCTCCCCCCCCCCCCCCATTACCCTATTTTTGGGAAGATAAGTTACGGGGGAAAAAAACTACATGATTTGTTCAGATTTGTTTAGTTTGGGCTTGTAGTTTTAAGTCACACTTTTTTAGTTTGGGCTTGTAGTTTGAAGTCAGACTCTTTTAGTTTGGGCTTGTAGTTTGAAGTCAGATTTGTTTAGTTTGGGCTTGCAGTTTGAAGTCAGATTTGTTTAGTTTGGGCTTGTAGTTTGAAGTCTGATTTGTTTAGTTTTGGGCTTGTAGTTTGAAGTCAGATTTGTTTAGTTTGGGCTTGTAGTTTGAAGTCAGATTTGTTTAGTTTGGGCTTGCAGTTTGAAGTCAGATTTGTTTAGTTTGAAGTCAGATTTGTTTAGTTTGGGCTTGTAGTTTGAAGTCAGATTTGTTTAGTTTGGGCTTGTAGTTTGAAGTCAGATTTGTTTAGTTTGGGCTTGTAGTTTGAAGTCAGATTTGTTTAGTTTGGGCTTGTAGTTTGAAGTCAGATTTGTTTAGTTTGGGATTGTAGTTTGAAGCGATGTGGTACTTCTGAGTGTAGTTTCTTCACGCTATTTATATCTGACTTTATACCATCTTTGATGGTTGTTCTTCCAATAATTTATTTTAGTCTTCCTTTTGTCATCTCATACCCATTTTAATGCTTCCAGTGACAGTCTACTGACAGTAATTCTCAAAGTACTTATCCGATTAAAGTCTAACAAAGTCCGCGAATAAGGACTGGGATTTGTAGGGTTAAAATCCTCTCCCACTAAAAAATCAAACACACTAATTAACACAGCAAAACGTAAAAAAGAAGTATTCTTCTTCCCCCCCCCACCTCTTTTTACGATAACAATTGGAAATATGATGGGAAATAAATTGGGAAATGGGTTTTTTTTTTAAATAAAAAAATGAAATGTCCATATAATAGAAAATAGATAATATAATATATAATAGAAAATATTTTTTTAAAAGGAACACCCTCCCCCACCCCGTTTTCTCGTGAATGCTTGGCAAAGTCATAACTACGGCACTGAGTCCAGTGTTTAAAAAAAAAAATTTTTTATATGGTATAACTATTCCTGATGTCATTTTACCACAATAGCTTGTTATGTCTGTTGATTCCCCTTGGTGTTACTTTGTCCCCAGCTCATAATATTGTCATAACCCTTTTTACGTGAGTAGACTAGGAAATCAAAAGTATCCGGGATGAAATCCTGCACTAGTAGTTAGTGATTGAAACCAGCCTAGTGTTACTATCTTACATAGAGTTATGGTTCTTGTTGTACATCGCTTAGTTACCATATAAACGTTACCACGTGATGTACCGTGTGCAGTTATATGGTCTGTGTGGTCTAAAGTGGGCCATCATTGATACCAACTATTGGTTGCAGGCTTTCATGTGATTGAGAGATAAAACATCAGTGACAAGACAACACGATATTGGAGAAGCGCGGGCTAGGGTAACAAATGGCAAATATCAATATTAAAAAAAAACAAAGGGTTCTAATGGTCTCGCATTGCTCTCTTGCGCTCCCAGGGTTAGCAGATAACCAAGATCCAAAAGTGTGAAGTGTCTTTATTGTCACGTCTCTTTTTGGTGGTAGTATTTGATGATCTTGTTTGGGCACTACAAAAAGGGAGAGTAGTGACTTTTACTAAATTTGACTGATTTTGTAATGCTAAATGTCATCTTCAATGTTTTGTAATACTAAATGTCATCTTCCATGTATTGTAATACTAAATGTCATCTTTCATGTATTGTAATACTAAATGTCATCTTCCATGTTTTGTAATACTAAATGTCGTCTTTCATTTTAATGTAATAACTAAATGTCATCTTCCATGTTCTGTAATACTAAATGTCATCTTCCATGTATTGTAATACTAAATGTCATCTTTCATGTTTTGTAATTCTAAATGTCATCTTCCATGTCTTGTAATAATAAATGTCATTTTCCATGCTCTGTAATGCTCTATGCCATCTTCTATTTTCATAAATATTGGGGGGGGGGCGGAGAGAGAGAGAGAAGCATGAACAAGACTAAAGACTCTTATCTGCAGTCTTGCCCTCTACATTCACACATTTAGAACCGCTGAGTTCTCAAAGCAAACTTCTGAGAGCTGACTTCTGGGTATGAAAAGAATCCCACGTCTCCCCACAAAAACATAACTGTACAATGGAAATAAGAGCTCCATGATCCGTGATTCCTGGGAATCTCAAGAAATCAACAATGGTGCCACGCATACTCTTAGTTATCTTCTGTCACACACATTTTATAATCATTATAAAGCATCTCAGGAGGTCGTGGTGAAAGTATTACGTAAACCGCGACAACCATTACTGTTTATGGTCACCGGCTCTGATATAACCAAACTCGACTAACATCCGTGGTTGAAAGAATCGTGCCTCATAATAATACACACTTTAACCGAAATTATAAGCCCTGAAACAACCGCGGTGGACTCTCACCAATGACTCACAAAATAGAATATTATATTTTTACCATTGTGTAGTTGTTAGAAGTAACCATAATGTGCAATCATTATACCACCAAAGAAACGTTAGCATAATGTGTGTTGTTTCTTCGACTCCAGGTAAACAAACAAGTCACAGGTAAAAAAAAAACTATTCAGGAAAATAACTCGTCGTGGCCTCGGCTAGAATAGTCTTGTTAAACATCAGTGTTAAAAACACTGAAGAAACGTGTAATTTCGCGATATTATGTTATTGTTTTACAATATGTACATCTCGTGTATTGGTACCATTAATGAATGAGAATATTTGTGTTCGACTTTCTTGTGACTTTATTACATGCCTCTAGCTGCGGCCGGTCAATTCGTCAAGAATCGCGGAGTGTTTAGACAATCCATAAGGAAGACAACGTTCTGGAAAAAAATATGTCCCATGACGAATGAAGTCCTATCTAATTCTGTACAGAGGTGTTCTACTGCCGACGGTCTAGATCTGAGGCTAAGGAACTAAAAATAGCTGCAACAATCATGCTGAAGAAAAATTATACCAACAACAATATAGTCTTCCATACAAACTCTTTATCTGTTATAATATCACAGTCTTGATGTTCTATAAAAACTCTTTATCTGTTATAATATCACAGTCTTGATGTTCCCATACAAACTCTTATCAGTTATAATATCACAGTCTTGATGTTCCATACAAACTCGTATCAGTTATAATATCACAGTCTTGATGTTCTATAAAAACTCTTTATCTGTTATAATATCACAGTCTTGATGTTCCCATACAAACTCTTATCAGTTATAATATCACAGTCTTGATGTTCCATACAAACTCTTATCAGTTATAATATCACAGTCTTGATGTTCCATACAAACTCGTATCAGTTATAATATCACAGTCTTGATGTTCTATAAAAACTCTGTATCTGTTATAATATCACAGTCTTGATGTTCCCATACAAACTCTTATCAGTTATAATATCACAGTCTTGATGTTCCATACAAACTCTTATCAGTTATAATATCACAGTCTTGATGTTCCATACAAACTTGTATCATTTATAATATCACAGTCTTGATGTTCTATAAAAACTCTTTATCTGTTATAATATCACAGTCTTACTGTTCCATACAAACTCTTTATCTGTTATAATATCACAGTCTTGATGTTCCATACAAACTCTTTATCTGTTATAATATCACAGTCTTGATGTTCCATACAAACTCTTTATCTGTTATAATATCACAGTCTTGATGTTCTATACAAACTCTTTATCTGTTATAATATCACAGTCTTGATATGATTTACTCCTTTTCTGACTCAACATCAAACTTACTCCTTGACTCAACATCAAACTTACTCCTTGACTCAACATCAAACTTACTCCTTGACTCAACATCAAACTTACTCCTTGAATCTTATGCCTGATGTGAGTATTTGTACTTACCCACTCGTGGGCAAACTTCATCCGCACACCATGCACCGTGATATCAATATAATCTATTTCCAGCATAGAAACTAAGCAGGGGAAATCCGGCTAGAATAGTTAAAAGCAATCAACAGGACAACACAGCCAAAATGACACAGTGAAATAACTTTACAGCGCATATATTTAAAAACAAAACTTCCTAAGTACATTTTTAAAATCCCCAAATAGTTTATTATTTAATATAATTATATATTTTAGTTGTTACAGACATTTTGAATCGGTCCGGAACTATGTTATACTGTGTAGGGATTACATTATACTAGATTCGTTCGCAGCCGTTGGGACGAAATTAACTGGGTTGCTTACCCTGATATGCCTCACATTGCCAAATGCTTGCCATCCCAGCTCACTGTGTGGGAACAAAAGCGAGTAGGACATTGGATCTGTATTCGAGCTACGTATATTGATATTAATGAACTGCTTTGTTGGATTCTCTGGATTCATGGGTAAATGTGAATGTCCCGGTTAAAAGGTGGTTCTCCATCGTCGTTGGCGAAAACCATTGCAACCTTGTTAGATGTTGGTTCATTATATCGACGTTTATCACATTGACGATCGCGTTTGAAGACCATGTTTATTATTTGGATTTCTCTTCAAGTTTGAGCAGCATTCTGAAACTCTCTTGTTTCGATATCACGCATTAACTGATACGACTGTGCTAGTGTATTGTGTTGACGACAAAAATCTATCGATTTTATCAAGAATTTCTCTTTCTCATGTAGCATTTGCTGCGTGTGGTTGTCAAACGTGTATTGCTTGAATACTGTCCAAAACATACAACTGAGCGAAATGTGGCACTTTGTTGCATGGCGGTTGTATATGATAATTTCGATGATAAGTTTGTCCATGAACTTTTAAAACATATAGACTTCGAATTCGACAATCCGTAATTTTTGCTCCCAGTGACGCGAAAGAAAGAGCGCTATTATGAGAAAGAATATTCTCGCGAAAATGTGTATATTTAGGGTGTGTATTATCAGAGAGCATCAAGCGCAGGAACATGGGATACTCCAGATTATTACCATAGATGCCTTGTGGTTTTGGGAACATGATCTTTCCTTTCGGCAACAACTTGTAAAATTGCCATCGTTAGGACTTTCGTTTATATAATTTTTAGCACTACAAAATAGACGTATAAAATCGAATATTCCACAGTTATGTGCAGTAACACCATCCTCAGCAAAATTTGCTGCTTCATTTTAAATTGCTTCACTTTGACGCATTTTTTTTATAATGAGTGAGCCTCGGCATCAGCAGCTCGACGTCTCTGCGTTTGCTCAACAGTTGTCTGTGACGACGTTGGTATTCTCTATTCATAGCTCGTCGATTTTCTCTTTGCGTTGATGATTCTAGCTTAGCTCTACGCCGATGCAAATCAGCATCCTTAGAAGTGGTGTTTGTCTTTGTTGAAGGGTTTCTTGATCAATTCTTTGCAACTCTCATTTAATTTAATGTCTATGCTCTGCAGCATTTGTGGCACGAATCTGAGCGAGTGACTTTTGACTTTGACGACTCAACCATCTAGCTTTTCGCTCTTTACGCCTTTTTGAGATTGTATCATCTTCATGCATCATTTAAAGCAAATTACATGTATATTTTAAATATAATGTATCTGAGATAACTTTAACCACAAGCCGATACAGAAGTTTACCTGTTAGCTCATCAATACCATTTGTGTACAAAAATGTCGTCTGCTTTGAATAACGTCACGACACCAATCGTTTTGATTGGATGTCGCACAGGAATTCCGTGACGTAAATGCACTGTTTATTGCGAGTTCCGGGGAGACTGACAGAACACTGTTATTAAATTATAGATTATTTTATGCAAAAGAGTGGAGGCAGAATTTTCCCTGGCGTGGAAATGCCTAGTTCACTTTGCCCATTTCCATGATACGGCTTCGCATGTTAATCACGCGACTGAACCTAGACCTCTTAGACAACAATAGAAACCGGCGGAAATATTTCAAACATGATATCTACTACATCAGCAAACATACCAAAAAAAGCAGCATTATCAAGCAGACGACAAGAGTCCCCTCTTTAGTTTCCTTCACGTTTCCGGTAAGACAAACAAAAGCTTCCATGTCCATCTCAAAATAATAACGTGTCTTTATTGAGGAAAAAAAATCATTTCAAAGGGTCTGGTGTTGAATGTCGACTTTCATAAACTCATTACTGGTATTCTTTGATGGCTCCATCGGTCTCTAGTGACAAGAGACTACGCTGGTATCTCCATCTCGCATTTAAATTACAGTTTCCGTTGACAGTAAAGTGGACCGCTCTACTTCAACCAGCGATTGTTGTGTAAACCCATTTTATCTCGACTTCCCTGCGTCTTTTTTTTTGACTGTTTGCTTCAGATGCCCCTTAGCCCCGGCACGGTGGAGGCCGTGGATTCGATGTTTGACCCAACCAGTAAATATTTACTCAAAGATCAGAGTTTAGAATTTGGCCGATAACGGTAAGGCAAAATGCCGCGCTCTTCAAGCGGGATTACAGGGCCATGCGGATCTTGTCATGTACGAGGGAACATGTGCGCACTTAGTGGTAGTTGATAGGCAAGTGGGGGAGAGATACAAATAGAGAGAGAGAGACAGAGAGATAGAAAGGTATACAACAGATCTGTAGTGCACATCTAATTGTATGATACGCGGCATGTCTATTCTGGTGTGTGATATCACTCCCAGTCCTTCTTTTTAGTTCGTTCTCAAACTCCTGCAGATTATCAGGACTTAGTGCGGAGAAAGGAATGCGTTGTCATCATTTACAACTTTTCTGCGATATATGCGCCTTTCGGCATAACACATCCGACGTCAGCATGCTTCTATGTCACTTTGATCCTAGATGGGGTGGGGCAACCAACTCCACCACATAAACTCCTTGGTTCTTACGATATGAATGGAAGGTAAACAGTGGTGCTATTCTTTGCTCCCTTTTAGGACCTGGGCAACAAACTGGCGACATTTTCAGTTACAGATCATCAGTTAAAATAGCATTAATGTCCCGTAGTTATATACCAGTGGTGGGCAGAATACGGGACCACGGACAAATCCGGTCAGACACATTTTTACTGGCCCACAAAGTTGCTTTATTCATATATATATATATATATATATATATATATATATATATATATATATATATATATATATATATATATATATATATATATATATATATATTATCCAAACATAAATTATTTTGGAATCTTGTGTCGGGCATGCAAACTATATATATATATATATATATATATATATATATATATATATATATATATATATATATATATATATATATATATATATATATATATATATATATATATATATAATATATATATATATATATATATATATATATATATATATATAGTTTGCATGCCCGACACAAGAATTCCAAAATAATTTATGTTTGGTGAGCTCCATAAAGGGAAAACGACTGACTGCTGGACCGAAGAAACGCCGAAGACTCAATGTGTCTTTAAAGATATGCAACATCAACGTCACAAAGTCACATTATGGGAGTCTGTTGCTCAGAATCTCCAATTTGTCACAGCAACACCAGCAAAGTTGCTTAAATCGCCGAGAAGCATCAAATCTCAGAGGCACAGATGCATGATGCCCGAAAAGACAGAACAACAAACACACAGATGTCCAATCCTGACCATACTTGTCCCAAATGTGGTAGGGAATTATATGATAGAACTGAACGTTTCAGTTATTTCGCGCACACCAGGAAGATACAGTAGTACAAATCTGAAACTGTTGTCATCATCGCCTGCGATGAACGGCCGCACACACCAGAGAGTTGGAGCCACACAAATCTGAAACTGTAGTCATCAACCGCCTGCGATGAACGGCCGCACACACCAGAGAGTTGGAGCCACACAAATCTGAAACTGTTGTCATTATCGCCTGCGACGAACGGCCGCACACACCAGAGAGTTGGAGCAACACAAATCTGAAACTGTTGTCATTATCGCCTGCGACGAACGGCCGCACACACCAGAGAGTTGGAGCAACACAAATCTGAAACTGTTGTCATTATCGCCTGCGATGAACGGCCGCACACACCGGAGAGTTGGGAGCCACACAAATCTGAAACTGTTGTCATTATCGCCTGCGACGAACGGCTATTATGTATTAAAAGAGCGGTAGTTCAAAGGACTGTGCTATTTTTAATACAGAAAGTGAGTTTGGCCAATTAGAAGATGCATCAGTGAAATTATCTAAGCATGGGTACCCGGGGCGTCATCACAGAAGCAATCACCAGGAACGCAACAACCGACATGAATATAGTTAAGTATATATACATGGGGAAAGCGGCGTGAGCAAAGCTTGCCAAAGGGCACACAAATTCCCAGAATCGACGTTGTGAGGATGCAGATTGTGTATCCTTTTCAGACCTAAGAGTGACCCATGAAATTGTTAATAACGGACAAGTAGAAATCAAAAGAATATTTATCAACCACCACAGAACCGGAACATTTAGTCACGATGTACCACAGACGAATTGAATGCAAAATTAGAGCAGCTATTGACGCAGACAGGGTGCAGCGATGGTGATCTGATAGATAACAGGGAATTGACAAATAAAGAGATTTGATAAACGAAATAAAAGAAGAGCTATAATAGATGAAATAAATAAAACTTGTTTAAAAACATTTTTAGCGTTCATTCTCAGACTAAAAATAATAGGGGGGCGGGGGTGTCTGCTCTGCTGAAGATTCATATCAGTCAATCTTGTAGACAAAATCTAATCTGACAGCATGGGGAATATCAATCTTATCAAGTCAGACAAACATCTACAACGTTGAACGGCTATAACAGCACATCAATAATTTGATAAGGTTTCTTACAAGACCAACCGCAGCGGTTTATCCATCATTCTCAACGAGAGACAACTATCAAAGATGAGAAAAGCACAGTGTCTCACCGCTCTTACATCTCTAGTTCATTCATTCCAGCTTATCTACATCTGATTTGAGCTGTTATTTCCGGGATGTATTTTTGATTCCCATAGCACCGTGAGCTTTCACTCATAAATAAGGTGATCTTGCTCTCCTCTCGCTGTCTTTTCTAATTGTCTGCATTCGTTTCCTGGGCAGGAACTTCCATAGGAAGTCACGTTTATAGCATGTGATTAGAATGCAAGATTTCATTTCCCAATACATAAAGATTACTACGGCCGTACATCGCTGTGTTGTTTATTCATATTATTTTATTTATGTCTGCGTGATCTGACTGTGTTGTATATGTTTCCTTTTCAACACAACAATAAATGATACAGTAAAACGTGTCCTACGCGTAACAGAAAGCGAATGTGAATATTTTCCCTATAAGCCAGATTTCCGATTAATCAAAGTGTTATATGAAAAGTTAACGATTACAGGATTGGAAAATATTTCCTCTGAAAACACATTTCCATTAAATAGAGGATCCGCTTAAGACAGGTTTTAATGTACAAATTATAAAATAAAGTTCACTCATATCATTTTATTAATGCCATAGGGGTGTGAGATGTTAGCGATATCACATTACGGTGGCTCTGCTATATATGAGGTCGGTAGCCATCTCCTTTCCCTCGCAGTCTTTAATTCCCATATTAATCCGGTACCCAATTAAGGCTGGGTCGATTCGGGAGCCGTTGCAGTCTGATAAACATACCTTCATCAGCTAGGGAATGAACCTAAGACCACTCATACGCGAAACCAGTGCGCTAACCACTACACTATGCGGTCCCCTGTAGCTCCCTGTTAATGTACAAGGCCACAAATTTATGAGGTGGGGGGTTTAAGAAATTCAAACACGCCCCCTTTCTTTGAGTAAGCTATATCATGACACTTTGAACTAGGAAACAAACACGTAAGATGGTAACTCCTACAGCTCCCCCCCCCTTCCACCTCTCAAATAAAACTAAAATGTTCCGATGAAAACTGAATGAGATGTCATCTAAACCCTTCTCCATTTTTTTTACCACTCTGGTATATACGGTGCTGTATGGGAATCATGTTTATATCCCCTTGTAAACACACCACTACTGTAGCATACAATGTTTACTCCTCTGTTGTCTATCTCAAACTTGTACATAATATAATACTATGGTCTATGTTATCTACTTAGCACAAACACACACGATGTTTTACTGCTGGTTTGTCTTTGTTATTTATCTATGTTCATGTCTTTTTCTCTGATGTGAAACCCTACTATAGTTTCTCTATTCTAACATCATTCTTACTTTACAGCTCTGATGTGAAACCCCGCTATAGTTTCTCTATTCTAACATCATTCTTACTTTACAGCTCTGATGTGAAACCCCACTATAGTTTCTCTATTCTAACATCATTCTTCTTACTTTACAGCTCTGATGTGAAACCCCACTATAGTTTCTCTATTCTAACATCATTCTTACTTTACAGCTCTGATGTAAAACCCCACTATAGTTTCTCTATTCTAACATCATTCTTCTTACTTTACAGCTCTGATGTGAAACCCCACTATAGTTTCTCTATTCTAACATCATTCTTCTTACTTTACAGCTCTGATGTGAAACCCCACTATAGTTTCTCTATTCTAACATCATTCTTACTTTACAGCTCTGATGTAAAACCCTACTATAGTTTCTCTATTCTAACGTCACTCTTTACGGCACACAGCTGTGATGTGAAACAATATTGCCATAGTATAGTATATTGTGTATATTCCTATGTATTTATTCTAAATTTACAGCGAGATCGCTAGTGTCTGATTCTTCTTTATCCGTTCTCAAATTAGCAGGATGTAGTCTGGAAAACAGAATACGTGGTGTTATAATTTACGCAAGGGTCGGCGCCCACATCCGGCCAGTCTGGGTGATTTAAGAGTACCCACTGATCACCCAGCTAAGAAAATTCTGCTTGCAACTACAAATATAAATAACCAAAATATCGGAGGATGTCGGACAAAATTGAAAGTGCCGCAGTAACCAGACAAATAAGAGGTAAATACGAAATTAAGTATACAGGTTACTGAAGATAACTATCAATATAAAATAATCAGAAATAACAATACAGCATAGAACAAAGACAATTATCGACGTGTCGGTCCTATTGGGACCTTTATCAAGAAACAAAAACCAACTGAGACAACACAACTATAAAAAAAAAAAATCAACCATGAAGACCTTGGCAATGGTTCCCATACAAGAGACCAACCTCAAAATGGCGGTTCTAGTGCTAGAAGGACGCAAGAAATGCTCAAACCAGCCCATCGACTCAAATGCTCGTTGTTCGCTTCCCAAACACGAAATACTTAATCCACCCCATCGACTCAAATGCTCGTTGGTCACTTCCCACACACGAAATACTCAATCCAGCCCATCGACTCAAACGATCTTGTTGATCGCTTCCCACACACGAAATACTCAATCCAGCCCCATGGACTCAAACGATCTGCTGATGTCTCCATTAATAATAAAATATCTTACCTTACTGAATGATTTGTTTAGTCATCTCATCGCACACGTGAACAAATGTCTCCATTGTTCTTCACGCAGAATTTGTGACAAGTGATAAATAACCATATTGTATTGGCTGAGACGTGTACAATCTCTTATGTCAAGTCTTCCATCTTTCCTTTGACATAAATAATTTCTCAATGCATTTAAATGCATCCTTTAAATATTTTTTGTTGGGGTGGGGGGGGGGGGGGTGGGGGTGGAGGAGAGAGAGTTAGTTTATCTGAACATTCTTTACTCATGGTATTACGTTACTGTAATGGCTTTAAATTAATATTTTTTTCCCTTAAACATGACCATATTTTTCTGTTAGAATGCAAATCTTCTTACCGAACCTAATCGGAATCTTACCTGGGGCAGTTCGTATATCGATTATTTACACTTGGTTGTTTGCCTGTAATATCGCATCGATTGTTCACACGTTTTGTGTATGTTAGACGCATCAATAAATTAAGAATATAACCTTCATAAGAGCATATGCCACAGACAAATTCTCCCCAGTGTACCTTGTCCTTAGATTTTCTTCCAGGTATTTTTATGTTTATGGCAAAATCGTTAGGAACTTTCATCTATTTTCTCCAAGTTGTTCTAGGTTTTTCTTGTCTCTTCTTTCTCTGTTAATTGCATGTCAATGCTTGTCTTCAGATACCTTAGGTCAATCGCTGTTCATGTATTGATCATATATTTCAAGTTGTTTGTCTGTAATTTCGCATTGATCTTTCCAGGACCGTGCGGTAGATTTTCTCAGATTGATGCAAGTCTTCATAATACCGCCCCACTTAAATGGTTTTCTTCCAAATGTCGCCCCCGACAATGTATTTTGATTGTTACCGCCTGATGCGACCGCCTCTCTGCATCATACCACGGCACAGCCCTGGATATTTCACGTCTTGTATGATACGTTAGAAGTAATCTGACTCAGAACTGTCTTTTGTCAACAGCAATTCTGCAACTTTATACAGTCAAATCCATTTATAACAACTTAATCCCGACCGACGAAAATTGTATGTAATAACCGAATTTCGCTATATACTGCGCAAAACAAATAAAAAAACAGAATAAACTTAATTGGGTATTTTGAAAATTATTAAATGGGGAAAGTTGTTATAACAGGACGCGCTGTGAGGGATTCCACTTTACTAGATATAATAATATAACTGAAGCTGTAAAATTCCGTAGAATTTTTAGACCCCATTTGATTGAACACGCGGTTCAGTAGCACGAACAGTGCAACGTCAAAGACACGAATTGGAATTATAAAAATGTCTTTCTACTAACACCTCTCGTCCATAGAGACAGGCGATTAAAAGCTTTTATTTTTACTGCAAACCCTCAAGATAAAGATTTCATGAAGGATTATATGCCGAATTAAAATAAAGGTCAGTTTGCCATAACTGTCACCGCGACGTGCACATTGTGACTATTCCATTTTATCTTCAAAATAAAACATTCTTCTTCTGCGTTCGTTCTCAAACTCCTGCAGATCAACCGGATGTAGTCCGGAGGACGGAATGCGTTGTGTCATGGTTTACAGCATTGCTGCGATATCTGCGCCTTTCGGCCGGACACATCCGACTTCAGCATGGCTTTGGGTCACTGACCCTATATGGGATTGGAAAGACAATTCCATCCCATAACCCCCTTAGTCGCCTCGTACGACATGCATGGAAGGTAAGCAGTGTTACTATTCTTTGCTCCCCTTTCGAGCCCGGACAACACAAGGGCGAAACTAAAACGTTCAATCTTTAACGGGTTTTGAACCCGTGTCGTTACGACCGCATTATCGGCATTGTAACAATTGGCCACGCCTCTATCGATAGTAGCATAATAGAGAAGCAATAAGACAAAATTGGAAGACTGGAGCTGACTGACAGCTACATTAGTCACTAACTTCAAGCCTGAAACAGATTGAAGAAGAGATTTGTCAGGCTAAACAACAACCCGGTAACAAGTTGTCAGTCGCCATGTTATTCTAGCCAGATTTTCTCCACAGCTTCTACTGACACTTTATACTTGTCAGAACATATGCTGTACCGTATGTATATGACTTTAGACTTAGTTATAACACCATTATCAAGTACTATGTCGTGGTTTAGTCCAGGGGTTCCCAAACTTTTTAAAGCCATGTAGCCCTTAATGTTCAGATTATTTCCGGCGGCGCCCTCAATAGAAAGCAAAACTTATATTTTTCCATTTTTTTTCGTTTTTTCGAGGCTACCGCCGCTGTTGACATTTTGCGGCGCACACTTAGAGAACCGCTGGTTTAGTCTAAAAGTGGGCAAACATTTTTTTTCTTTATTCGCTTAGAGTTCCTGGCAGTGATTTCTGAGAACGTTAGTGAATAAAACATGAAAACGTGGGACAGTGAATAAAGTACATTTATTTCAATCAGCCCGGAGGTTTATTTTGAAAAAAAAATTTCGGTGGAATTTGATCCACATGCTTTATTTTGCTTATCAATCCGAGCCTTAATCGATCCAATTTTTTTTTTTTTACATCAAACTTGGAAGAGTTAAGTAGCTAGAGTCGATCTGAAAGTTTTGACATCTCGAAATTAGTCTGATATTCAACACCATACTGCTGACAGGGATTGAACTCCTATGGGTCTATCTAGATTTATGTGCTCGGTTCTGTTAACTAATAATCGATGTTAATAATTCCTTTTTCCTTAGAATCATTTATTGATTGATCAGTGCATAAAATTAATCATGTCTACAAATAATCTCTCTATACAAGTTTTTGATTCTTGAATAGAAACCAGCATCATTCACCTGACATTAGCAGAAGTGATTCTACCTCAGCTCCAGCAGCAATTCGAGAGTATGCAGACTCAAAGTCCAGGTCAGATTCATTCAGGCCAGGTTCGAATACGGCTCGGGTCGTCTTGTCCATTAAATGTTGTTTTTTTCGGCGATCCCAGGACATCATCGTTACTCCGTCAACTTACTGCTATTCCCTCAACTTATCATTACTCCCTCAACTTATCATTACTCACCTTATCATTACTCACTCAACTTATCATTACTCACTCAACTTATCATTACTCACTCAACTTATCATTGCTCACTCAACTTATCATTACTCACTCAATTATCATTACTCACTCAACTTATCATTACTCACTCAACTTATCCCTACTCACTCAACTTATCATTACTCCCTCAACTTATTATTAATCACTCAATTATCATTAATCACTCAATTATCATTACTCACTCAACTTATCATTACTCACTCAACTTATCATTACTCACTCAACTTATCATTACTCACTCAACTTACCGCTACTCCCTCAACTTATCATTACTCACTCAACTTATCATTACTCACTCAACTTATCATTACTCCCTCAACTTATTATTAATCACTCAATTATCATTAATCACTCAATTATCATTACTCACTCAACTTATCATTACTCACTCAACTTATCATTACTCACTCAACTTATCATTACTCACTCAACGTACCGCTACTCCCTCAACTTATCGCTACGGAATATGTGTTATATAAGTGGTACTCTCGGCAAGGAACATGCTGCTTCGCTGAGTGGAACAGAGTACATATAGAGTAACGAGGATAAAAAAGTCAATCCCCTCCGCCTCTTAAGCCCCTTTTTCTCTTAAGCCCCTTTAAATCGAAACAGAAATAATTCTACCAACCAAAATAATTATTCCTTTATATATAAAATCACATTTTCACGACCCCAATATGTGTCCTTCTAAATTACGTATATCTGCATTGCAAATATATTTCCTTCTCTCCATTAATACCAACGACCACTCTTGCTACGTTCATAAACAAACATTGCGACTAGTGCCCCATTGTTTTCTATTTCATAGAATATCACTTCATCTCGGCAAGCAATAGGGATGGAGACGGAGTCTGGAATTGCACTGACAACACATCGATCACATCGACTGATTTATTGATCGAGCCAGGCAAAGAAGCAGCTCGCAATATACGACTCATATTTTCTTTACTACCCGAGGGGTCTGCTCAACTTGTAGTAGAATAAATGAATGCTGAGATGTCGTCTTGGCGATTGAAAGCACCACAGAAAAGATCAATGTTTTTTTCAAATAACACAAACTCATTAGAGAAAAACCGAAAAGGAATAGCTAAAATAAAAAAAAACCTTTTCTATGGCTTTAAAAAAAAAAAAGGTTTAACTGTTAATATGGTCACGTCCCCAGTCAGAGATATGTATCCGATACTGCGGTCAAATTTAGGACAGAATGCACAGCTGCTAATAAGTGGGTGTCAGGGCCATACACAAAATAATAAATGGGTAAAAGGGAGGGTGGGGAGGGGAATTTCATTAAAACAACTCATTATCGAATCAGATTACAATTCTGGGAAAACTATCATATTTTCTAGTGGCCATGTGGTAAAAAGGAAGTGACATCGGTTTTTCTTGTTTCTGTGTTCCCCGTTGTGTTAGATCTGATGTATTTTTCATATGAATGGGGGAGGATGTTTGCACCTCTCAAATTCCCCCCCCCCCATATATATGTCCCTGATCTGTAAAGTGCTGATGACTCACATGGACTTAACACTAAGAGCGATGCCCTGATTGCAGTGTTGTCTCACATGGACTTAATACTTAGAGCGATTCCCTGATTGCAGTGTTGTCTCACATGGACTTAATACTTAGAGCGATTCCCTGATTGCAGTGTTGTCTCACATGGACTTAATACTTAGAGCGATTCCCTGATTGCAGTGTTGTCTCACATGGACTTAATACTTAGAGCGATTCCCTGATTGCAGTGTTGTCTCACATGGACTTAATACTTAGAGCGATTCCCTGATTGCAGTGTTGTCTCACATGGACTTAATACTTAGAGCGATTCCCTGATTGCAGTGTTGTCTCACATGGACTTAATACTTAGAGCGATTCCCTGATTGCAGTGTTGTCTCACATGGACTTAATACTTAGAGCGATTCCCTGATTGCAGTGTTGTCTCACATGGACTTAATACTTAGAGCGATTCCCTGATTTCAGTGTTGTCTCACATGGACTTAATACTTAGAGCGATTCCCTGATTGCAGTGTTATCCGTTCTATGAAATATGAGAATGTTTTGTAATATAGACAATGAATGGACATGGTGGATTTAAATTATGATACCTAATATATAAGAGACATGCAACTCAGACGATATTGACAAGTTTCAGACGTGTGCTGTTGCTTTTCTCTTGTGTATGCGGAGATAAGAAGTTTCAGACGTGTGCTGTTGCGTTTCTCTTGTGTATGCGGAGATAAGTTTCAGACGTGTGCTATTACATTTCTCTTGTATATGCAGAGATAAGAAGTTTCAGACTTGTGCTGTTGCATTTATCTTGTGTATGCGGAGATAAGTTTCAGACGTGTGCTGTTACATTTCTCTTCAGTAAAAATCTAAATCTTCAGTAAAAACCGAAACAATATAGACAGAGGAGATAGCAAGAAGGAGAAAGAGAAGCAAAATAGGAAAGCTGATATTGTCAAAAGCAAATGTAAGTTCCCAAAGCAGCCGAAGTAAGGCGCTGAATCACGCCAGTAGATCGAAATTCCAAACACAAGCGTCAAACACAAAATGAAAACGTTGTTAGGTGCAAATAAATTAGATGGCACGAGCGCAGCACGAGAGTACTTTTAGCGACACGATTTTGTGAGTGTCAGATGAAGGGGTGAGCGAGAGCACTGTTTTCAATTGAACTTTTTGGTACGGAGGAGAGAAATTCATTACTAGAATGAGTTACGACATTTCTAGACATCACATAAGCAAATATATACCGATAGATTATATGTTATATTTGGCCTCATTGAATTCGTGCAGTCATATAAACTCTGAATTATCAAGTGTCCACATTGAAGTTATATAAAGTATGTGATCAAAAGTGGTCAACATTAATACCACTACACTATTGCAGTATTTCGTGTTATTGAATGTATGTATTCAAAATGGTGGAAGATACTTTTTTACATATACACATAGACCCCCCCCCCCCAATCCATCTGACTAGACGGAGTCTTCTCACAGACCACAATATTTCACCTTAGAACAGGCCACTGCAGACTGTTGGGTCACCTTTACCGATTGAGGATCTCATACACAGATGAATGTCCATGCGGATCCGGAACCCAGACTCCGGAACACATACTGCAGGACTGCCCAACATACAAAGAGCAGAGACAGCAGACCTGGCCAGAGGATACAGACTTGAGGCAAAAGCTATGGGGCAGCCGCTCTGAACTGGAGAAAACAGTGGACTTCGCCCTAACTGCAGGCCTCACAATATAACATGACCACAGATGCTGAACGCAGAAGAAGAAGAAGGAGTCTTCTCAAAGCATTGCATATCGATAATAGTTGAAGTCTCTGGGTATGAAAGAAATCTCTGAACAGCTACCAAATTGGACATAGAAAACAAGAGCTACGCTGCTCGCAATTTCTGGGATTCAAACAAAATTAACAGAATATATTTTACAGAACTGCCCACTGTACCACACCACATGTTAGAATAGCGTCTTTTCTCAAATATATTGACTTAACAGAGAGTTAAATGTGTTCGGCCAATTAACAGGAATGAACCTATACTGGCGAGCAGCAAGAGCATACACCATGTGAATGAAAGGCAGAGAAAGGACCAGGAAGAAAGTAGATTGAATGAGTTACCAAAGTTCGGATACGTCATAATAATACTGCGTATCAAGCGACCAAACGTGTGCTATATCCCGAAAAAACCGGCCGTCACTCAAATCATGCGATGTCTTTCAGCAAAAGCACAGAAAAGACAAAAGATAGATAGCAGATACTCATAATGTGATGTCGGTGTCCATGCTTTACTTGTTAAACTGAATTCCCGATAAGTATATAGACAAAACTTGCTTGGTTCTTCTGTTCCGAATAAAAACTAAGTTCATATTTGAGCATAGTAAGCTAAGACGTGACTGACTGTCGACCAACTTCAAGTACTAGGAACTTAGCAAACAGGTGGGCAAATCTCCCCTACCTCCCCGCAACGATTTTCTGCAACAGGTCATCAACAATAGAGAAAGTCAAACTGCAATAGATTTAGGCAATTCTCACCCACCCTTTTAGTGAAAACATATCTAAGGCCCTGCAGTAGACATACATAAAGCCTGCTGACAATTGGCCTTCGACAGTGACTCATTTGAGTTTTCCCGTGCTTTTCATTGGGTGCTGGCACAGAGTATAAACAGTGACCAATGAAAATCACAGAGAAACTCAACTGTCAATTTGGGTACTTTTGTCTTCTATCAAATAATCCTATGGTTGACGGAGAGATTCAGATCAGCGAACATTGCACTTTTATTCTTTTGTGGCAGACCACTGGATGGCGGGGAATAATAAGTGTACCACCACTACATATGGTTCAACAGATATGACAGAAGAAGGATGAAATAGTTGGTCCAGAAGTGTGTGCTCCGCTACTGGCAAAACGTAATGATCCTGGAATACTGTTATAATGGAATGGCTCCCTTTAAGATAACCTTATACGAGCTTAGGTGTCACCTCAGTTAAACTCAACCGAGGAGGGCAATGTACTATCGTTAGAATAACCATGGGCTATCTAGAGCTACTTGCTCGAAGCTAAAGAGATTATTTCATTATCAAGATCAACTAAACCATAGTTTTCACAAAGTTCTATGTAGGGTTTCCAACTGAAACGGTAAACTAACAAAATAAAAACTATAAACTAACACACACTTATTAATGTTGGTTCTGGTTTGGAATCCGTGTCTCCTTGATTATTTTAGGATTGATTAATCTAAATATTATATCAATAATTGTCAATAAATAATTTAAATATTCATTTTTAGGGCTAGGGTTAGGGTTAGTTATGTTTTCATATAATATTAAGTAATGTTTATGTTGTATGGGTAACACCTCTAAACTGGAAATGGGTGGCTGGGGTAATACATGGCAAACATCAAAATGAAAAGAAATAGGTATTCATATTACCAAAATAAGTTGATAAAACAACCTCACAACGAGACACAGTAACCGACGTTTCTATTAAAAAGCCTGTTGTATCCTGATTTCGACGTCCGGTTCGGCAGCATTAGACTCAGAACACCATTATGTGATTGTTATTTCCTTTAATAGTTCTCTTTTCATGCAACGCGTTATCAGAACCTCTTATTGCCTCCTCCTTCAATGAAGTCAATGTGGAAAAACGTCGCTATAGTGAACCACCATATAACGAGGTTGCAATGGTTTTCATCAATGACGATGAAGAACCACCTTTTAACCGAGACATTCGCATTTACCCACTGAATCCAAATAATCCAACAAAGCAGTTCATTAATATCAATATATTTAGCTCGAATATGGATCCAATGTCATACTCGCATTTGTTCCCTGACGATGAGCCGGGGTATCAAGCACATTGGCAATGTGAGTTATATTAGGATAAGCTTCCCAATAAATTTCGTCCCGACGGAACGACGGGTCCCGAACGAATCTAGTATATGATATAAGTCAATGAAGAATGTCCGAAGAATAACTGTCTCCTACGCAACCAGCTCTTCTTACCCGTCGTAAGCTTACGATTATATCTCACTGCGCTGCCGTTCTCTGATGTTAGCGGTTCTCATTCTTATTTTGTTAATACTCTTAATGTCTCAACTCTTTGCATATTGCACGCCTATTACATAGGTACGGAACTTGGCATAGTATTACCGCCCACCTATTGCATAGCTCGTTCTTTTCCTTCTGTCATATAAGTACGCAAATACGTGGGTTTAGACCGCTTATACTTATGGCTAATGAAATAAGCGGAAGCTGGTATTCTGTGTTGAAAGATGAAAAGCACAACACGCATGGTTGCAGAAAAAGCAATACATTTTGATGGATTCAATAACTAAAAGCACTATTCAACCGTCGACCGCATTTCTTAATCAACATTATGCTTACTGAAACTGATTGACGTAGTAATCAGTTTTGTACTGCGCATCAACTTTAACTCAGGTTCTTCAATACAAGCGTAAAAAATGTTCTTTTGTATCACTCTGAAGCATGGATGATGACAAAGATAACATAAAATACGTTACACAAATATGTGAACAACTGCATGAGATAGATTTTAGGTATTAAATAGCAAGAAAGGATCTGGCACGAGGAAGTTTGGCTGAGACTAGGAAGAAAAATATGCTTCCCTCCCCCTTTTTCCTCCCCCAAAAAATCAGCTTCGAAGAGAAGCTGTATGGCAGAGTGGAAACCCTGAAATTGACAGATTATATTGTAAAATTCGAAGTCACAACCTGAATGAGAGATGATTGCCGAAGTCACAACCTGAATGAGATATGATTGCCGAAGTCACAACCTGAATGAGATAATATAGCCGAAGTCACAACCTGAATGAGATATGATAGCCGAAGTCAGAACCTGACTGAGAGATGATTGCCGAAGTCACAACCTGACTTAGATATGATTGCCGAAGTCACAACCTGACTGAGAGATGATGGCAGAATAAGAAAAATAACGAGAACATGATATAATCCTGTTTACTTACAAATCATATTTGTACACAGAAAGATGGGTTGGATGCACTCGTAGAAGGCATAAAACCATACTGCAAGACAGGCATTGGCATGTGAACCACGGGGAAAGAGAAGACATAGCACAACCTGGAGAAAAGAGATGATGAAAGCTCCCAGAGATTGGCATGATATGGAAGGACCTGAAGAGTATATCTAAGGACAGGGTGAAGAGAATACAACCGTGACATATGCTTCTATGAGGAATAGGGGGCTTGACTGATTGATTAATTGATTGATTGAACAACAACAAAATCCAAGTTTCAATCAAACGTAGTTATCAATCAAATCAATGAAAATAAGAATAATTAGTAATTTGTTTCTAAAGTCGCTGTAAGAAAAATCTCACATAAATTGGAATAGAATCACATGTATTTTTTAAATTTATTTTTGGTTAAACATGATTCACAAAGGAGTGCACGTTAGTTGGAGGAGTTTCCGGGAGAAGAAAATGAAGAAAAAAAGAGAACAAACAAACGAGAACTCACAATCTTGCTCTGAATCTTCTCTTTGATAAATCGAACTTATTACCTCAGGGGCTAGAAGCCAATATCGAACTTTAACGTCAGTGCGAACCCTGAAACAAATCACAAACTGGCATTTCATTTCATTACAACTCCATTAGGGAGCTGTATTGACAATTACTCGACAAATCTTTATGAGTCTACCAAACACATCCAAACTTGTTTCTACAACAGGAGATGCTCGGTTCTACTCTCTTTTTATTGTCAATAACATGGCTGCTAAATACTCATTCAGTGTCACAGGAAAACCTGACTCTGAAATATTAACTCATTGACACTACAAACTATTAACTAGTGCCATTATTCACCCTTATGTTCCCGCGCAGGGCACGTCTTCAACCAACCTCTTCCGTCTGTTTATCTTTATGTATTTCTTTCAACTTTTTCTTTTAGCTATTTCTTTCAGATGTGTCAGTTATTTGTTTCAGTTATTACTTCTGCCTTGTGTTTCAGCTATTTGTTTTAGCTATTTGTTTCATCTATATGATTCAGATATTTGTTTCAGCCAATGTTTTAAGCTATGTCTCAGCTAATTTTTAAGCAAAATGTTACAGCTATATTTTGCTGTTTTTTTCTTTGAGATGCATGTTTCAGTTATATGTGTCGTCAGCTATTTGTTTAAGCTGTGCCCAAGCCTTATTTATTTTATATGTTATAACTCCCCAATGTGCCTGGGTTTTCTTCTCTCCCTGTCAGAACAATCCTCGTGATAAATTTAAGTACACTATAAGTAACGTGACTCAAAAATGAAATTTTACAGCATTTTATATTAAAACTGTTACTTTGGTTCGAATGTGTATATATACCTGCATGCCACGTAGAAAAAACTGTAAATTACTCGTAAACATCTATAAATGAACCATTTGTTAATGTTTTGAGACAAATTGTCGACCGTGTTTGTTTTTGATGTCCAAATAGAGTTAGATTTGTTTCAGTTCGAGTGCTTAGTAGGTGTATAAATATACTGTAATGGATTCCATCACACTGTGGAATAGCAGGAAATGAGAGAGCTGATCAACTGGCCAAGGAAGGTTCTAACATGCAGCAGCTGGATGTACCAATAAGCTATCATTAAAAGAAATCCATGATGGAGGCACACCGAAAGCCTAACTTACCTTCACTGTACCACTGCCACCTACTTAACAGACAAGAACAGGTCATCATATTTCTACTCAGAACTGGACACAATAGACTAAACAGCCATATGTATACAACATTTGAAATTGGCACAACAGCAAAGTGTACATGTGGGAAAGCCAACCAGTCTTCAGAACATATCCTCCAAGAATGTGCAAACTATGCCACATTAAGGTGCACATACTGGCCTTCTGATTGTCTATTGTCTTTCCCCAGGTGGTTTATGATCCACTCTTGCAGTTAAGCGTAGTGGTGATTTTGGCTCGAGCTTGCGCTCTAAAGCCAGATGTGTGGCCTCGGCTGCTCTATGACCGTGTCTGTACAGGATGTACCTGGCGTTTTCTATCCATCTTTTCCGTAGTCTTCCTCTGATCTCACTTGGTTATATGCATGTACGAACAACTTTTCGTGATGCATTCTCATAATGTGGCCAAACCACGTGATCTGGTCTCTCTCTATGTAATATGTACAAGATATTATACCTATTCTTTCCCTGATATATTCATTTCGCATACACCTTCTGCCTTCGTATACGCCTTCTGATACACCTATGAATATTACACTTTATGGTACAAAACAAGAAATGGAAAACTGTCCAATTTATACAAGAAACAACACTGCAGATATAGACATTATTAGCGAACGAACGAAGAATAAGAAAACTTCATTTCGTATATGACGATTCGATTAAATTCACAACTTTTACTGCATGCATCAAATGTGATCCATTACATTGCGAGTATTATTTTTTCCTCTCGGAGCACGTGATCTGAACATTTTGTTCTTGAACTCAAAATCCATCGTGACTAGGGCATCATGTGTAGGAGCATTGACATTACATTTTAAATATGGTGATTTTCACTGCAACTTGTCCTTTGATTTTAGCTCAAACTAACACTGCTGGATTAATGATAGGTTGGACGTTGAAGAGAACTGTAACCACATGAGTCAATTAATTTGTCACCAAAAATACATCTTCTCTTTCTTAGTCTGTTTAATTAGCTGTAACAATTCAGGAAAATCATTCGTGCTGGAGATAGTTGTGATTTTGTCTTCTTGGGCTATAACGTTATGACAGTATGTACTTTCCATTACAATAACAAGACGGTTTATTGTGAACGGGGAAACGTTTTAATTTAATATAATTACACAAATATATGCCCATTCATGTCAATGTGGTAGTCTCTACTATCCGTGGAAATTACTTGGAAAAGTAGTTTTGCATTATGGATCATTCCCTTCATACTGCTGTCAGTATGGACAATTATGCTAAATACTTTGCTTTTGTGGATTGTCCATTTCTAAACATTTTATGAACACTAGAGTGTCATTCTTTCTCATTACTATAGTGAGAATTAACCCAAATTTCGTATGAATATATCATATCGTATCTGTCCATCCTTCTCTATCGTATCTCTCTCAGAAATCTTCTTTGGACAGTAGTTAAATGCGGTTTTTCACAGACTACATTCCTGTCCCAACAGTTTAAAAAAAATTAAAACCTGCTCCCCTTACAACTTTCCAAAGGGTTACTTTTGCAATATCAATGTCACAAACCTTTACTTTCAGTATACTGATGGTGACAACTTCGTTTAGTGCACTTCCTTGGCGTAGGGGTTAAGGCGCTAGCTTTTTACCCAAGATGTCGACGGTTCAAACCCAGATCACGCCTAGTTTACAAAGTGAATTTTTCGGAGATCCCTGAAGATTATTGCTTGAAGCTACTGAGATACATGCTATGAATGAAACTTTAGCAGGTGAAAGTTATGTGGATTTCCTAAACGGGTCTATGGAACAGGAAGAAAGGGGATAACTCGATAGACCAGTCCTATTTGATGTTCGGTGGTATGACAGACATCCCTTCCTTTAATCTTTCACTCGTGAGTGAATAAATATGGTGTAGTGTTTTCGCATAGTCATTGTAATTGGATGGCACTTAGTAACTACAGAAGTATCGCAGATAGCTTTTGTTCGGATGGTGAGTGTTATGACAGAAGAATAACAATGCAATTTACCTGTCTAGACAATTAGGAATCACGTCTTTGGAGTCCAGACGGTTGACGATCGAATAAGCGAAAATATGTATCTAGATCGCCATAAAGCGCTATACCATTGACCAATTGGAGACCGAAAATAATCGACCATAGAAAAAGATTGCATTATGAAAATGTACTTGGGTCAACTTGTTATTAGGGACGGAAGAAACTGGCTCACACCTACTTTAGTGATTGTTACATCGAGGTGTTGATCCATTGAGGTACATTAGAAATAACCAATAGTATTTATTACTATTTACCCATTTACTCTAATGTCGTCATCACAAATGTAAATGTCATTTTTATTGCAAGTCCTTTTGTTTGACTACTTCAAAGTCAATATTTTATTGTAGTTATTATTTAGAGTTGGAGAAAGTTGAATATCAGACGTGTGAAAGTATAGAAATGAAAATATTGTAAATGTAATTGTATAAAGTATGAGGTTTGGTATTTAATGCTATCATGTGCATTATATTAGAAACTAGTATAAATGGGGAAACATATTCATTCAGGAGATTGGTACTCAGTCGGGATTCGGATGGCGGCTGTGGAGAAGTCGACAGCCAGGCAGTGTGTAGAACAGATATCGAATGACCAAAGTCAAATAGATCGATTTGAAACATCGAGAAAACGTCTCGAATTCTAAGTGTGAGGATTAGTTAATAGTGTTTTCCGATAGTAAATACATGTGTAAGAGATACGGCGAAACGTACGTCGAATAGCATACAAGTGAGAAGGAAACTATATTTCTTCTGAGAACGAAACCTGTCGGTTGCCAGCGTAGAGATTACCAACTTCCATCACAAGCAGCGAAATACTATACGATCGACCAACAGCTCGCAGTAAAGAAACAATTAAGACACATTTTAAAAAGGACGGACAGAGATCTATTGATCGGTAGATATATTGATGCAACTATTTGATTTCTTGTTGATGTATATAATTAGTGCCCTTGATGTTGACAACTAGTTGTTGCATCAGAAAATGAACAGAAGTCTTCAAGTCGAAGACGATGGATGAGATACGTCGCTTGTATCGTGCTCATGTTCCTAATTAAATCATCTACATCAATGATTACCTCAGTTGTCAGTGATTACAGTTATCACTACAATTACCTCAGTTGTCAGTGATTACAGTTATCACAACAATTACCTCAGTTGTCAGTGATTACAGTTATCACTACAATTACCTCAGTTGTCAGTGATTACAGTTATCACTACAATTACCTCAGTTGTCAGTGATTACAGTTATCACTACAATTACCTCAGTTGTCAGTGATTACAATTATCACTACAATTACACCTCTAAATACCCCCCCCCCACGTTACACTATAACCCCTAATTAACTATTTTTGTTTCTCCGTTGCGGCCCTGGAGTTCTTTAGTTCACATAAAGAACCATTTTTTCACTTTCACTGACACAGATTTATATGTAATACTTAGAATGTGTATGCAATGCTACGTGTAGCACATCAGCATTGTATTACATCAATTAGTAACTTATTGTGTTCCATTCCTGGTACTCCCAAGACCATACACCTGCAATGTAACGAGACTTTTTTCAGCTATGATAGATAATACAGCAGTAAAAACTAGATACCAAAGTGGCGAAATATGAAAACAAGAAGTAGTTTTACACAGAAAACAAACAAACGTTTGACAATAGGCTAACAACATGTATTAAATGGCAAAATTAAAGCAGTAGTTGAGAAATCGAGATTACGGCTTGGAATCATATATGTAAAAAAGTAAAAACAAAACGGGCAAAGAAACGAAGTTTCTATGCTAGTTCATTTTTCTGTTAAACGATTTCATCTTGCAGAAATTAAGTGCACGCCTATAGTACATTTGATTCCTGATTGCAGAATCATCTACTCTGTCCAGCTGTCCAGAAACTACCAGACGCATGGCTTATGCCACAGCAGTAGAAGACCTGTTCTCTGTATTAATTAGGCCTTCATTCGTTCCTTTTCTTGATTATTTTCGCTTTTCCGTTGGTTAATATTTATATACTTGGAATAGCTTGCAGAAAATAGCCAAGGCTACTACAAGTATGGAACAGAAACGAGCAACAGAAAAATAACTCCGACCCACTCAGCACCGGAGGTCACGAGTTACCAGAACTAAGATATGCTGATGATACAACATTATTGTCACACAATCAAGCAGGTCTCGAACACCTCATAAACTTCAGTAAAGAACATAGTAAAAAACAAAACCTATTTCTGAATGGAAACAAGATCAAGATAAGACAAGCGGATTACCATGACAAGCGACAAGACAACCAGCGAGTTTTCAATCAGTATTAACAGCGAATTTGAAAGAGTCACCAGTTTTGAATACCTTGGTTCTCTTATCAACAGTAATGGTGATTGCTATGAAGAAGTCGGAAGGAGATTGGCTATCACGTCAAAGCTGATAAAATTGAAAAACATATGGCTGAGCTGCTGCAAAACAACAATACTAACATTCCTAAAAGCTTGCATATTTCCAGTGACAATATATGGATGTGAATTCTGGACAATCACAAACAAAGTGAAAAATAAATAGCATTTGAAACAAAATGTTACAGAAAAAATCTCAAGAATATCATAGATCACCAATGTAGCCATCCTGGGAGAAATGAATGTAAATGAAAACTGGCTAAACAGCATGGTTCTTTCCAGAAAACTTCAATATTTTGGCCATATCAAACGCCATGCCGAGCTAGAAAAGACCGTAATAGAGGGGATGCCAGGGAGACGAGCAAGAGACAGGCCAAGAAGGTGGGCGTAAGACATCAAGGACCACCTGAACATGACAGTAACAGAAGCAGGAAGATTGG